>NW_004624734.1:1146831-1347303 GCF_000247695.1 Heterocephalus glaber | reverse complement strand
GCCCGGCGCCCCCGGCGCCCCCGGCGCCGACCCGGCCGCCGCACCTGCAGGTTGTCCGGGTCGAGGTCGGTCTTGTGCTCGTCGCCCGGCTGGTAGCCGCCGTGTCGGTCCTCGATGATGGGGTCGAAGAGCGCCTTGAACACGTCGTAGGACTCCTCGTCGCCCGCCACGCAGCCCACGGTCATGATGAACGGGTGGCCTGGAGGAGGGGGTGACGTCACCCAGGCTGCGGGGCGGCCCAGCGGCTGCGCGCAAGGGGCGCGGGAGGCGGGGGAGGGGCGGGCCGGGCCGAGGGTGGGGGCGGCCGGCCGGGAGGCGCACCCGGGTTGTCCACGCCGGTCTGGATGACGTCGTCCAGCGTGAAGCCGCTCGGCGTGCTCTTGGCGCGCAGCTCGCCGTACAGCTCGGGGGTCAGCACCTTGGCCATGTGGTTGTTGTGGCAGCTCAGGTCGGGGTACTCGTCCTCGGCGGGGAAGTTCAGCTTCACCGCGTTGTGGCTGCTGGAGAAGGGCATGGCGGCGGAGGGCTGCGTGCGGGAGGCGCGGGTCAGCGGCCCTGCCGGGCTTCGGGACGAGGCCACGGTCGGGGGGCTCTCAGCGGGGGCGCCGCCCCGCCCGGACCCCTGGGGCCCAGAGCTCACCGGGGCGCGCACTGCGCCCACCCGCGCGAGACGCTGCGCCCTCCGCCCGCGCCCTCCGCCCGCGCCCTCGGGTCCCCGCTCACCGGCGCTGCGGGTGGGGGCGCTCGTCCGTCTGCAGATCCGGCGCGACGCAGGCGAACGCCGCCGCTCTGCGCTCCCGGGGCTCTTAAGGGGCGCGTCTCGGGCCGCCCATTGGCCGATATTTATAGCCCATTCATTCCATTGGCCCGTGCTCGGGGTGGTGCCTCCGCTTTGTCCGCCGCCAGCAGCCTCTGACACCCCACCGGCGGCCCACCCCATCTGTCCCCGCGCAGCCACCCCGCCCAGGACCCGAAGCCGCAGCCCCAGGTTGCTGGACATGCAGGGTCCCCTCCCCAAATACACACACCCCTCCTGCGGGCGGGAAACTGAGGCCCGAAAGCCCTGGAGGACGCCCCAGTGCCGCCTTCCTCGGCCACCCCAGTCCCCCAGGGGGCTGCAGCGAGGGACCAGGCGACTGAGCCCTTCCGGCAGCTTCTGCCGCAGGTCCTGCCTCACCTCACCCTGCCAGCCGGGCTGAAGCCGCCGACCTTCCTCAAGGTGCCCGCAGGCATCTTCCGGGTGTTCTTGGCTCAGCGCGGGAGGGAGGGAGGCGCAGGCTGGTCGCTGCCCACAGCCCCGTGGCGCTCGAAGTGCCCTGACCTTGGGCTTCTGGGGAGGGGGTTGGGGAACCCGGCCAGGGACCCTCCAGCCCAGCTGCCCCTGGGAGCCGCTGTGCCGTGAGGGGCCACCAACTGCGGGTCCACCAACTGCGGGTCCCCTCTTCGGGGCACAGGTACCCACCCAGCCAGCAGAAGCAGAGGCTGGAGGCAGAGACCAGCGAGAAGTACAGACATGTGAGCTTTCTAGACATGACCTCACTGTCAGGTTCAGGCAAATGAAGACCAAGATGACTATCTTCTATCCCCACATCCAGACTGGCAAACAAGTAAAAAGACTGACCCCCTACCCTCAGCCAGCACTGGCTGTGAGTTGGAACAGGAGGAGACAGGCTCTCAAGCCCTGCCGGCAGCTATGCATCGCTCTCTCCTTTTTGGAAAGGAATTTGGCAGTATCTATCTATTAACATTTAACAATATCCAACTCCATGACCCAGCGGTCCCACTTCCAGGAATGCTGCCTATAGAGTATCCATTCTCACTGCAGATAGATCCAGAAATGCACAGTGGAGGAAAGGAATGGGTCTGGACAGGGCGTGAAGCCCGTCCATGGGGAGCTGGCCACAGGTAGGGGGCATCTCTCCCCGGTGGAATATTATATGCTCTCAAAAAAAGAAAACAGTGAGTTTGTGTGGCAAATGTCCACCTGCAGCCTTGTGTATGTTGCTATGTAAATAAAGCAGGAGGAGGAGCCCTTATCTCTGTGTATGTTTAACAAAATTCTTCCAGCATTGCTCCAAGTTCTGCCAGGTGACAGGTGCTAGGGACAAGGTGGCAGCCAGTAAGAGGGAAAGAGCCCATGTCCTGCTGCTGGAGACAGCACCTGAGCAAGCTGCCAAGCATCTCAGGGACTGACAGTAGGACAAAAGCATCTCCAGAAGTAGGGGACAGGAACCCAGGCATTCTGGGCTTAAGCCAATGGGCAGGTACTGTGAGCACCGGGCCCTGGAGCAAAGGCCCAAGGGCAAGGTGTGGCCTGCCCATATCCCCGTGGTTGCTGCAGGGTGGACTCTGCCTTGCCCCTCATTCACTCGACCTGCACCAACCTCTTCCAAGTCAGCAAGTCATGGACCAATAAAACAAAGGGTCATAAAAAGCCAAGTGGCTCAGGCCCAGGCCAGACAGCAGGTGTCACCTAAGCCTGGAATGTCTACACTGTGGGCCCCCAGCCCCTTCCTGACCTGAGGAAGATCTGCAGCTGGCCACTACCCTGACCCAAAGCCCTGACTGCCCTGCTCAAGTTACTGTTTGTGGAAACAGAGGAGGCACTCTGGGGGGAGGGTGTGGCTGGTCTCTCTGTCTCCAGCTCTTGAGGCTTCTTGAGATCCCTCCTCCCTCCCCACCCTCTTCCCACAGGCAAGGGCTGGATTGCAGGTGAGCTTAAGCTGCCCGGCTGAGGGCTCACCCCCAACATCAGGGGAGCAGCGAGCCCCGCCCAGCAGGGGCCCAGGGACAGGGTCCTGTGTGGGGCCTCAGCAGTCCTCAGCCTTCTAAGGCCAGTCCTTGGGCTCTTTCTGCAGCTACCTCATAGGAAGATCAGCAGCCTGGTGAGAGAGGTGCTGGGCCACAGGGCCACCCATCCCTCAGGGATCTTGTGCTGCCCACCCCTGCACACACAAAGAACCACGAGGCAGGGTGGTGGCAGCAGGGGTGGGAAGAGGAAGTGGCCTTTGAGGCCCTCTATATCAAGATGAGGTCTCTCCCAGGCAGAGACTGCTTGGGAGCCTCAGAGGCTCCAGAAAAGGGGAGCAGAGGAGAGGCCTGGGGAGGGCTGGGCTCCCTCTTGGCAGCATCTCCCCTCTGCTGACCCACCCTTGTCCCACACTATGTCCCCTCTGCTGGTTTGTTGGTATCTGGATGAGAGGCTGGATGACATCTCAGGCCAGTTGGTTAATGGCCCAGGCTTCTCAAGAACTCCAGCCGGTTGCACATTAACCATAGGACTTGGAAGGGCCCTCAAAGGAGTCCCAGGTCTTTTATCTGTGGAGCAGGGCTCAGCTGAGGGACACAGGCACAGGTGCAGGCAAGTCTAGGCTGAGCAAGGCAGGGCCAGGTTTCCAGGCTGTAGCCAGCAGGCACTGCTTTCTCTGGACTGTCTTGTCCCAGGCGCTGCAGAACCCAATGGGGAAGTTTGTTGGGGTCAGGAGAGAGGTAGGGGCTGCCCCAAGGCCACAGGACACAATGCAGCAGGAAGCCATGCCAAGCCTGGAGGAGGGAGGCACCCTCTGTCACCCAGTCCCTGCCAGGTGTGTGGTGGTACAGCTCCCAGTGCTAAAGCATCTTTAGCTTCCCCCCTCCTCCCAGGCCTCCTCTCTTCCTTTTCGCCCTTTCTTCAATTGTGGTGTTGGTGTTCTGAAGCCAAGTTTACATAGGTCTGTGAGGAGGACCCAGTGAGCTAACACTGAGCTGGACACATGTAGTCTTAGTTCTTAGGAGAGCTCCAGTGTACAAACTCTTCCCTGGGAAAGGGGCCCCTTTGGTAATCAGCTGAAGCCAGGGGGCTGGTTCTGCTTGAGGACTCAGGCTGGGGGCTAGGTGGGAAGCTCTGGGAAGGCTGCCTGGAGGAGGGGCAGTGGAGGGGCAGCTGACCAGCCCAGAGTGGAGAGAGACAAATGTGAAGTGGGGTCCCAGGGAAACCACCCCTGAGTCATCAGGTCCTGATTCAGGCTCGTAGCAGGCAGTGGTTCTGCTCTCTGTCTCCCTGAAGCAGCTGAGAAGCTGGGGAAGAGGAACTCCCAGAAGTGGAAAGTCTAGATCCCATGGGAGCAATCAGAGCTTATTTAGGGAGGGGAGCTGTCTGTCAGAACAGAGGCTGGGAGTGTGGAGAGGGCAGGGTTGTCCCTTCTGGTGACCCACAGGGACATGAGCCCAGAGTGGGAGACTGCCTGAGTCCCCAACATCTGACTTCCTGGGGCCTCAGACTCACGTCCAGCCAGTGCCCGGGAATCGATGGGGCTAGGATCAGGCACCTGCCTTCTACCACAGACCCTGAGGAGCCGGCCCAAGGGCCGCACCCACGAACCAGGGCTAGCCTGGCCCAAGCAGGGAGTGTTCATGAGTGAGCAGTGTTCAGAAAGGGGTGGTTCTGCAGGGGTCCCGCCATCCTCATTTTACCAGGATGGAGTAGCCCCGGGGACTGGGAGTGTGGCCCAGCATCCTCGCTAGCTGGCCTGGGTTCTTGGGTAGCTGGGCAAATTAGGTCCCCAACCCCTCCAGTCCCTGTGGCTAACAGGACAAGCCAGGCCCTGGGGCTCACTCCGGGCCACGGAGGAACTTGCTCTGAACAGACAACGCTCCTGCTTCCCTTTCTGCCCAGTCCTCCCACAGCTCCAAAGGGAGCCCATCCTGGTCCCGTTCTCACTGTGCCAGGGTACCAGGAGGCTCGGGACCTCCCACCCCCAAGCAGCCCTGCACTCGGGAGTGTGCGCCTGTGGTGAGGCAGGGCCTGGCCTAGGACCCTTGGAGGAGACAGCTCCAGGCTGTCCTCTGTGGCACCTCGGGCTAACCCTGGCCACGAGCTTTGGGGATCCCCCATCCCGGCCGGCCCTGCGATTCCACTTTCTTGGATTCATCCTGGAGCCCACATGGTGTTTTTACAGCCGTTTGCAGTGACAAAATGATCACGGCCAGTAGTCCCGGTAGGCCCTGGTGGGGCCTTCTGCCCCAGGCCAGTCTGCCCAGCAGGAGCCGCGTGTCCAGGGCAAATCGACAGGACCGGGGCTGGCGGGGGGGGGGGACTTTTGTTGTGTCCTGTCGCCCGATGTCTCAGGCAACACGCAAGTATGAACAGAGGACGGCAACCGGTGAGACCAAGAAATGTCCTCTATGGGGAGGCGAAGGACAGCTCCGCGGCTCCCAGGAGTCCGCAGGGCGCAACGTCATCAGCGCGCGCCCGGAGCCGGAAGTGGTGGCCGCCGTCGCGCACAGCGAAGACACGTGTGGACCTCCGGAGCCGGCGTGAGGTGAGCCTTGGCGCGTGGGTGCGGGTCGCTCAGGTCCGGCGCGGCCCTCAGGGCCTTGCCTTGGGCCCTGCGCTGCCCCTCCAGACCCCTGGGCTGGCCCGCGTGTCCGCCTGGGACGCGCCTCGTAGCACCGTCCCCTTTCGGGGACCCCTTCCCCCTCGCGAACCCCCTGCCGCCAGTCCGCCGAGCCCGCTTTGGGGATGTTAGGGTCGAGTTCCGCGGAGCCAGGCCGGTCTTGGAGGTGACCTCACTGGCCGTTGGCCCCTTCCCGCTGGTGGGCGCCTCTCAAAGGCTGTCCTCTCATCTCCCAGCTGGGGAGTGGGGCCAGGCTATTCAGCGTCTGTGGGAGCCCCTGGGCCCCACCTCCGCTGTTGCCGAGCCTGTTTCTCCATCTCTTGTCCCAGAACAAGAAGGGCTTCAAACGTCGGCCCCAGCGGGCTGCCCCATCAGGCAGGGCCAGGGCCGGAGCCAGCCACTCACCCCCGCCCCCCTGCAGAATTTGGGTGTCATAGCCTGCGGCCCAGAACCCAGCCCCACGTCCTGCCGCTTGGCCCTCTGACCGGCTTATGGCCACACGTCGCTTCCCAGGTCCCTGACCCTTGGCAGACATTAACACCATGAGCTTTGTCGCATATGAAGAGCTGGTCAAGGAGGGTGACACGGCCATCTTGTCACTGGGTCATGGTTCGATGGTGGCAGTGCGCGTGCAGCGTGGTGCGCAGACTCAGACCCGGCATGGCGTCCTGCGGCACTCAGTAGACCTCATTGGCCGCCCCTTCGGCTCCAAGGTGATCTGCAGCCGAGGTGGCTGGGTGTATGTGCTGCACCCCACACCTGAGCTCTGGACGCTGAACTTACCGCACCGCACACAAATCCTCTACTCGACCGACATTGCCTTGCTCACCATGATGCTGGAGCTTCGGCCTGGCTCTGTGGTCTGTGAGTCTGGTAAGTTCTCAGGCTACCTTAGATCTGAGAAACTGACACGAAGGTGGAGTCCAAACCCACGGTGCAGATGGCCTGCACCTGCCCTCCTGCAGGCCAGTGTGGCTGCTCTGCTTTTTCAGCATCTCTCCAGAGGCCAATTGCCAGGAGTGAGGGCTTGTGCTACTGACGGTGGGAAGCTTATAAGACAGCACAGCACTGCACGTTGGAAGGTGACTTAGTGAGGTCCCCCAAGGTAGGGTTGTGAGTGAAATGTGGCCTGTGCCCGGGGTGGAGGAGGAGAGGGTGGTGCCCCATTAAGTCCCGTCTGCCATGGGGCGGGGCCAGTGTTATTTGGTGCTGACCGAGGTGCTGACCGCCTCTAGTTCTGTGCTGCCTCATGTAATGGGAGCCTGCCCCGTGCTCATTTGCACCCAGGAGCCCACCTGCCTCCAGGGAAGACGAGCACCACAGTTTCCATGGTAGGGCCTGGGGTAGGAGGGCCTGAAAGCCAGTTGTTACCTCTGCATGTACTGGGGCCACCAGGAGTGGTGGCCAAGACATGCGGCCCTGCCAGGAATGACCATGGGTCTACATGTGGCTAGATTCGTGGTGCCACGTTCCTCATGGGAGGTGGAGCTAGGTGCGGGGTCATGAGTCCCTAGGCCCCTGTTTCTGGTTTCTGAGGCTTCAGTTCTTTCTGCCCCTCTCTGAGGGACCAAGGGTGTGGGGAGCAGGATTCAGAGCTGGGTGTGTTCTGAGCCTTTCTCAGGCCTTCATGCTGCTCAGCCAGCCATACCCCTCCAGGCTCCTGTGAGGTACCAGGTTCCCGCCCTGAGGGAGGGGTTGGAGAGTGAGCTTGGGTCACCATGTCAGCGCTGTGGATTGTGGGCAAGCTTGGAAGACAGCACTCCATGTTTGAGGGCAGCTTAGGTCCTCTAGCTGAGCTCTAGTAGTCAGGGAACTTCATCCAAGAAGTTGAATGTGATGAGGAGGTACTACCAAGAGCCAGGGAAGAGATGGGCAAAAGCCCTTTTTGTGGGCCTTTTGGTGGGAACATACCACCAAAGCTGGGTCAGCAAAGTTGCACCAGTGTGGCTGATTCAGGAAGTGAGGGCAGAAAATGAGCAGAAAATGAAGTTGAGAGATAATAGGGGGCCCTCGGAGGATAATCTGGAGTCTGACTGCCCTCAGTGGGAAAGGAAGCCCAGCTGGCTGTGCAGAGGGTGGAAAGGATGCTGCTGGCTGTGTCAAGATGGGACCAAGGTGTCTAGTGGAGAAGGCCTATGGTGGGGGCGGGTCTGCTCCTGGAGAGATGTGGGCATGGAAGGAGTCGCTGTGGATCCGCTGTGGGGCGGCTGTGGCCCCTCTGGCAGTTGCTGAGCAGTGAGTATTGTGCCTGGGTCCAGGAAGCCTTCTCAGGGAGTAGCCAGGGGCTGGCTCGAGCCCAGCTTCACACTCTAGGGCTGAGTGCCATGGGGTGTAGAGGGCAGTATGAGTGTGGTGGGTGCTACCACAGGCGTCTCCGAGGCATCCAGAGTGGGGAGTCCTCATCAAGTAGTTGGCACCTGGCACTGTGGTGGGGATGGGCCCAGCTGGGCACTGCAGGGTGCAGAGATGAGGGGAGGGTGACTCTGAATCCAGGCACAGTGGGGGCACTGAGGTGGCACTGGAGGAGGAGTGAGTCGGCTGTCAGCCACGTGCCTGAAGTGGAGCAGGGCCAGCAAAGGGCTTCTCTGTGTGCAGGAGCAGATTTGGGTGGGGCTCTGGGGACACGCTGACCCAAGCACAGGGGTCATCCACTGTGTGGAAGGTGTCAGGGCCAAAGCCAAACCACGATGGTGGCTCTGCCTGACTCGCCTCCCCTAAGCCCTGCTGAACCTGTGTGGTGGCCTGTGTACCCTCACCTGTGCCCACGCCAGACACAGCCTGTTCCTCCCAGCCTCAGCGTCCTGGCCCAGGGCCAAAGCCACCAAGAGCAGACAGGTGGTTTGTGGGGTGACGCCTACCCATGACCCAGGGGTCAGCTGGCCTCTGGGGCCCTTTGCAGGCCCTTCCTCATGGGGATGAAGCTGTTTCCTGGAGGGCTGTGGGCTGCGAGCAGCCCTGGACCCTGTCCTGTCTCATCCCACCAGGCACTGGCAGTGGCTCCGTGTCCCATGCCATCATCCGAAGCATTGCCCCCACGGGCCATCTGCACACAGTGGAGTTCCACCAGCAGCGGGCAGACAAGGCCCGAGAGGAATTTCAGGAGCACCGCGTGGGCCGTTGGGTGACTGTTCACACCCAGGATGTGTGCCACAGCGGATTCGGTGTGAGGCATGTGGCCGACGCCATCTTCCTGGACATCCCGTCACCCTGGGAGGCTGTGGGACACGCCTGGGATGCCCTCAAGGTTGAAGGTGTGTGGGGCACCTGCCAAGGTGCAGCCTGGGATGCAGTGGTGGAATGGAGGTGTGGGCACCTCTGCCACACTGTAGCAGTGGCCAGGCCCCTTCTGGCCTGAGGTGAGGAGAGGTCATGCTGGCTAGGGAGTCGGGGATGGGGCGGTCAGGCTCAAGGCCCCTGGGGGTTGTGCAGCAGTCCTGTTCCAGTTCAGGAAGGGTCTGTAGGACAGGGTGGGCCTGGGTCTGAGATGGGAGGTCCCAGGGCCACCCCCGCCCTGGCCTTTTCTCCTGCAGCCTCCCCTCCCCCTGCGCTGCAGAGCTGGGCAGCTGGCTCCTTTTAGGGAAGATGCTGGGTGTGGAGGCGGAGCACTGGGGAGGCCTGGGGCGGGTCGGCCAGGAGCCAGGAAGGCAGCCCTGGAATTGCAGGGACTTTGCCTTTTCTGGAGAAGTAACAGCTGGGCAGCCACACCCCAGCCCTCCAGGGTCTGCAGTGCAGGGGGCCAGGAGGCAGAACGGCCCAGCCTCCTGCTGCCCAGGCCCTGCTGGGTCTGTGCCCCTGGTCCCTCTGAGGTGGTCTAGAGGGGCAGCCTGTGATCCCTGGATCCCCACACCTCTCCCCTTTCAGCTTTGCCTGTACACTTCTGTCCCCTGTTCCAGCCCCCAGCCCAGGGCAGCTAATGCAGGTAGAGTTCTCCCTGGGCCTTCCTCAGGAGCTGTTCTTTCCCGTGTCCCGGTGAGCTCCATCCCCTTGGGCCCTGCCCCTGGATCTTCCTGTTCCTGGGTCATGAGGCTCTTGACCTTTCGTGCGCCTGGTGTTTTCTGGTGGTGTGCTTGCCTGTGACTCCAGACTCTGCCTGGGTGGTGTGTGCTTGTGGGGAGCCCTGTGCTGGGGGACCAGGCCTAGGAACATTTGCAAATTTGCTGGGGCGCACACACCTTCTCTGCCTTGGCAACTCCATGACCCTTGCCTGGATGAGGACCTGACCAGACTTGCCCGTGCAGGTGGGCTGAGCGAGGCCCACTAGGGAGTGGTATGAGGGGCTCGGCTGTGCTCAGGGTAGGTGCCTCCTGTTCCCAAGAGCCAGCAGCAGCCTCTAATTTCCTGTGACAGCAGCAGCCCACACACCGCCCCAGAGCTGCTGTACTGTTAGAGCTATTCCTGGCCCCGCCCTCACTGCTGTGGAGGCCTGGCCCCGCCCTCGGCTGCCTCCTAGAAGGCAGGGCAGCAGTGCCCACCGGAGGCTGCTAAGACCTGGTCCTGGTGCATGGTGGCCCTGGAAGTTTCCTGCACAGGGCAGGCCAGCAGGTGGGACCCTTGTAGGACCCACACAGAGCCCCCAACCTGCGCCTCAGAGCTGTGTGGCCAGAGTATGCAGGGTATGCAGACTGCCCTGGGCGGCTCTGACCCCTGTGTCCTCCCCACAGGTGGGCGCTTCTGCTCCTTCTCACCGTGCATCGAGCAGGTGCAGCGCACATGCCAGGCACTGGCAGCCCGAGGCTTCACGGAGCTGAGTACCCTGGAGGTGTTGCCACAGGTCTACAACGTGCGCACCATCAGCCTGCCCCTGCCTGACCTGGGGGCCAGTGTGGGTACCCCTGCCGGCCAGGATGCCAGCCCCTTCCGCAGTGGCATGCCCATGAAGGAGACGGTGGGCCACACAGGCTACCTGACCTTCGCCACCAAGACCCCCGGCTAGCAGGCCTGGGAGCACTGTGTGCTGGGAGCACTGCGGGCAGGCAGGGAGCCAGGCTGCCTTATACGGTCAGGGGACTGCTGGGCCTGGCTTGGAAACAGCCACAGGGCGGGGCTTGCAGTTCCTGGCTAGCCCTGGTGTGAGCGCTAGCTGCTCCTGTCCTGGGGAGGGAGCCTTCCACCCACATCACTGCCAAGCTCTGGCTATGCTGTTTGTTGCCAACATGAAGTCTACACTGCTGTGGGCTCTTCTGGGTGCTGAGGTTGGGGTGGTGCAGTTGGGGTGGCAGTGTCTGCCCCTGCCCCTGTGGGCCCCTGCAGGAGGGTGGCAGAGAAGGCTCAGCCACTAGCCCAGGACTGGCCCAAGTGTTCACCACTGGGTGTCCTGGGGATTGGCCAGAAGCCAAGGGGAGCTGAGCTACAGACCCGCCCTGTCCTTCCTGTGCTGGGGAGGTGACCCTGCTGCCTGACCTGTAGGCTGACCTCATCGCCTTGGGTGCTGCACAGGCCATTTGTGGGTGACCCTGTACCCAGGCCTTGGGAGTCGCCTCATGACCCAGGGATGGGGCAGCCCCTTCCCACCCCCAGGAAGTGCATCCTGCAGCCCTGCCCACCAGAGCCCCCCCCTTGTGTCAGGAAGACCCCGTAGCACTGCAGTGCCTGGGTGGGTATGTGTCCCCAGCCAGCGTCACCCCAGACTTGCTTCTTATGGGATCCCTGGGGCCAAGGAGCAGGACCCCCATAGAGACAGTGGTGTTGGCCAGGGTTCAGTGCCTCCCACAGACATACCTTTGTCACTGTTGAAGGCTGAGCCCATCCCAAGGTGGGGACATGGAAGCCAGGACCCAGGGCTGGGCGCTGGTAGTCACTCTGCTGCACAGCCCGGTACCCAGTGTCCTGGTGTATGGTCAGCGCCCAGGTCAGGCCGTGAGGCAGCCTTGGGAGCCTGCGTGACCCTGTTGGGACTGGAGCCTCAGGTGCCGTGTCCCCATGTCATGTGGGGCTGGCTGGAGTGTGCCAGACAGAACAATAAACATGCTGCTGCCTCACCGAATGATCTCTGTGGCTGTCCGAGCAGCCGCTCCCAGCTGGTTCCCTGGCCAGCCCTCCCCACACATGGCTCCTGCCTGACTCCAGCCAGGGTAGGTGCTGCAGGGGCTCCAAACTCCAGGACAATGGCCTGGGTCTCGAGACAAAGAAGTGAGTGTGTGGCCACCCCCACATGCTGCAGAAAGGAGCCCTTGTCCCTGGAGTGGGGGGAGCATGAATCTCTCAGTGAGGGCTCCCTCCCCTACTTCCTTCGCGCCCCCCCAGCCTTCCTTGAAGGGGCGTCCCAGGCCTCCTGTTCCTGAGGTGTCACACTACCAGTCGCCTCTGCTGGAGCTGGCATGGCCAGGGAAGCCTGTATCTCCTCAGAGTTGCTGAAGGTCGGAGAACTACTGGCCCTGCTCCAGGGGCGTGTCCCTCTTCCTGGGGCCTGGCCTGGCCTGTAAGATGGGCCAGATTCAACATGAGCCCTGTGAGCCCTGCCGAGGCTTCTGGGTCCCACGGTGGAGGTGCAGGAGATGCCCGCCCTGCACAGCTGCAGAACAGGCGAGTCTCAGGTGTAGGGCCCTGGTCCTGCCCACTGTCCAGGTGGGCTGACTGAGCCCCAGGGAGCGCCAGGTCGGCCTGTGTGAGGCAGGGGCAGAGGCAGTGAGGAAACAGAACGTCATGCCCCAGGGGACAGCTGGTGGCTGCATCTGGGCTGCCTGTGCTGACAGATGTGCTGTTGGGCTTGCCACAGTGTCCACTGCCTCCAGCTGGCCCATGCCCAGCCCAGTGTCACCCAGCTTCCACCCACAGGAGCCCTCTCCTGGCCCCAGCCGCAGGCTCCTGTGCCTTCAAGGCCCTGCCACGTGTCCCTTTTCTACAATCACTTCCAGACCTGCCCACGCCCTGGCAGGGCATCCCACACAGCCCTCCTCTGCTCCAGGTCCTGCCCTGAGTACCTGCACAGGTTGCCCAGTGGGAGCACCCACGGCAGAGAGGCAGAGGCCATGTGCCCCGGGTCTGCAGATGGGGAGCCTGACTCCCATAGATACAGGGCCAGTGAGCTACAGTCAGCCAGCCCTGAGGGTCACTGCCTGGCGTCAGCAGCACGGGGCTCATCATGGGGCCAGCGCTGGAAACTCGCTGTCCAGCCTGACACCTCAAAGGAAAACTGCTCAGTTTTTCCTTGGCAGCTCCTCCTCCCCACCCACTGCTGTGCCCACCCATTTCCTGCCAGTGTGGCTGAGGGAGGCGGTGGACACCTGGGTGTCCTGGGGCCTGGCTCTGCACTCAGACCCTCGCTCACCTGCTCCTGACCTCGGGACCCATCCTAACCTGTCCTGCCCTCAGCCAGGGCCCCGAGGATGCCAGGCTACTGGGGGGCGCATCCTGCCCCTTAGCTGTCTGTAGGTCTCGCAGGCCTCTCTTGGTGCTTCAACCTCCCCATTCACTCCTCAGCAGCCCCAGCCTGGCCTGTGCCCAGAGCAGGTGGGCTGAGGGCCCGACCTGCCCCACCTCACCCTTGCACAGGTGGAGAAATAGGCTCAGAGGCAGCCGGGCTGCCCCAAGCGCAGCCTGGGGGTGGCAGGCAAGTGGGTCCTGGGAGAGGGGCTTCCCCCCAGGTCTGGCTCCACATGCCCCAAAATGGAGTGAGCAAGCAGAGGGGTTCACAGCCCAAGGGGCTTCTCCAGAGATGACAGGGCAGCTGCCAAGTGGCAGACCCTGGCACACAGCCTGCTGAGGGGCTCCTGAGAGCCAGGTGTGACCAGGCACACAGTGGGGGACACTGCTGTAGCAGTCAAGGACATGAAGTCTCCTGCCACAGGGTCACAGAGGGGCCAGGTGTTTGGTCTTGACCCTATGGGCAGTGGAGTTTTGGGGGACAGTCAGGAGCACATGACTGCCCTTCAGTCTCAGGGCTGCTGGATCGCCCGCTCCAGCCTGTACTGCCTGAGATTGTCACAGCAGGATTCAGTGCCACTGGCTTGAGACATACCACTGTGATTACTGTCACTAGTGGGAGCCACTGCCTCCAAGAGGCTTTTTCTCTGCTTCAGAATCCAAGGCTGGAATTGGGGGGCACACTTCTGCTCTGTCTGGGGGGTTCCCTGTGTGCCTTGAGATGCCTGTAGTTTTTGGCACCATTGGGGCCATTTGCATAGTTACCAGAATTAGGAGGGGATTTGCAATCAGGACTTCTCTGGAAATCCAGGCCATCTGCTTCTAGTTATGTGCGGCTGGAGCTGGGAGTGGAGGACTCAGCCGGGGCTGGGTGGGGCCGAGTGCACCTTAGTTGACCTCCCAGCTAGACACGATGGGGCCGCTGTCCCCCAGCCCAGCATGGCGTCTGCTCTGCTCGGGCTGCTGCTCCCCTGCTCATGAATGGGCGGGCGCGTGCTGTCCAGGCTCGGGGCTCAGCTCCAGGCACCTCTCCCTCTGGGACTGGTGGCCGGCATCATGTGCTGAGCTCCCCCAGGCCTGCCCAGTGCAGGGTGCTTTCTACTCGTGCAGCTCACCTACTGCAGCTGTGCTGGCCTCGCATCCCATGCCCAACTTCTGCCAGGGAGCCAGGGCCAGGGGAGGATGAAGGGGCCGTTTGCCATCCCTAGGGCTCAGCCTTGAGAGAAGTGGCTTCCCAAAGCGGCCTGGCAGTGGGGACGGCTCGGAGCTCTGAGTGAGGCTGCTGCTCCAGTGTGGCCCACCAGCGGGTGGGGTCAGGCTGGGCCCAGAGGGTGATCAGCAGGCGGAACTGGGCCGCCATGGCCCCTGCCCTGGCCTGTCCTGGCTGTGGCCTAGCCGCCTTGCACTGTTCCCTGTGCCTGGGACGAGGGCGTCTCAAAGTCGCTGCCTCTGAGGTGGCGTGTGGCGGGAGGGAATAGCACGGCTCCCAGCAGGCTGAGAATAGCTCGGAATTGGGTCACCCTCACTGTGAGCTCTGGTCACAGCCTCCAGCCTTTGACAGTAATCAGCTTTCTCCCGACATCTGTCCCCTCTGAGTGGGGGCAGGCAGTCTCGGGCCCACTGTCAGAAGAAAGCAGGAGGGGACAGGAGAGGCCTCCTCACCTGCAGCCCCATGGCCGCCCCTCCCCCATCCCCTCTGCAGGCCTCCCCTCCCCTCCTGCCCCCTAGGACTGTCGGCCTCCCACAGGAGGGCTGAGTGCTGGGACTCAGGTGGTCACTGAACCCTGCCCTCTGCGTCCCGAGGGTTAGGTGGCTGCATGCCTCCACTCAGGGCCTCTGTCCTCTCCCTGCCCGCCTGTCCCGGGCTCTTCCCTCTACCATGGGTAAAAGGGACAGTGGGACGCGAGCCACCTCCCTCAAGGGATTGGGGGGCCCAAGTTTCTTAGGCCCCCATGTCCTGCTCCAAGATGTCACCACACCACCTCCTTGGGCCCAGGCTGCTGTTCCTCAGTCACCTCAGATCCCCCAACTGTTCCCACAGAGCCTCCAAGCCAGGGCTGGGGCCAGCTCGGGAAGAGCGCTTGCCTGTATCACAGGCCCCGGGCTCAGTCCCCACCAGTACCCTCCTGGGGCATCAGCCCAGGCAGCCTCCTGCTCACCTCAGATCTCAGCACCCTCTGTCCCTGGCTTGGCCAACCTGGTGTGACTGAATGGGTGAGGAGGACAGTGTCACTGCCCCTGGGCACCGTGTTGACAAGCTCAGGCCCCACCCCAAGCTTCTGATCAGAAGGCAGGGCTGGAGCATTCTTTGTTCCCTCTGCTGTAGCCACCCAGAAGCTCACCAGACTTGCCGCCCATCTCCAAGTACAGAACTCACCCTGCGCCCCCCAGGAGCCTGCAGAGTTCGGAGGTGGGTGGGGTCACAGTGCTCAGACCCCCTGGTTCACAGCCCAC
This sequence comes from Heterocephalus glaber, assembly GCF_000247695.1. Next base: position 1,332,112 of record NW_004624734.1, on the reverse strand, counting down.
AGCTGGAACCTCACAGTGCCAAGCCATGCAGTAAGCACCCCTCGCAGACACATGCACCATCCCTGCCATGTGCGGGTAGTCTGGTTCCTTGGCCTTTACAAACCACAGCACGGCTCCCTCTCCAGGTGGGACCCCAAGTTTAAGCCCCAAGTGTGCTCCTTCCAGGTCCCTGGGCCCAGCTGCTCCACCAGGCCAGGCTGGCCAGGGCTGCCTTCCCACCGGCTCTGGAGGACCCAGAGCCCTCCTGCCTCCCTGTTCTTCACTTCAGCCCAACCCACACACCCAGGTTAACTGCAGCCCCTCCATCTGTGATGGTGTGGGGGTCACCTGGGCTCTGCATCCCCCAGTCTGGTTGGAGTGTTTGCCTCACCTCCTCAGGGTGGCTGCATCTCACATATCCTGGGGCTTCCAGAGGGAGGAACCTCAGAGGTCACAGCACAACTGTGGGTGGGGGACCCATCGAGCAGACCCATGGGTCTTTGCAAAGTGGGACAACTGGGAAATCAAGTCTGGGTGGGTTTTCTGTGAGTGCAAGGAATAGCTTTGGGGCACTGATGTCACTGAAAGCAGGAGGTGACAGGTTTGGCTCAACATCCTGGTGAGTGAGTGCAGGGGAGCCAGAGCGCACGAAGCAGGCCCAGCCCTGGTGCTGCTGGAGACTCTGAGCTTCGTCTCCCTGGAGTTTCCGTAATCAGATGTCCCAGCCTGGCCCCACAGGGTCCCCCAGGTGTGTGGACTCTGGTGTTGGGTTCTCCGGCATTGGGATGGCAGTGGGTGTATTTGGGAAGGGCAGTGGGTTTCTCAGCGGCGGGTTAGAGGGGGTGCAGTCCACCCCTGCTCCTCCTTGAGGCTGTGCAGCCCCAGCAGCAAGTGAGTTTGTGGTGGGGCAGATGGGTCCCCAGAGCAGCCTGGCACTGGGGGATAAGAGCTGGGGCCTGGGCCGCCCTGGCTCCCACTCTCAAAGAGATCCTGTCCTCACAGCACCTCTTCCAGACCCTCTGATAAGAGACCTCCCCTGTCGTAGGCCTGGCCTGCCCCTGCCCTGGATGCCACTCGGAGCTGCATCTTGCTGCAATCTAATGAGCACCCATCAAACTGGCTTGCTCACCGGGTGTGGTGGACATGCCTGTAATCCCAGCACTGGGAGGCTGAGGCAGGAAGATAGTCTCAACCGAGTTCAAGGCCAACCTGGACTGCGTAATGAGGCCCTGTCTCAAAAAAAAAAACCACCCCAGAGTCCTGACCAGTGTGTGCACCCAGAAGACCACCCTGGCCCCACCAGCCCAGCCCAGCCCAGGGCACTCAGGCAGCTACTTCCTGTCACATGGTCGCTGCTGCCCAGCGGGGATGTGCAAACTGGCGGGGACACAGGAATGTGAGGAGGTGTGTCACAGCGGCTGAGTGTGGCTTCCTCAGAAAACTGTGGCAAGGAGCTGGCCCATGGTGGTCAGCTATGCCCTGGCCAATGGGGCCGGCAGCCTGAATGCCCAGGGCGCTGTATGCTTGGGTTGAAGAGGTCTGGGCTGGCATTCTCCAAGAAGCCTAAGGCTCCTGAGGAATTCAGGCTCTGGCTGTGGGCGGCAGGGGTGGGGACAGTGGGGGCAGCCCAGGCTTGTTGCTAAGTTACAGATGCGGTGGACACTCAGGGCGCCGGACAATGGGGAGGAGGCACTTCTTGCTAGGGAAGGCCCAAGGGCCCAGGCCACCGTGTCCCCCCAGCACTGTGTCCCCCGGGTCTACGGTGTGCCCTCCCCCAGGGGCCAGGAGCACCGGCTGCTGGTGGGACCTTTTCCCCAGGCCACCCCCCTGCCCACTTGCTTCTGCCCTCTGCCTGCCCCGCCCCCTTTGGCCCCTGACCCCCACCCAGCAGGCTCCCTGGTGTCCCCAGGCCAGGCCGAGGTTCCATGGAGGCCCGGGCAGGGCTTGGCCTGCAGTGGGACCCGGCGTCCTTGTGCACAGGCTCAGCACCCTCAGCAGGAGCCTGCAGGCCGGGCCCCAGGCCGTCCCCGTGTCCCCAAAGGCCTCTGCTGCTCAAGGACAGAGGGGTTTGTTTTGCTCCCTCGGGCTTCACTTCCTCCCTCCGTGGAGAGACTGCTAAGGAGCTCTGGGGTGCAAGCAGCGCCAGCTGGTGGCCAGGGGCGGGGTGTCACTGTGCACCTCCCGTACTGGGCCTGCTGCCATGCAGCCTCCAGGGTTCTAGGACCAACCTCAGGACCTCATTTGGGCTGCTCCCGGGCTCCTGTCTGCTCCCTCGGGCTGAGAGACTTCCCCCCTCCCTCCCCCCGCAACGTGTCTGATTCTCCCAGGCCAGGCCCAGGCATAGAAGGTGCTCCATAGATGTGGGGTGGAGCCTCCCAAGCAGTGTCCCCACCCTCACACGTCCCCGGGGTCCACTGTGGGGACAAGAAAGCAGACGGGCTGCCCAGACTGTGTCTGGGTCAGGACTGGGGCGCAGAGCTGTTAAGCAGGACCCCCAGGTGCTCCCTGCCAGGCCTCAGGGGCTCCCTGGGGTCAGTGCCGAGCTGAGCTGCCTGTCCCGGGAACCCAGAGGCACAGCCTGGCCCCTCGCCCAGCCTGGGGGTGGGGGGGTGCCCTCCGCAGGTGCTGCACCCCTCCCCCACCCCGTGCAGCCCAGTGAGGAAGCGGGGGCCCCTCTGCAGTGGAGCTGGGGCCCTGCAGGGTCTCCTAGGCCAGGAGCTGGGGACAAAGAGGCAGCTGCCAGTGGGGCCTGGGGGGGGGGCTGTGGCCTTTGTGTGTGCCCAGCCCCTCCCGGTGACCTCACTGCCGGCCAGAGAAGGGCCCTTTCTTTCCCAAGGCGGCCGTTGGGAATCCGCCTGGGGACAAAGCTGCTGCCAGGCGGGGGAAGAGTGGCTGGCTCCCCTCATGGCATAAATTAGGGGAGTGGTGGGGGCCTGGAGAGCAGTTGCTGCTGCCGCCTGGGACGGGCACGCAGATTTGTGCATGGGTGACGCCCTACTCACGTGTGAAGCGCAAGAGGCCTCATTCACTCATTCTGCCCATCCCTGGTCCTGCAGATGGCTCTGGGCTGTGGCCCAGGCGGAGGGGTCGGCTGTGGTGGGGATGGTGACTCAGTCTGTGGGGGACCCTGGGAGAGGCAGGTCCAAGCTGCCCCCAGGCCCAGGGGCCCCAGGGGCTTGCCAAGCTCTGTTCCCAGCTGTGAGGTGTTGCTGACCAGCCTGAGGTCACCCATGGGCCACTCGGGGCCCCAGAGAAGTCAGGAAAGTATTTGCTCTTTTACGTGTGGTGTGGACTGACCCCACACGCGTGGTGCTGGGCAGCGCTTCCTGTCCCCATGGCCTCTACAGGGCCTCCCGTGGCTCTGTCGGCCCTCAGCCTTCCCAGGGCCCGCAGGAAACTGGCAGGGGCAACAGGGTTCCCAGGGGGTGGTGTGACCAGTGGACAGCAGCCGGGGACAGGGCCCAAGAGGCCTGCCGGGGAGACCAGGCTGGGAGACCCTCGGGCTGTCTCGCACCACCATCCTCCCTGGCCTGTGTCCAGCCTGGGTCCCACTGGCCCTGGCTCCCAGGTCTGCCACTGGACATTGGTCCATCCCGAGGCTCCAACCATGCCAGGCCCTGAGGGTTCGGCACTCTTGGAGCCGTGGAGCCAGGCCCCAGCTGCTCTGAGCAGAGTGGAGACAGCCAAGCAGGGGCTCCCTACCGATGCCGTCCAACCTGGGGGCCTGGGCACTGACACCCCAGCATCAGCAGGAGCCCTGAGAATCCTGGAGCCGGGAGATTTCAGATCCCTTTCAAAGCCACTCCGTCTCTGGGTGCTCAAGGTGGGGCATCCACTGGATGCTGGGCCTCCCCGCACCCCACCGGTTTCCCCCATCTATGAACAAGGAAAGTGAGTAGGAGGCAAGGCTTTGGGGCACGCAGCCCTCCAGAAGCCCATAGGCCCCGCCCCCTAAGCAGAGGGAATGGCGGGGGTGGGTTAAGTAGGCCAGCACTCTGTGTGGCGTTGCCATGGTGCCGCTGGCCGCCTGTGCAAGCTTCCTCCTGTGCTGTTCCCAGGGCACCACGGGCCACCGGGCCTCCCAGCCCTTGCTGGGCCCCAGCCCAGCCCTCAGCAGCCCCCGGAGCTGCTGGGGGCCCCGTCCTCAGACTTGCATGCGCGCACACACACACACGTGCACATGGTGCTCACACTCATGGGCACCGTGCACACAGATGCATGCACACAAGCCACAGAACACATGTGCCCACATGCTCACACTCATGCTCATTTGCACACAGCCACGCAGTCTCTGTGTAACTGAGGGAGCCTCAATCCCCAGGGCTTTGTGCCTCAGGTGGCTCTGTGAGGCAGGCAGAGCTCCAGCCTCCAGAGCCTGGCCCAGGGCCCCTCCCCTGGAGCGGGATGGGACTCAGAGGTCCTGGCGGGTTCCAGGAGGAGGAGGAGGAGGGCCTGAACTCAGGAGCTTGAGGCTTGAGTGGGACATGAGCAGCAGGGGACCTGCTGGGCTGGAAGGATGTGTGGGCCTCGCCCTGCACGACGATGTCAGGCCTGTCACTGGACGTGGCTGGCTTCCTTTGATCCTCACAACCCCAGGGTGCAGTGGGTGTCCCTGCCCCGGGACAGGCAGGTGGCAGCACTCTGAGAGGCTTGGCAGGAGGTGGACTCTGGCACGTGGAGGGCCCCAGCAGCCTGGCCAGCTCTGGTCCCCTGATGGCTGTAGCCTGGGTCTTTGGGGAAGGAGGCAGCCCGGGGTCTCTGCCCTCCCCGGGTCCCAGCTGATGACCCCCAGGATGTGAAGAGAGGAGGGCTTCCCAGCCCTGGCTCTGGAAAGGGGCAGGTGGAAAGGCTGGGGCAGTCCTAGGGGAGGCACTAAGCTTCTCTGGAGACCAGGCTGCCTCGGCCTCCCAGCCCTGTGCAGGAGCAGTGCTAGCTGCAGGACAGGGCCTGTAGAGACCAGCACATGTGCAAGGATGGAGCCCACGTTAGGGAGGGCACTGTCACTACCCCTCTTCCTGTGTGCATGATGGGGAGAATGGGGCCTAACCTTGCTGACCCTCCCCACACCCTGAGCCCTGCAGCTCCTTTGTGGCCATGTGGCAGTGAGGTGTGCAGTGGAGCTGTGCAGGACAGGCAGCACTGAGGCGGGCAGGCTTCCAGGGCAGAGGCTCAGCGGAGGGACGAGCAGGGGTGCTTTTTGGAGAGGGACCTTGTGGCAGACGGTTGGCTGGAGGGGGTCGTGTTTCTGGGGAGCAAGGGAGGTGAGGGCCTGGGACAGTAGAGGCCGAGCAGGCCCAGGGCAGTGGCTGAAGGCCAAGGCTGCTGTCTCCACACCGGTGCTGTCTGCTGCCCTAGGGAGTGTGAGCTCGGGGACAGCGACCGCGTGGGCCGCACTGGCCACTCTGCTGCTGCTCACTGTGTGGTGTGCAGACCACATGGCAGGGCGAGCCGTGGCCAGTGGGCCCACATGTGCGGGGGACCTGAGTCTGGGGGCAACCGGGGCTCACACATGAGGGGCCCTGGACAGCGCCGTCCCAACCCTGCAGTGGCCTCCCTGGCCCCCACCTCACTCCTTCCCCCACCGGCTTTGCAGACTGTTGTGCCGGCCAGCCCTGGGCCTCGGCACAGAGAGGGCGCAGGGGCCATGGCGAGCTCCCAGCCTGGCCCCAGGGTATCTGGTAAAGGCAGAGCCCTCAAGTCCGCAGGCCCAGCACACTGGGAAGGGAACTGACAGCGTCTTTCCTGGGCCATGGGGAGGGCACAGATTACCAGGAGGCCAGGCAGTTGGCTGAGCCTCGTCCACAGACTTGGCTTTGGGAAGGGCGTGCCCCTGCCCTGGCTTGGAGCTGTGCCACTCATGGCAGCAGGGCCGTGTGGGGTGCTGCAGGACGGCTCAGCAGCAGGGAACGGCTTACATGGTCACCTGGGGACCAGTCTGGGGCTCAGGAGTCAGATTCAGGGGCTCTGTGCCAGCCTGTGATCAGGGTGCATGGGCACCAGAAGCCCAGCCTGAGTACCGCCCACTGCCAGGCACAGAAGCCACAGCCCAGGTGGCACTGCAGCCACCTGTCCACCTTTGGCTGGGGCAGGTGCGCCTGGCAGTGGCCTGGGCATGACAGCTGCACAACCAACCCTCGGTCCCGGGCTCAGCAAAACCTGTCCTCGGGCGCCGCCTGGTGGCCACACATGAAACAGCAAAGCAGGCCGGCCCAGCGAGGAGAAGCTGTTTGGGGGAGCGTCGAGGTCATCAGTGGCCTGGGCTGGGCATAGCCAGGCTGGCGCTGGCTCTGCAGGCCCAGGGCGGCAGGGATGAGGCAGACTGGCCAGGTGGGGGTGGCTGTCGCCTGAGAGGCTCCCGGGGCATCCGCTCAGGCTCTCTCTTGTGGGTCATGCAGTCTCCAGGCTCCAGGCTCTTGGGGCTGCTGAGGACCAAGCTAGGGAGGGATGCGCTGCCGCACCCAGCCCAGGGGCCGGCCAGGCCCAGGCTCTCAGCTGCTGCACAGGCAGTTTCTTCACTGTACCCTCCCCTTTCTCTTTTCTTTTGTGATACTGGAACTTGAACCCACGGTCTTCACACTGAGCCACAGTCCCCAGACCTTTTTTATTTTGAGTCAGGTTATCAAAGTTGCCCAGACTGGGTTTGAACTTGGGATGCTCCTGCCTCAGCCTCTCAGAGAGCTAGGGTTAGAGGCTGGCTGATACTTGGCCATCTTTGGGTGGCTGGATTGGGCGTGAGGCCCAGAAGATGCCCTTCCCTGGGAAGAAAGACCCTGGGGGTCTGGGGAAAGGGGAGCACATGAGCTCAGGGCCTGCAGGCCCCGGCCTGCCACGGCTCCCCACAGTGCTGAGACCAGACCTCAGGCCCAAGAGGGCAGCTGGTGCTCAGTGTCCCAGGGATTCCTGGCACATTTAACCCAGCTCCTGCCGGGCATGGCGCACGCCTGTAATCCCAGCACTCTGGAGGCTGAGGCAGGAGGATTGCCATGAGTTCGAGAGCAGCCTGGGCTACATAGTGAGTTCATGACCAGCCTGGACTACAGAGCGAGACCCTGTCTCAACTCCTGCCCCCTAAAAAAACCCCTCAAAAAAATACCCAGCTCCTGTAGCCATCCAACTGGACCTGGCAGTTCTGTCACTTGCACTTGGTAAGGTGTCCCTGTCCGTGACCAGCTGGGCAGCCCAAACCCTTCTAGTGCCCGCCTGTGTGTTGCCTGCACTGCATGCTACGTCTTCCCCCCACCCCCGCTCAGCCCCCTGTCACCACCCTTCCTGGTCCCTTGGCACAGCCCGCTCTGTCCTGCCCAAATCCTCCTCCTCTCACCAGCTGACCCTCCCAGGGTCCCTCAAGGCCCTCAAGGTGCCAGCTGTGAAGAGCAGGTCCTGAAGGGGCTTTCTCTGTGCTGCATCCATGCTGGGGCTCTGGGCACCATGCAGGGCTGTGAGGTCAGGACCACACCACCTAGAGGAATACAGCAGGCAAGCCAGTCCGGGTCCTGCCCACATCGGGCACTTTCTGCCTGCCATTCTGCAGAGCCGTGTGGGGCCACATGGTGGGTCACAGGAACACAGGGGTTTCATGTTCCCGGAGTCCAAGGCAACTTAGCCCAGAGGCTGAGGGTGCAGCTGGGGCCTGAGGCCCGGGCAGAGGGACGGTGGCCTTGGCTTCAGTTTCTCTGCTGCTGCTGCTGCTGCGGTCCAAGCTCAGTACCGAAGCTGGGACGCCTGGGAGCCACTGTCCCCTAAAGGCTTAGTGGGGCCTCCATGCAGGGGCAAGTCTGCACAGGGTACAGGGAGAGATGGCTTTGTCCCTGCTCTCAGCAGGCCACACTGGGCCTCTCGGCACCTTGGTGCCCACTCACAAGCACTTGCTTGGCACCCTCCCTGCCCGTCCTGGCCAGGGAGATGAGGTGGCAGAGGGGACCAGTGTGCACCCCCTGGGGCTCCCTCCCCGTCTCACCTGCCCCACAGCCTCACCCTTCACCCCCAGAGCCTGCTCATGGCCTCTGTGTGTGGCAGGGCTGCCCCATCACCTCTGATCCTGCCGGGACATGGGCTTCCTCAACTCCGTGCCCCTCCCGGCTCCTCCTGGCTCCCCCAGGCCAGTCGTGATCACTCTCATGCGGGGCCGCCTGGGCCTGGGCTCCCTTCTTCCTCCTGCACAGCTGGGCCGTCTCCTCTCCTCCATCCACGGAGCCCCCACCGAGGAGGGCTCTTGCTGCATGGGGAAGGGGCTGGAAGGGCATATGCAGGTGTTGGCTTGGTGGCAGCTGCCGCAGTGCCATCTCTCCTCACCTCCAGGACAGCTCTGGCTAAACCCTTGGCCTGTTGCCACACAGCCACTGTGCTGCTTCCTCCAGACAGCCAGAGGTGGGTGCCGTTCCCTCCACAGGGGTGGGAGGTAGGGGCCCCGAGGACAGGCCACGCCTGGCTAGGCTGCAGGTGCATGTGCTCTGGACTCTTGGCTCACAGCAGTAGGCACTGGGGACGAGACGGGTGGAGCAGTGGGAGTGTGTGCTGCTGGTCCCCCTGCTGTGGTATCTGAGGGCAGTGGGTGGGGACCCGACTGAGTGCCCAGCACGGAACAGATCCAGGGCAGAGCCGGACCTGCAGGTGGCTGCCCCATCCTCACACCTGACCCCAGGCCTGAAGAAGGCCTACAGCTGACCCTTCCTCCCTCCTCCCCCACCCTCAGGAACCTGCGAGATCCTGTACCCGCCTCAGCCTGGTCCCCTTCCTGGGGACTCTCAGTTCCTGCTGTCCCTTCCCAGCCCTGCCATTCTAATGGCAAACATGCCTTCAGTGACCAGTCTGCCATCCCCAGGCTCATAGCACATCCGCCAGAGTAGAGAGGCCGGCAATGGGTCCTGCCTGCCAACCCCACGGGAACAGGGTGTCTGGCTCTCTCCAAGCCTTCCTGGCTCCTCACTGGGATGTGGCCCTGCATGGAGGCTTGCCCTGGGGTGCCAACCTGGTGTCGGGCATCATCTGCGCCCTGGCCCTCCCTTGTCTCCTCTGGCCCCCAACTGTGGCAGTTCACCCTCCCGTCATGCAGAAGGGGTCTGGTGAGCACGCCAGCCCTGTTGTGGCACCAAGGACTCTTGGCACGGGTGCCTCCTCCGTCACCAGCTGCTGTCACACAGTGTCACATGGCACAAGGAGAGGCTGGGGTGTGCAGTCGGCCCTGCCATCCACCCAGGCACACGGGGCACTCTGGGAACCACCCGAGGTCGTGAGGGGACAGAATGACCCCAAGGCCTGGCCAGGGAACAACAAAGGTTCTTCAAATCTGATGATCCTGGCTTCCAGCACTATGGGGCCATCCGGAGAGCAGAGATTTTTCATCCGATTATTAGCGGCGTCTCCTGAGCGCTGTGCCAGCACACAGCTCAGCCCTCAGGCATGCATGCCAGCCCCTGCCAGGCCCAGAGGCTGGGGCATAGGCTCGAAGTTCTTTCCTTGAAAGGCCAGGCAGCTTTGCAGGGAGACAGGCCGGCCATCCCAGGATAGTGGTGGGACAGACACCCCCAGCCCGGGCCATGCCAGACAGGCCTTCTGTGACCTCCACTCTGCAGAGGAAACCCAGCATAGGGTGACAGGCAGACAATGAGCAGCATTCCTCTGGAAAGAGGCAGCTCCAGGAAGTGCTCAGGAGCTTGAAGTTTTTTTTTTTTTTAACCGGGGATCGAATTCGGGACCTTGCGCTTTCAAGGCAGCTGGCAGAACCACTAAGCTAAATCCCTGGTCCTTGATGGCGTTTTTTTGAAACAGGGTCTTGAACTCAGGGCAATCCTGCTGCCTCAGCCTTCCGAGTGCTGAGATCACAGGTGTGCGCCACCATGCCCAGCTCCTAAAAGGCTTTTATCCTCCCTGGAAGGAGCTGCTCTGAGCAAGGCAGCAGTGCATGGTCCATGGCTCGGGAGGGCTGGGTTCTTGGGGCCTTAGAGACCGGCTGCCTAGCCCTGCCTGGAGCCGAGTGAACTGCATCTCTGAGGCCCAAGGGCTGCCGCTGCCTTCCATAGCCTCCTTGGTGGGAATTTTGGTTTTCCTGTTAGCATTAGACCCAGGGCAGTCGGCATCCTCCAAGAACAGACAACAGGAGAGCCTGTCTCGAAGGCAAGCATTTTGCACAGGGCTTGGCATGAAGAAAGTTTCGATCAATGGCTTAAAAAATGAGGCATCTGGGCTGGGAATGTAGCTCAGTGGCGCCCGTGCCTGCCTCAAAAGCGCAAGGTCCTGAGTTTGATCCCCAGTGCCAGAAAAAAAGGGGAAAAAAAGCCATCTAATTACAGCACAGGAAATGAGGTGGCTTCAGACACATCCCAACAAGCACAGGCGACCCAGGCGTGTGCCCGAGGGTTGCACTTGCTCAGTGTGTCCCAGAAGTAGGGCCGTGCGCTGGAGCCCAACTCCTGTCCCATCCCGGCCAATCCACGGGTCTCCTGGATGCCAGCTGCTCCACCCAGCCAAGCCCAGAGCAGCTGATCCTCTCTTCCTGTGTCCCTGAGGGGACCACCGTCCTCTGCCAGGGACTGGATGGCAGATGCTGTCATTTCACGTGGTGCCAAGCAGCCTGAGGGCCACACAGCAGGGCCAGCACTGGGACTAGGCCATCATCTCCTCTGTTCAGAGGAACACCAGAAGTTCAAATGTCCCTCATGGCACCTTGTTTCTTCTCATGACTGGAGATTGAAGCGAGCCTCTCCAATGAGCTGCATCCTTTTCATTTTTGGAGACAGGGTCTTGCTAAATTGCCCAGCCTGGGCTCAAATTTGCAGTCCTCCTGGCTCAGTCTCCCAGAGCATTGGGATTATAGGAGTGCACCACCACACATGGCCCCATGTTCTTTTTAAGCTATACACCACCACCACCCCCGCGCCGCACTTCTAGCATATCAGGAATTCCATGACTGTCTGGGTATGGTGGCACATGACTGTAATCCCAGCACTTAGGAGGCTGATGCAGGAGGACTTTGAACTCCAGACCAGGAGGCTACAGAGAGAGATCCTGTCTCAAACAAACAAGAAACTGGCTGCTTCTACTTCTGTTTAGTGGGGAACCACTGGAGGGGCCAGCATGCAGAAAGACTGAAGCTCTGGTAGGAAAAGGCTAGAGAAAAACAGACCTCTCAACAGGCAGTTGCCCAGAGGGACTCAGCACACCTGGGGTCCAGGCATGGGGCATCAGCACTCTGCCCTGCAGGTAGACTCTTCAGCACAGAGACACGGGCAGGTCCCACACTGCCCGCAAGAGGCAGCACAGTGAAAGGTTCTTCCTGGGCACAGAATCTCTCAACCACCTTCCTACAAATGAGCCGAGCCCCTGTGGTGCCAGCTTCTCGGGGACAGCAGTGTGAGCTGCACTCCCTGGCTGGCCTGGCCCTGGTCACCGCTGTCCCCTCTGCACACCACTGTGCAATCTGTGGCAAGGAGCCCCTTCCCCAGGGACTGGCTGCCACATAGAGGATCCTGTCCCCAGAGGGGGACAAAGCACACTCCTTGAACTCACGTCCTTGCTCAGCCACCAGGCACAAAGGGTTCTTTATTTCAGTGACAGTGATGGCATGCTCGTGTCTATCACATGATCCTGGGTTATTCCAGACACCCTGACACAGGTGTCACAGTCGACAGGGAAAGGAGCCGATACACTGACCACACGCCCATGTCACACACTGAAATCCAGGGCAAGTATTTCCATAATTATTCTTTGGGGAGAAATACCCAACCAGTTAAAAGCTGCATGTACAGAATAAACTCAGATCCTCAAAAATCAGGCAGCAATTGGCAAATAAAACTGGTTAAGGGGTCAGGGATTTAGCTCAGTGGTTTCACCGTCTGCTGCGCAAGCACAAGGACCCGAGTTCGATCCCTGGTACCAAAAAAAAAAAAAAGAGAGAAAACTGGTTAAACTTCATCATAGCAAATATATAAGCATTTTAGCAAAATAAAGCATTAAACTGTACTTAGTACACACATTAATTTATTGTAATCACTACTTTGTTGCCGGGCTATTTGAACAGAATGACCTGAAAGCAAAGCTGTTAAGGAAGCGAACATTCCCAGCCAGTTTCTGCATGAACATGGATGACGTTATCAACTGCAGACCACAGGCAACACACCTCGAAATGAGAACTCCAGGGACTCGCACTGAGGACCTGGAGTAGGAAGGGCTCACTGTTCAGAACTCCCATACCCTCTGATCCCAGGGTCCGCAGTTCTAGATCGTTCCTAGTAGGAGAGACACGAGGGCTTTGAGAGACAAGATGATCGGTGTAGGACTATACTTTTACATCTTTTAGGTGTCGAAGGTTGTTCATCAGCCATACATTTCAGCTGTTTAAGGTTGCCAAATTAATGTCTGAGAAAATCACAGCTCACCATAAAGTTCAAAAGATGAGTGCTCACAGGCTCTGTGAACATGACTACAGCGGTACCCGGTATGGGGTAGTCAGACTCCCGGAGCCACACGTTACCATCAAGGCACTGCGGAACTTCGGGGAATTCTTTTGCTCACATTAATGAGCACCTGAAAAAACTGGTCCTCAGAAACTATTTACATCAACATGTGTCCCTTAGCCGAAGAAAACTTCCTGCCTGACAGATTCTAATGGTTCTTTCAGGAAACACGGAAAGCCCCACACCAGTAACAGGAGCCGAGGCATTTAAGGTTCAAGCCACTGCTAACCTTCCCAGATGAGTGGAGCCCTGGTCCCACGGGGGTTCGGACAGTGGCCACCCTCTTAGGCTCCCAAGCAGCACTGGAGTGTTTGGCACAGCTGTCTATTTTACAGCCTTGACTGACAGAAGAAATCCATTACAAGCTACAGTCAGATGTCTCTAATCAGCCTCAGCGTAGTGTGATGTTGGTAAACTAACCTAGCTTGCATCCTCCAACTACAGGTATAGGTGTCTCCTTTTTTTTTTTTTTTTAAGGTCCACTGACTTCATTCAAAAGTTCCCATTCTTTTTTTTTATTTGGTACCAGGGATCGAACTGGGGGCCTCACGCTTGCCAGGCAGGCGCTGGAACCACTGACTGAGCTACATCCCCGGGTCAAATGTTCCCATTCTTACTTAAGTCACTAAGGAAAATTTTCAGTCCAACAAAAAACAACTTTGAAGGTATTGAGTAGGTGTCTTATCCCTTCTTCAGCTGAGTCTCAAAGGTTCCTTTGGCTACTAGTTCTCATAATTTTCTTGTACTGTATACAGGATTCCACCCTCCAAATTGCAGACCATGGGGAAAAAGAGACAGTTTTTTTTTTAAACAAAAATGTTTATGAAAGAACAGACAATACAAACATAGAAACAAACAATCCCATCTCATTTATATAACATAGATGACCCCACCTTCTCTATATAACATATAAACCATCTTTCCTCATTTATATAAATATATAAATGACCCACTTATAAGGGACCATTCAGGCCTTGTAAGTGAAAAAACCCTTCTGCTTTATTTAGCATAAAACCTACTGCTTAGACTTTACCAAAAAATTTCCTCCTTCTCATAATTTCCGTTATGTAAGGTTATATCTACTTCTAGATTTTGAAGTTTCTGCATTTCAATGCTTGCACAACCCATTTAAAAATTATGAATGCTGCTTCTCTTTCATGTTCTGATTAAAAACTCACAAGCAAAACACAGAAAACAAACCAAACAAACCACACATCATATGGATGATCCAAATGGAAAGGTTAATGAGCTGTAATAGTTTTGCAACATCAAAAGCAGCAAAGACCTTGAATATAATTTACTTAAGTCATAAATACTGAGATTGAAATATGCACGTATAAATCACATTTGGGCTCCATGAGCTGAAAGCTCTCCATAAATACGTAGAAGTGTGTATCAAGTGCAAAACGAGCGAGAGCGCTGTGAGAGCAATGGCATTTTAGTACTCCCACTCATCGGATTTCAGGTCGAGATAGCTGAGGATGTTCTGGGCCAGCTTCACGGCCTGTTTCCTGGCAGCCTTACACCTCTCCTCACCCTGCGGGTCCACGGCATCCAGGGCCAGCAGCTGCTTGGTCAGCAGCTCCTCCAGCCGGATGTAGTTCTTATCAGCTCGGTTTCCATCAAAGGAGAGGACCTCTCCCTGGATCTCCGACAGGCTCCCGAGCACATCCCAGACTGCCTGGTGTGAGGGGGGCTCCTCACAGGCAAACCGCTTCCTTTTCTCCAGCGCCTCCTTCAGGTCGATGTGAGTGATCAGGGTTTGCACTTCAATCACAGCCCTTCTCCTGGCTTCCCGGATGCAGGGGTTTTTTTCAAGACTTACCTCATCCAGCTGTCCAATCAAACCCTGCAGTTCTGTCTTGGAGCTCAGGTACAATTCAGGAGGGTTCTGAGCTTGAAGAAATTCATTTTTTATTTCTCTCATCCTCTTGAGGACCTTTTCTATTTTCAAAATGGAATGGTTCTGTCTCAGGTCAAAAGCATGTGTAGTATTGGCTTCCTCCTCTAAATCCAAATACTTCAGTAATTTGTTGATGTCTTCCACCACCTCCCTCCGATAGTTTCTGATTTCTGTGTGTCCGCACACATCTAGAGCATCCAGATTGGCAATCAGCCCCGAGAGCACGCAGGACAAGTGCCTGCAAGTCTCACTACTGTCCACACCCATCAGGAGTGCCACGACCACACCTCTGGCCTTGTTCACTTCACACATCACAGAGTTGATCTTGGCGACAGAGGGGTGTGCATCTTCAGAAAGTGGCAGGGAAGGCTGCTTTTTCACGCAGTCTTCAACAATCTCTTGCACGGCACAGATTTTGGTTAGAGTGTGATACCTTGCTTTCCGTAAAGAGATCTTGCCTCCGGTTTTAACATGGGTCAGCCTCAGAATGATATCCTGGATGCCTTCCTCAATGTCATCAGTTATGCAGCTGCCTCCACTGTAAAAGGGAACGATCTTCTCTCTCACGAGGGCCTGTGCTTCATTGAAGATGTTCTGTATTTCGATCCGATGTGGGTGGTTTGCATTCTGCTCCAACTCTTTGAGAAGGCATTCTGTCTCCTGTGCTGCCCTTTTCCTAGCTTGCTGAATGTCCCCCTTTCCTTCAGTATCTACAGAGTCTATTTCAAACAGTTGCTTTGTTAGAATCCGCTCCAGTTTCTTGTAATTCTTGTCACTTGACAGACCACTGAAGCTGATTACTTGCTGTTCTATACTTTTTACTTCCTTTTGGATTTCCTGAAGTCTAGTAATGGAAGGATGTTGGTTTCCCATATCCATACTTGGGTTGTGTTCAGTTGCACAAGCACTAAAAGACAAGAATGACAGCTATTAAAGCACAAAGTCTAGCAGAATAACAATCACCTATTAGTTCATTCTAAAATTCTCTTTTTTTTTTGGTACGGGGGGGGGGGGATGGAACTCAGAATTTTGAGCTTGAGAGGCAGGCGCAGCGCAGCTGAGCTAAATCCCTGGCCCTAGAATTCTCATTTTTAAAGTATGTATTTTATTTAGTTGTCTTACTTTTTTTTTTTTTGACAGGGTCTCACTACATAGTTCAGGCTGGCCTTGAATTCACTATGTAGCCCCCCAAAGTGCTAGGATTATAGGAAAGGTCCATCAGGCAAAATACTGAAAGAAGGGTTTGTTGCTGGGTGTGGTGGTGCACTCCTATAATCCCAGCACTCAGGAGGACCTCTGTGAGTTCAAGGCCAGCCTGCACTACATAGTGAGTTTGTGCCCAGCCTGAACTATATATGGAGATCCTGTCTCAAAAAAGCACCAGGGCCTCGGATTTAGCTCAGTGATTCCACTGCCTGCCTTACAAGTGCAAGGTCCCGAGTCCAGGTACCACACACACACACACACAAAAAAACCTAGGAGGGGTTTGTTATGGGATCCAAAAGACAGTCACACTTAAGTACAGAAAGGAAGTGACTTATCGAATCTCTGACCCTGTGAATTCCAAATTTCAACCATAAAAGAGAATATGCCTTCATCAGAAGTTAAATTATCAGCTTAGAAACAGCACAAATTCCTTAGATCTTAACACCTTAAAAATCTTATCTTTTGAAAACTGCAGGACTTCTAAGTGGAATCCACGTAGATTCCACATCTTAGTGGAATGTAAAACTGTAGCTCTTTTCTTTTTCTTTGGTACCGGGGATCGAACTCGGGACCTTGAGCTTTCGAGGATGACCCCGGAACCACTGAGCTAAATCCCCAGCCCAAGCTCTTCGAACCTTCCAAGTTCACACGGCCCACACTGCCAAAAGGCGGTGCCTGGTTTCCAGAGGGCAAGCAGAAGCAATTGGGCCCCGCGGTCCGGCTTCCACGCTGCTCTCCATCCCCCGCGCACGGGTCCAGCCCGCCCTCAGCTCCCCGCACGCCCGGCCCAGAAGTTCTGCAGCCAGCAGCAAGGAGGCGCGGAGGAACGTCGGGGGCCATGGAGCCCAGGACCCCCGGCCGCGACCACGCTCCCCCATCAGCCCGCGAAGGGCGACAGCTCCGGGAAACCCGGTCACTCGCCTCCCATTAAGCCGGAAGGCTAGCTCAGCACATGTTCCACGGTCCGGGGTTTCCACCCAACGGCTCCCTCGAGGAGGACGGTCCGCTGAGCCAGGCCTGCGGGCGTCCGGGCCCGGGGCTCGCCTGCTCCCCGCGCGCCCGACTCGGGCGCGCGCCCTTCCCAGGCGGCGGCGCCGGAGCGCGGCCCCTCGCGGCCTCTCCCGCGCGTCCCGTCCCGGCTGGGGCTGACCCGGGAGGCGGCGAAGGGGCCAGTGGCGCGGCAGCGACTTCGCGGCGCCCCGGGCGTGAGGCCGGCCCGCCTGACCTCACAATGCGCGCCGAGCGGAGGGCGCCGGCGGGAGGGGGTCCGCGGGGAGCCCCGCGCCCGGAAGGCCGCGCCGCGCCGCGCTCACCTGCGTCTCCCCCGCCATCGCGCTCCGCTGCCTCCACTTCCGCAGCGCCGCGGTCGCCGGCCCCGCCCGCGGCCCACAGGCCTCAGCCCCCGGGAAGCTCGGCCGGCGCCCGCTATCACCTTGCGCCGCGCCGCCCAGGCCGCCGCCGGCACCGCCGGGAGAGCGCACGGTCGGCCGCGCTCTGCGGGCTTCAGGCTTTGCGACCCTGCCGTACCGCAGCCCCGCGCGCGCGCGCGCGACTCTGCCGTGTGGCGCGGGAGGTGGCGCACGCTGCCATGGCGGCCCTGGGCTCCGGGCGGAAGGCTCTGTGCTCGCCCCTGTGCCGCGGATTCGCGGGCTGCGGCTGCCGGCTCGCTTCGGAGCGCGGGGCCGAGAGGAGGGACGCGGCGCCCGGCCTGGTAAGGGGGTCCTGGGGGCGGGGGGTCCCCGGAAGCGCCCACCTGAACGCAGCGCGAGCGAGAGTGCGCGTGCCTGCTCGAGCGGGGAATAATTGTTAGTCACACACAGACCTCTCGACGTGGACGGCGCGTACTTTGCGCTTTGCGTTTTTGCTTTGGCCTCGTAAGGGTTAGTGGTGCTTTTCTTTAAGCGGTGGCTGACTTTATCCTGACTTTGTGGGACTTGATGTTGAAGAGTTCTTTTCAAACACACAGAACTGGCGAACGACCCGGAAGGAATGTCTATAGCGAGAAAGAATGGCAAGCAGTTTTTACAAATTGCTCTTCTTTCGGGGAGTATGTTTTGTTTAAGGGAGGCCTAAACCTTGATTTCATCTGTCAGATGAAAATGTTGACTGAGCTGCAGATACAATAATTAAACAAAGCACACAAATACTAGCAATACATTTACTTACAGGCTAATGAGAGAGGCCAGCGAACTTGGTATAAAACAGTAATTAAGGAAAGACAAAGGAGCCAATTAAGGATTGCAAAATATACCGGTCTTGTTAATTTTCATTTCTGTCGGGCTGTGACTCTTAAAACACTTTATTATAAATGTGTCTTTGAAGTCCAGTCTGGTTTACAGTTGGAATAAGCAGGTACCAGGGCAAGTTATCACCCAGGCCCCAGGCTCAGTTCCCTGGTACGGTAGCTTATTTCATTAACGATTGTTGGAGAAAACACCTTAACATGGTCATAGAGGCCCCATTAAAATCAAGTAAGTTTTACCATGTGTCATGGGTGATCTATGCCAGTAATGCGAGTGACATCAGTTTCATTGGCCTTACCTGGCTGAGTACTCACGATTTCCCTCTATGGCCAGTGAGCTAGACAATCACAGGTTCTTTTATTTCAATTTTAATTAGTAATATACATAACACTTCACGCTTCATACACTATATAGATTACAAAATAACTATGAAAGGGTTAACAAAGCTGGCACACACCTGTAATCCCAGCTTCCTGAGCAGCTAAGGTGAGAAGATCTTAAATTGGAGCCCAGCCTGGGAAATTTAGCAAGACCCTGTTTCAAAATTAAAAACTAGTTTAAAAAGGAGGGAGCTGGGAGTGTGGCCCAGTACAAAGGCCCTGGTGGCTGCAGGATTTGAAGACAGGACTGAAAGCCAAGGCAGAGAGCCCACAGAGATGTGAAGGGTCACACAGATAAGATACAGACCAGGCAGGACTTCCTTGAGGAGGCTTGAGGGTGCAGAGTTAGCTCAAAGCCTTAGTCTGGGTGGCATTCAGTCAAAATGGACCTTGTTAAGCCGGGAGAGCTTAGCTGAGCTGAAGCCGGGAACAGCTGGGTATCGCCTGTTGATGTGATTGTTCACCAGGTGGTCTGGTGAGTGGATGTGTGGGCGTGTGTCGCTGCTGTATCCTAGTGTTGGGTGCCCCACCTTTTATATGATTCAGGGGAAGGGGGTTGTGTCATTTGTTGGTCTGGTGTGCCCAATTGTAAGAGGCATTTAGTTTGTAAGGCAGATAGTAAGGGACATGGCTGAAGATGACTTCAGGCTGGTCAGCCTTATGAAGAAAACAGTATAGACACAGGGTTAAGGGTTATCTCAAGCCATGCGTGTTACTAACCTCAAGAAGGTAACAGCCAGCTTGGGGAAGTGACCATTGTAACTGACCCCCTCCTCCCTTTTTCTTTGTTCTCCCTAATTACCCAGCAAGATTCTTCACTTGATCTTAGCCAAAAGGCCGAGAAGCGATCCCCCAGCAAGATTCTTAAAAGGACAGAGTGCTTGACCAGTGCATGGCCACTGCATGCTCCATTTCTCTATAGATTGTGGTAGAGCATGGACAGCCCACACCCAGAGTCTACAGGGCAGCCCACCTGGACCTGTGAAGGCTACCTCTATACAAATGACCCTAGATAGAACCTACTCTGGCCACCCATTTTGAGACCTTCCCAACTGGGAGCTTGCTTTCTTAGACTTCTCATAAACACTCCTCTTAGCTGCCTCCTTTTCGGCCACGATTTCCTTCTGCTCTGGGCAGCAGTGGCACAGTTGGTGCAGTATCACAGTAAGCTCATGGGGCCTGTTTTTCTGTGCTGTAACTTGGCTCTGTCCTGTGTTTGTGTGCTCCTGATTGAATCCGACAACCCTTATAGGTTGTTGTTTTTTTATTAGTATGGTTAATGTATCTATCAATTTCTGCTCTATGTGTATACTGGACAGCTAGAGTTGTTCTTTGGTTTTTTTTTTTGGTACCGGGAATTGAACTCGGGTCCTTGCGCTTGTGCAGCAGGCAGCGAAACCACTGAGCTAAATACCTGGCCCTAGAGTTGTTCTTTTTGATAAGTTTAGTGTGTCCAGCATCTGGTGGTGATCTCTTTGCATACACGGAGCCAGGGCATCCTGTTTCAGGATTTGTACTCTGAATGGAACGAACTGCTGTTTTATAAAACGAGTCACTTGGGGCCAGGCACACCTGCCCTGCGCACCATGGCTCTGGCCTCTGCCCTTTGTCGCCCAGGTGACGCAGAAGCCCTTGCTGCACCCCAGGATTTTGCCCCCTAGTCTGGAGATGGTTGCAGTGACACTGGCCACTGGTGCTGTGAGTCAGAACTTGCCCAACTCTCCCCTCATGACTGGAGCCATGCTTTATAGGCTGTGAATACCCCATTATGCTAGGTCCTGCATGGCAGGCAAGAGAGGTTTTACCTTGGGGAAATTTGTGTTTGCTCTGTGCTTCAGACCACCTTTGTTGCTTCCTGAGTAATTAAATTTCTGTGGCTTGGAGAGATTGGTATCTTTGGAACTTTGGGTGTAAACATCAAATCTTTTTTTTTTTTTTTGATACCAATGATTGAACATGGGATCTTGCACTTGGGAGGCAGGCGCCGGAATCACTGAGGTAAATCCCTGGCCCACCATGACATCTTTTTTTTTTTTTTTTTTTTTTTTCAAAGCGATGGTTTTTGTTTTTTGTTTTTTTGTTTTTGGTACCAGGGATCGAACTTGGGACCTTGCGCTTGCAAGGCAGGCGGCGGAACCACTGAGCTAAATCCTGGCCCCTCCACCATCAAATCTTAACAGTAACAGGGCCAGGGATTTAGCTCAGTGATATCGTGCCTGCCTCTCAAGCAAAAGGTCATGAGTTCGACTGGTACCAAGAAAAAAAATCTTAACAGTAACAGGTGGCAGACCTTTTGTTTTCTTGCAGTAGATTTTACATTTTAATCCTGTACGTCTGGCTTACTCTGCATTTTTGTTGTTGTTGTTTTTGTTTATGTTTTTGTTTTGGTACCGGGGATCGAACTCAGGTCCTTGCGCTTGGGCAGCAGGCAGTGAAACTGCTGAGCTAAATCCCCAGCCCCAGGTTCTTTGCTTTGCTGAGATGGGGCCTGAGTGTGTGGCCCGGGCTGGGCTTGAGCTTGTGGGTTCAAGTCCTCTGCCGCAACCTCCTGCCTAGCTGAGCCTGCAGGCTTACGCCTCTCCACCCAGCTTGGGTACCAGTTTTGGGGGGTTTTTTTGGTACAGGCGATCAAACTCAGGACCTTGCACTTGCGAGGCAGGCAGTGGAACCACTGAGCTAAATCCCTGGCCTGGATACATATTGCAGGTCTTAAGGGTTAGACATCACTCTTCCTCTCAAACCAAACTTAAAAACTCAGCTCTGAAGTGTTGCTTGGCCTCAGTGCCAGCTTATACCTGCTAGGTGTTTATGTCATTGGTCCTCAAACTGCGTGTTGAAATTAACCTGGAAGACATTTTTCTCTTTTTTGGTGGTGGTGGGGGACAGCGACTGGGGATTGAACCCAGGACCTTTGCATTGAGCTCCATTCCCAGCCCTTTTCATTTATTTTTTATTTTGAGTCAGGGACTTACTAAGACGCTCACTTGCCCAGGCTGGGCTCGAACTTGTGCTGCTCCTGCCGCAGCCTCTCAGAGTGCTGGGACTGCAGGCACGGTCACGCCCAGCCAATCTGACGTGACAGTTCTGGAATGGGGCTGGTGGGGCTGTTTCCTGAGGATGTCTTGGGTGGTGCAAGTTGAGCACCACTGTTTTCACTGTGTACATTAGCTGCTCATAGGCTTGCATTGTATTGACAGTTTACTGTTTGCATACACCAGGATAAATTAACACTTTAATGGAGTTAATAACCACAGTTTTACAAAATCAATGCTTTTATCATCCCTATTTTACAGATAAGGAAGTCTGAGCTCAGTAAGACTGAATAATGCCCTTGGGGCCCTAAGCCTTATCTATAAGGACTGTATATGTCTTATATACAGGGGACAGTTGAATATTTCCTTCTAATACTTTTTGGATGAAAATGAACAAACTCCAAGGGGTGAGGATTTAGCTCAGTGGCGCTGCTCCTGCCTGGAAAATGAACAAACTCCTGCCAGGTACTGTCCCCTAGACTTTGATGTCAGGGTCACTTTTATTTTACATATTTTTTAATTTTTTGAGACAGAGTCTCAGTGTGTAGTCCAAGATGGCTTTTTGCTCTTGTTTTTGAGTCAGGGTCTCAGGCTGGCCTTAAACTTTGCCCAGGCTGGCCTTGAATTTTGGTGATCCTCCTGCCTCAGCCTTCTAAGTGCTGTGATTAGGCATGAGCCACCATGACTGCCCCAAGATGGCTTTGAACTCACTACATAGCCCAGGCTGGCCTCAAATGTGCAGTCCTCTTGCTCTGGTGCATATACCTTTTTCTATCCCCTGCCCCACAGGGATTGAACTCAGGACCTTATGCTTGCAAAGCTTGGCTTACAGTTTCATGGGGTTTAGTCCATGCTTGGCTGGCTCTAAGGCAGAGATGGCATAGTGGAAAGGCCTGGCAGAGGACAGCTGCTCATCCCATGGAGACCTGGAGAGAGCTAGAGAGACAGAGGGAGAGAGAGGGAGAGAGAGAGATCCTCCAAAGGCCCCCAGCTCCTCCAGCTGGGCCCCACCTCAGCTAGGAACTCATCACCACATCATCTACTGATTAGTATAGCACCAAGATTCAAAAGCCCACCACTGAACCCACGAGACTTGGGGGACGCTCTAGATTTGAACCATGATAGTATATGAAGGCCCCCCCACACCCTTTTTATTGATTTTTCTTTTTTTTTGGTACCGGGGATCGAACTTGGGACCTTGTGCTTGTGAGGCAGGCGGTGGAACCACTGAGCTAAATCCCAGGACCTCTAGCCCAATTTTTTTAAATTGATTTTTTATTTGAGACAAGGTGTCTTTGCGTCTTTTTAAGTTGCTACATTGCAGGCTGAGCTTGAATTTATTCATGGGTTTGTTTGAAGGCCCTGGGTTCAATCTCCAGTCTTGGGGGAGGGGGGAAGGATTGTAATAGCAATAAATGTGGGCATCCTCAGGGAGGCTGGCTCCCCTGTGATCACTGATATAGGGGAGGGTGTTCCTCTGGTCCAGGCGGCTCTCCCATGCAATTAGTGTTCCTGAGAGACTCCTACACTGATTTCCTAGCTGGAGATGGCCTTGCCCTCCCCCTGGATTGTCATCTGCACGCCTTGCTAACTATACTTTGCTGGTGTTGTGTGCTTATGTGGCGTAGGGGGCTGGGGACCCTCACCTTTCCCAAGGAAGCTGCTTTGGCTCCGTCTTGAGGAGGCGGGGACTTGAGTAGGAAGGCAGCTCGCGAATGGCCCAGGAGCCCTGGTCATTCCCTCTTGGCTGCCCCTCGTTGCTCTGGGCTGTGCAGGTCACTTCTGGAGGGAGGGCTCCTTTGGCGAAGAGCCAGGCTGGATGCAGAGCTGGGCAGGGGAGCCTTGTGCGGGTCACTGGCCAAGCAAAAGCCCCATGAAAAGATTTCAAGGACTGGGGCTGAGCTCCCACCCCGGCTGACCAGTGAGGGCAGGCCAGCCAGCTGCCCCTCTGTGGGGTGTCAGGGCCCAGGGGCCCCCCGGGGTGTGTGGCCCAGAGGAGCCGCCTTCCCCAGGAAGCCAGGCCCGGGGCTCCTGCTGTAAGAAGCAGGAATGACAGTAATTACTCCCACTACAAGGGAGCCTTCCTGTTAGAGAAGGGCTCTTTCCTCCCTCAGCTTCTTGCAGCTTCCTGGCGAACAAAGACAGAAGTGACAGTTTATAGGGGAAAGTGGAACTAAGCTGTCACAGTCGAACATTGAGTCTTTCCAGTTACCATGGGAAATGGAAAATGACTGGAATTGTTACATAAGGCTCATCTGTAAGCGGGGTTGTTTTTTTCCCTCAGTAGTGAGGTGTGAACCCTGGGCTTCGTGCTTGCTAAGCAAGTGCTCTTCTACTGAGCTATAATCCTAGCTTTTTAAAAAATTTTTATTTGTTTAATTTATTTTTTGTTTTTCAAGGCAGGATCTCACTGTGTAGTTCAGCCTGGCCTTGAGCTCTTGATGTGGCCCAGGCTGGTCGCTGAGTGGTGGTGAAAGCGCTTGCATGGAAAGGCCTGTGGTCTGCAGCTTGGCACCGGCTGCAGGAAGCCACTGTGCTGGGCCATGGTGGGCACAGCTGCCTCCAGCAGCTTAGGCTGCTCGTGCGGAGGTGACCGAGTGTCCCCACTTCTCTGTCAGACCTGCCTGCTCCCTGGGCACAGCAGGCCAGAGTGAGGCTGAGGGTTCTGGGCTCCTTCCTCCCCTGGGCCAGGATGCACACTTGGGCTCCTGCAGGGAAACACATCCAAGTGTGGAGACTCACAGCAGCCTCAGGGGCAGTTACCACGAAGCAGGTGGAGAGTTTTAACGCTGGAGCTTATCCTCCAGATGTCTGCAGATGAGGACGAGCAGTCTGAGGGAGCCTGTGAGGGTTCATCGCTCAGAAACCAAGGCTCCTTCTGCAGTTCCTACGGCAGAAGTCACTCAATTTCAGATAGGGTTCTCAAAACTTTCCTTGCTGTCTTGTAATACACACATTTATATTTGCTTACTTTTAGAAGGCAATACCAGTAAACTTTGCTTTGATGTCGTTGGTTTCCCTATAAACATCTTTGGATTAAACAGTTTCTTTCTGACCACCTCCAGAAAGCAGTAGGGAATTGGAGTGACCAGCTGTGATGCACTTAGCAATTTAAGTCCAGCCTGGGTCTTTTTCCTTCTTGGAATCGTAGGGCAGTAAACCCAGGAAGTCAGGAAGTACACTGTTTTGTTCTTGACCAACAAATAGGACAAGCCGGTGCCAGGTGTGGCAGTGCATACCCCTAATCCCATAGTTGGGAGGCTGAGGCTATTTAGGGGGACCCTGTGTCACTAGGAGGAGCCGAGGGTTTTGCTCTCAGACCAGCTTCTACACCCTGCAGGGCAAGGATGTCCTGGATCCAGGGTGAGCCAGTGAAGAGTCGGGACAGGCTGGTGGAGGGGAGGAGTGGCCACTCTCTGGGCATTTGAGACTGGCCTCTCTCTGCTCCATTGTCATGGTGATTGCCAGCTGTCCTGGTGTGCTGCAGCAAAAGCCAGGCTGGGCTGTGCTGTTCCCAGGGCCCGGGTAGTAGCCTGCCAACTTCCTTATCTCTAAGATGCAGAAAGCCTGGCTCACGTGTTGTGAGTTTCCGGTAGAGGAAAAGTGTGGGCGAGCACCTTGTTAGGCTACTGTGGCCCCTCTTCCCTCAGTGACTGCGCTTCTCCTGGTCAGTCCCGGAAGGGCAGAATCCGGGGAGCCGCCTGCCTGTCACCCAGCTGGGGGCTCAGGAATCTTACTGAGGAGCAACCATCATTAAAATTAAGTTCTATAAAAACATATTAAAGGCCTTGCAAGGGCAAGGAACCAAGTTCGGTACCAAAAAAAACCAACTTGTGTTTTGGGGGCCGGGGATTTACCTCAGTGGTTTCGTTGCCTGCTGCACAAGCACAAGGACCTGAGTTGGATCCCCGGTACCCCCCCAAAAAAAACACCCCAACATATTAAAGACAAGAACGTGGTTTTTATTTTTTTGTCATTGAATTTTTGGATACTCTTGACACTGCTGATAACATGTTAGGATGAATGAATAATGTATTTAGAGTAAACTTCACTATGTTATGTTTCCAGAAAAAAAAAAAAAAAGGGCAGGCTGGGTGTGGTGGTGCACACGTATCACCCCAGGACCTGGGGGGCTGAGGCAGGAGGACTGCCGTGAGTTTGAGCCCAGCCTGCCAGCCTGAACTATGTAAGGAGACCTGAAAAAACAAAACAAAAATAATAAAAACAAGAACAATAAATACTTAAAACTCATGCTTCCTGTTTATTGCGCTCTGTTTTAGAGTCACTGCCATCATGCCCACACAGTGGGGACCTTTGTGACAGGGCCCAGGTGAGCCCGCCCAGCTTCTCTCGCACTGACGTTCTGTGGCTGGAAGCGAGTATTTCCCCCGCGGCCCCTGGCAGACGCCCACGTGAGCCTCAGTTACTTTTCTGTTGACTGTCCAGACAGCTTGGAGTAGAGGAGGTCTTGATAATGCAGACTGAACCAGAGGGGGCTCATGCTGGGCTCCTGGAGCCTCATGCTGGGCTTACCCACCTGCCCCAGGCCCGGGGTTGAGCTCGGTGTGAGCCCAGGCTGGAACTCGGGGCAGTTCTCCTGCCTCCGCCTCCCAAGTTGTGGGGCTGCAGGTGTGCGCCACCACGGCCCTGGCAGGCTGTCCGTTTTCTTGGAGTCCAGTTCACATACAGTAGATTTCAGGTACAGAGTAAGTTGGGGTAACATTTTCACCACCCATATTCTCTTCCCTCCCTCCACCCAGCACCTGGAGTCTCCAGAATGTCGCAGATAGAATTCAGTGCTGTGCTCTTGAGATCAGTCCAGGTGGTGGCATGAGCTGTAGCCTCGCTGTGCATAGCCCCCAGGTCTCAGTGGCCGTAAGTGAAGCCTCTGCCAGCTGCCACACGAGGTGCACGTGTGTCCTTTCTGGGGACAGGGCTGCTGGCTCCTGTTGTACATCCACTTCCTACATGACTTTTTCTCAGACTGACCACACTTTGCATTCCCACCTGTAAAGGCTAAGGGGTTTTTTTGGTACCGGGGAACGAACTCAGGACCTTGCCCTTTCGAGGCAGGCACAGTACCACTGAGCTAAATCCCCGACCCCTTTCTTTGCTTTTTTGAGATGGGGTCTCTCTGTAGTCCAGGCTGGCCTCGAACTCAAAGGGATCCTCCTGCCTTGGCCTCCTGAGTGCCAGATGACAGGCATGCGCCACTGTGCCCGGCTGGTCAGAGTTGCTTTGTACCCTGGACAGCGCTTCGGTGTGCAGTTCTGCTTTCGCTGTTGAATGGGTAGAGTGCATCCCGTTGTGTTTTGGACTTGGTTTCCCTGATGACAAGATGGTGAGCTTGTCCTTGTGAGTTTATTTGCAATGGGTAGGTCTTCAGTGAAGTTTTGTGGGTTTTTTTGGTACTGGTGATCGAACTCGGGACCTTGTGCTTGTGAGGCAGGCACTGGAACCACTGAACTAAATCCCCAGCCCCTGAAGTTTTTATTCATATATTTTGCCCATTTTAAAATTAAGTTTTTTCTTCTTTTTGAGTTTTTTTTTTTTTGGTACCAGGGATTGAACTCGGGTCCTTGCACTTGCACAGCAGGTGATGAAACCACTGAGCTAAATCCCCGGCCCTTCTTTTTGAGTGTTAAGAGTTCTGTTTTCTAAGAAAATGCCCTTTCCAGTATGTAGTCTCCTAGTCTGTGCCTTGGCTTCCTGTTACCTTGGCAGTGTTTTTAGAAGAACAAAAGATATCAGCTGTGGTGAAGGCTGGTTAATCCATTTTTGCCCTATGTGGTGGGCTTTTGCTATACCTAAGAAATCTGTTTAAGGTTTCAAAAGTTTTCTGTTACGGTGACCCGACACCCCCCCCCCCCCCGTAACCCCAGCTGCTTGGGAGGCTGAGGCAGGAGGATTGCAAGTTCAGGTCCAACCTGGGCATTTTAGCAAGCCATTATGAGCTTCCATGTGCACACATCAGTGGCAGTGCCACACACACACGAGCTTCCATGTGCACACATCTGTTATGTTTCCTTTTAGAAGCTTATATAGTTTTAGATTTTACATCTAGATCTGTGATGCATTTCAAGTAAAGTTTTTGTTTGTGGTGCAAGGTACAGGCTGAACATGATTCTCCTCCTCCTCCCGTACTAGGGCGTGGGTTGTTCCAGCACCATCTGTTGAACATAGCGTGATGATGTTAATATTCATTATTGTTCTTTTAACTTGGAAATTCCTGGGTGCATTCAAGTTTTTAAAGAGAGGAAACCAATGTGGCACCTTAATAGTACGGATTGTTAATTGTATAATAAACACCACAAAAAAATAAAATAAAATAAACACCACAGGCTGGTGTTAATCCGTGCATTTCCTTCAAGGACTCAAGATTCTGCCCTCCAAGAAAATCTTGTCACGATTGGATTGGACCCCCAGATAGACATTCAAACCTCCGCCCTGTGCACTTCTACATCCCTGAAAATGAATCATCATTGGAGCAAAAGCTCAGGGAACTGAGACAAGAAACACAAGAATGGAACCAGCAGTTCTGGTCGAACCAGAATTTGACTTTCAGTAAGGTAAGCATGGCTTCATATGAGACTGAGAAGTAACTTTCTTGGCCCCTCGGCGGAGCTGAGTCTTTATTTTTTTTATTTTTTAATTTTTTGGTACCGGGGATTGAACTTGGGTCTTTGCGCTTGCGTAACAGGGGGCAAAACCACTGAGCTAAATCCCCGGCCCATGAGTCTTTTAATATTTGTGTTGGTATTGCTCAGTGCTCAGTGCTCAGTGCCTATGTCGATGTGAGTGCACTTGTGCAGAAGGTTTTTGGGATTGGGGGCCGTTGTTTGTTTGAGACAGGGTCTTCTTTCGAGGCAGGCACTGAAATCACTGAGCTAAATCCCTGGCCCAAGACAGGGTCTTGCTTTGTAGCTCAGGCTGGTCTTTAACTATGGAGCCCAGGCTGGCCTCAAACTCAAAACGATCCTCCTGCTTCAGCCTCCCAAGTGCTGGAGTATGTAGAAGTTTTAAAACCGACCTGTGCCGGGTATGGTGGGGTGGCTCACACTGTAATCCCAGCACTTGGGAGGCTGAGGCAGGAGGATCACCGAAAGTTAGAGGCCAGCCCGTGCTGCAAGGTGAGTTCAAGCCAGCCTGAACTATATAGTGAGACCTTGTCTCAAAAAACCAAATAAAGGGCCGGGGGTTTAGCTCAGTGGTTTTGCTGCCTGCTGCGTAAGCTCGAGGACCAGAGTTCGATCCCTAGTGCTTGATAAAAAAAAATACCAAACAAAAACCAACATGTATATAAAGAAGCACAGGCTGGGGATTTAGCTCAGTGGTTCCGCTGCCTGCCTCGAAAGCACAAGGTCCCGAGTTCGATCCTGGTACCAAAAAAATGAAGCACTGGCCTTTTTTTTTTTTTGGAGGGGTTCTTTGGTTTTTTGAGACAAGGTCTCACTATATAGTTCAGGCTGGCCTTGAACTCATGGTGATCCTCCTGCCTCAGCCTCCCAAGTGCTGGGATTACAGGTGTGCACCACCATGCCCGGCTCACACATGAAACTTAACCAAACTCAGGTGCTTTTTAAGCCGGCTTTGAGATGGGCTGCTTCTCAGGAAATGCACAGCAGACTTCCCCAGAACTGGGAGAGGTGACAGGAGGAGCCGCAGCCCTGACAGTCTCTTCTTCCAGGAGAAGGAAGACTTCATCCACTCAAGACTGCAAGCCCGAGGCCTGGGCCTGGCAGTGGAATCAGGTCAGTGCATCGGGTGCTGCTGGCTACCACTGTTTGGACCTGAACAGGAGGCAGGAAGCGGTGTTGAAAGCTTTGGCAAACAAGAAGGGGAAGGGGATTGAAGAGAGGGGAGGGGAGGGAAATGGGAAAAAAAGAAGCAAGATCTATCACGTCCAGATAATATTCCCCGTGAGGATCGTGACCATGTATATCTAAAATGTTCCAGTAAAAGACTAAGGCAGCAGAGGGGTGTTGAGTGGGCGGCTGCTTAGGGCATCTTGGTCTCACCTGCCTCGCCCGCCCCCGCCTGGTTTCCTCCTGTCTCTCCTGCCCTGGGACCCTGCTTCCTTTGCCTTGCCATTGGTCCCTGTGTCTCTCCTGGTGGTGATGGCCTCTCAGGGTGACTCCCCTGAGGTCCCAGAGCCCACAGGTCCCCTCGCCCTCCCACACCAGCTCCTCCTCCCTCTCCTCCAGGGTGACTGTGCAACATTCCTCAGAAGTGTTGCTTGCTTTCTGTCTTTAAACACTGCTGAATTTCACTCCCTAATTTTCCCCCAGTTTCCAGCCCCCCTCCATTGTATCCATGTTCTCTCCCCGAGCTATACATCCTCAGCTCTTTGTTTTGTTTTGAGAATGGGACTTGCTATGTAGTCCAGGCCGCAATCCTCCTGCCTCAGCCTCTGAAGAATTGGGATGACGGGTGTGCACCACCATGTCCAGGGCCTCACTAAGTTGCCCAGAAAGTCTCAAACCCGCAGCCTCAGCCTCCAGAGTAGCTGGAGTTCCAGGGATGTGCCGTCGAGCCTGCTGGCTTCCAGTGTTACGTCAGAGGCCAGTACCCTTGTTCTCTGAAGAGCTAGACGGGGGAATAGTTTAGTGGGCCATATGGGGGTCTGTTGGAATTGCTCAACTCTGCTGTTGAGTAAAACATAAACAAATGGGCTTGGGTGTGTTCCGATAAAACTTTATTTACAAAACAGGCGTTGGGCCAGATTTGACCTGTAGTGTGGTTTCTCAGACCCCTGCTCTAAATCCACTCTTCGCACTGTAGCCAGACTGCTCTGCCCAAAATGCAGCTCTGTCAGTTGCTGCTCAGTGTGGGTTCTTAGACTCCTCTGTGGCCACAGAGTGACAGTGCCCTGACCCTGTGGACAGAAGACCGGTCTGGCGAGTCCTTCCCACCACTCCCATCTTCTCCCTGCGTGAAGGAACCATGCTGTCTCAGACCCTTCTGCCTCCTGTTCTGCCATTTCTGTTTGGCTAGAAAGTCTAGTGCTCAGTAGCCTTTGGCCATTTTCTCCTGGGCCTTAGCATCCTTTCATACTGATCGAAGAGCAGTGTCTGCTCTCACAATGTTATTCCAATGGGAAGTCCAGAACCGTTGACCCCAAAAGCCAAGTTTGTTATTAGACCAGCATGCCATCTGTCTCCTGCTAATCCCTAGCCTGGCCGGGTTCCCCCGGGTGGGGGAGCAGGAGTACCCTGATGCACTCCCCACCTTGCCTGCTGTGTGCTGCAGGGTCCTGGGGGGCAGCAGAGGAGGGCGCCGCACCCAGCAGTGAGCACAGGGCGTGAGCTTGTGGTTTGGGTCCTGACCATCTGGCCTGCACAGTGTCAGAAGGAAGAGGGACCCAGGCTGACGGGCAGGCGCCCCAGCCAGGGAGGACCCGGGACAGGGTCTGCACGGGTCCTCAGCTGGCCACGTGTGTGCTCGTGTGCGGGTGTGTGCAGGTGTCGAGATAGCCACTCTCTTAACAGATGGATGTGGTTGTTTTGAGAATCCTGGCCCTGCTGAGTATTGAGAAGTGGCCCTTAAATCAGATTTTCAGTTACCTTGGTAACTAATGAGGCAGGATGGAAGATGCTGAGGAGAGGGGCCTGGAGGGAGGCTGGGAAGCCGAGGTCACAGGGCACAGTGGATGGGAGAGGAGGAGACACACCGGGCATGCGTGGGGTGGCCCTGGTTAATAATGTTGTTGTCTTGGAAAATGCTAGGTATGGATGGAGAACATTCTTGCCACAGAAGTGAGCTTGTTGGCTACCTAGATTTAGTCGTTCTGCAATGTACATGAGCTTCAAAACATCCTATCGTACAAGGTAAACAGTCGCGCCTGTCACTGTAATGAGAAAAGCGGCCAAGCTGCTGTGCCTGACAAGGAGGTGGGGCAGGCAGGTCCCCTCCGTGGGCCTGAGCATTTCACACCTGTGTGTCCTTAATTTGAGAACACAAAGGCGCCCAGAGCTGAGGGAAGAGGGTTTTTTATAATGTTGGAGAAATTAATGACTTTTAATCTAAAATACTAAATTCCAATTTATTCTCCTCCAATATAAGCACATTTCAAATTGGTCAAAAAGTTTATTTGTAGGGATTAATTATTTATGGATGAAGGAATGAAATACATCGTTCCTAGTGTAGAAAGTACAAGAATGATACGGACTGTCCTCCTGAGAAAGGGTAATTCACTAAGCTAGACAGGAAATTCAGGTGCATATGCTCAAGGGCTTTCCCTGATGTAACAAAAGATCTTAACAGAAAGGGGGTGCTGTGCCTCGTCCTCTGTAGTTGGATGGCTCAGGGCGGGGAGCGCAGGGAGGGATAGGCCAGTCCTGGGACCTGAGGCTCCGCCTGCCCAGGGCCACCCCTTGGGGACAGCCCCAGCCTCTGGGGGATGCTGCAGATGGACGCTGAAAATACCCTGGCAGGTCCTGGACAATAGGGCCAGAGCGATCCCAGCTCTTCCTTCCAGGGGTTAAAGTGCTAGCTCCTAGTTCGCCCTTCTATGGGCTGGCTCCCTGACACTCCCAGGCCCCCTGTGCTGTGCCCCCCGGGCAGGGGAGAGGGCACAGCAGCTTCTAAGGAGGGAGGGAGCCCAGCTGGTGCCATGGAGACAAAGACGTGGCCAGGCGGCCAGAAATAGCTCACCTCACTGCAGCAACTGATGGGCGAGTGCTTGTCTGGCTGCACTTGCAACAGCACTGCAGCAGATGTGCTTTGCAGCACAGAGCCTATCCAGTCTGGGGACGCCACTGTGGGAAGGGAGCTACTGTAGATTTCACCATTCGTTCTCAGCCGAGAGGCATCCTTTGTGCCTCTCAAAGTCAGGGAATTGTTCAGTGTGGAGACTCAGTGTGGGTGGAGTGACCCTGGTGGCTGTGACCGCCTGAAATTCCCAGCCTCTCCCTGGGCTGAGCCATGCCCACTGCCTGTGCTCCTAGCAGTGTGATGCATTGGAAGTGTCTTGGTGCTGAGGAGTAGCACGGCAGCTGCCAGGTTGGCCAGGCACTCGCTGGGTGGCGCCCCAAAGCTCTGCAGCAGGGTGGAAAATCTGCTGATTTCATTTCACATGCAGAAAGCAAAATTTCCTGATTTCAGTTCTGCCTGACCCCAAATGAAATGTCACTTGAGGGCAGGCTGGACAGTGGGAGAGTGAATTCCTTCCTCTCCTTTTGTTTATTGCTCAAATGTTTGTGCATCTGGGAAAGAGGCTGCCATCCCAGTGGATTCACTTCGTCAGCTGTTTTTTTTGGTACCGGGATCGAACTTGGGCCCTTTCGCTTTTGAGGCAGGCAGCTGAACCACTGAGCTAAATCCCCAGCCCCAGCTGTTGTTTTTGGATTTGAAACACCCACGTTAGGGTACAGTGAATCACACTGCCCCTGCCTCCCTCCCTTCCCTTCCCCCGTCTTGCTCCCCCGTCCCGTTTGCTCTGTGCTCTGTAACAAGTCCCAGTGTTGATGGGCCTGGGGCACGGGTGACCTAGCAGACATTCGTGGGGCTCCTGCTTTCTGCTGAGCGCTGGTCTGAGGCCTTGGGCAGGGTGGCCCAGGCTGTCTTGAGACCCCTGCCTGCCCTCTGACTGTTCCTCGTTTGCCCAGATCACGCTGGTGCCTCCCGACACTGACAGCACCTGGCCTGGTGAGGCTGCTGGTGTGGTCACATGCTGGAGATGAGGAAATGGCCGGAAAGTCATGAGTCAGGCCACGAGGCCAGCGGGGGACAGAGCCTGGCCCTGTCCATCCAGTGCAACAGTTCTGACAGTGGCTGCCACAGGGAGGAGCAGCTTCTCCACCTCTTCAGTCCCCCCAAGGCTGTGAAGGCCGACAGATGCCAGGATGCTGATGCAGGATGCAGATGTCCCCAGGCCCCCCTGGAGACCCCACCCTGAGAGCTGGCCTTGCACCCTCTGGTCTGGCCCCACTGCACCTGACTGCTCCGTGGCCTGGGGTGGCCCCTGGACAGGACCCTGTCCTTCCTCTGGGAGCTCCTCAGGCCACTAGGCGCCCCCTTCTCTACCTGAGGAGCATCCATCCTAACATGCAGTCGAGGTCCCGGGTGCCAGGCACGGTGCTTGTCCTGGGGACTGGGTGGCTGGGAGGAGCTTCAGCGAGAGTGGGGCCTGCGCCCAAGTGGGTTCATAGGAGTGCAGGGTGTGTAGACCCTGGGGAAGTGGCTGGGCCATGGGGAAGCGAGGGAGGCCGGCAGGGGCAGGGCGTGAGCACATGGGTGTGGGTCTGGCAAGCACAGCAGGTCACAGGGTGGGGCAAGCTCTGGGCACAGGTGGGGGCTCTGCACAAAGTGGCAGTGACGCGTGGGCACCAGTGCCCACCTCAGGAGGCCCAGGAGGTAGTGAGGTATCCGCATGGCTGGCCAGACTGGGCTGGGGACGCAGCAGTGTGGCTGTGGCTGAGTGACTGGGACTTGGGCTGGGCCGCAGAGCAGCCAGGCCTCTGTTCTGTGTCTCGGGACAGCCCTGTGCCCTGCATGCTGTAGGGGGCGCTCAGGCAATCCCAGCTCTGCTGGCTTTGACCCAGCAGTGCACCACTGAAGGGGGTCTGCAGCCCAGGTGTGGATTCTATGCCTACTGTGCTCAGCCACACCACTCCCTCGACCCCCAGGTGGCCTGACCCCATCTGGAGCCTTTCCTGCTTGCCAGACTGAGCCTGACAGTGTGCATCGCTGGCCCCATGGGACCCCCCAGGCAGGTCAGGCCTGAGTCCCCACAGCAGCTGTGTCCCACTCCCACCTCCACCCCCACAATGCTGTGAGCTGGGACTGAGCTGCATGCGTGGCTGCTCCCTTTCCCCTTCCCCGGGGCTGGAACAGGGTGTTCAGGTGCATCCTGGGCCTGAGCCCTGCCACAGCCCATGCCTTGGGCACCTGGTGAAGAAGAGTTGTCTTACATCACAGCCGTCAGGCTCTCATGACAGGTCTTACTAACCTCTGGGCTGGGCGCAAACCTGAGATCTTCTTGCCTTAGCCTCCTCAGTGCTAGGATTACAGGCCTGGGCTACCACACCCAGCTCAGATTAGTTCTTTTTTTTTTTGGTACTGGGGATCAAACTGGGGACCTTGCGCTTGCAAGGCAGGCCGTGCTGGAACCACTGTGCTAAATCCCCGGCCCTGATTAGTTCTTCTTTAATTAATATTTGTTTGTTTATTTTTGCAATACTGGGGATTGAACCTAGGATCTACACACTGAGCTACCATCCCCAGCCCTTCTTTAAGTTCTGAGATACTAAGTCACTAAGCTACCCAGGCTGGGCTTGAATTTGTGACCCTCCTGCCTCAGCTTCCCAGAGTGCTGGAATTAGATGTGAGCCACAATGCCCTGCCCAGCATCAAATTTATTCTTCTGTTGCTTTTTTTTTTGGTACCGGGGATTAAATTCAGGACCTTAAGGTTGCACGGCAGGCACCAGAATCACTGAGCTAAATCCCCAGCCCTATGTCTATTACTTTTTAATACTACAGTAAATGGAATTTTTTTCTTAGCTTCATGTCAGATTATTTATTGCTAGTACTTAGAAATATAATTGATATTTGTGTGTCTATTTTATTTTGCAAGCTTGCTGAATTTATTAGCTCTAATGGTTTGGTTTTTTTTTTTTTGGTATGGGGATCAAACTCAGGACCTTGTGCTTTTGAGGCAGGCGAGGTGCCGCAGAGCTAAATCCCCAGCCCTTCTCCTTTATTCTTAATGTTGAAATTGAAATTTACTTTCAGGTCAAAAAACAACATTGAGCGCAGAAGAAATGGCTGACTTTTACAAGGAATTTTTAAGTAAAAATTTTCAGAAGCACATGTATTATAACAGGTATGTGTTTCTTTCCTAAAAGTTCTAATACCACATCCAGATCAGGATTATTTCCTTATCTGAATCTAACTCTTGATGCATCAGAGGTAGAAGCTGGGTGATTTTATCGATATTACCTTTGCATTTCTAAATGAAATCCACGGCTTCAGGCTATTTGCGGGGCGCGGGGCGGGGTTCTGAGCAGCTGTGTGTGCTCCTTCTTGGAGAAGCTGCTTCTGGCTGGGAGCAGTGGGGAAGGAGGAGACCTGGCATCCAGCCTGCTGGGAATTGGACCTGGGGGGCTGAAGCGGTTGCTTTGTGCTCCTGAAGGGACTGGCGGGCGCCTCTGGGCTGCCAAGCCCTGCAGATCGATGGGTGGAAGGAAACCCCGGAGAACACAGTCTTCCTCCAGGACGGTATCCCTGGCCAACTGCGGGAAGGGTGGTGGGTTAGCAAGCGCCATTTTCCTGACGGAGTAGCAGATCTGGGCTGCAGTTAGAAAAGCTGAGAGGAAAGGAATAGGATAGTCGGGACAGCCCCTGGGGCTGAGCTTGGCCGCCCCACACGTGGGCAGCGCTGTGGCGCCGGATGGGCTGTTTTCCCAGGGCTCCAAGCCAAGCACCAGGGTTCAGGGGAAGGCAGAGGGGCTGAGTGGGTGTTTGAGGTGGACACCTGAAGATGCCAAGGCCAAACGCACCATGTTGGGAGTTCTGCAGATGACACAGTCTCCTCAGTGTAGCTGGAATAACTTGGGGAGGGGGCCGCTGTATACCGGGAGACGTCGCAGGGTCTAGGCCGGGTTTGGGTCCTGATGGAAACATTTGGACAGAGGACAGTGCTTAGTGACCGTACACAGGGTTGTATTCCTAAGTCTGTTCATTATTTTTGTTATTGCTTCCTTGAGTCAGGGTCTTGCTATGCAGCCCAGGGTGGCCTTGAACTTGTGATCTTCCTGCTTCAGTCTCACAAGTGCTGGGATTGCAGTGTGACCACC
Source organism: Heterocephalus glaber (assembly GCF_000247695.1). Next base: position 1,296,120 of record NW_004624734.1, on the reverse strand, counting down.
ACACCCAGCTTGATCATGTGTTTTTAACAAGGTTGTAGCTGGTTACAGACACATAGGACCTGTCTGGCCAGGTGCAGTTCTGGGTGTGATGGTCGATATTTGTTCCAAGTGTCACAGTGACAGTCATGGGACAAGGCCAGAGGATGTGGGTGGGGAGGCCGGCAGTGGGTGGGCTCAGGAGTGTCCTGGACAGCAAGTCCTGGATGTGCAGCTCTCTGGGGTGCTCTGAACCGCAAGTGCAGACTCTGTGGGGGGGGCCTGACCCCATGGGGGGTCGCGCCCAGCACAGGGGCAGCCCTGGCCCCAATAGCGTGGCCCAGCCTCCACCCCCAAGCTGTGCCTGCTTTCCACCCACTTGGGCTCGTGCCCAGGCCTGGGGTGGCCTGCCTGTGCCTGCTCTGCCTGGTCCTGCTCTGCCTGGTCCCCACGATGCTGTCCACTGGGGTGGCTACTGCTGATGACCTCATGGGTGGGTTCCCCTTGTGTGCCTGTGCCCTGGCATGTGTGTGAGAAGCTTCGCGGAGACAGGTTCCCCCAGAACTTGTCACCTGGAAGAGGATGCTGTCAGCAACTTTGCCCCGTAGCTTCTCGGGCTGAGGTGGGGGGAAGGGGACGCCCTTGCTCCCTGCGGAGCCTGTAGGCTGTGGCTCTGGTCCCTCTCCTTGGTGTCTCTGCAGGGAGCCGGACTCGGTGCCAGTGGGGGGGACAGACGGATATGGGAGGGACATACGGCTGGCGGTGGCCCGGCCCCGACTCTGGCAGGTGCCGTGTCCCACATGCCTGTCCTGCTTCCCCGCAGAGACTGGTACAGGCGTAATTTTGCCATCACCTTCTTTATGGGCAGAGTGGCCCTGGAGAGGATGTGGAACAAGCTGAAGCAGAAGCCAAAGAAGATGAGCAGTTAGGCCGCCCTGACCCGCCAGGCCAAGCACCACTCCGGAGGGCCTGTGAGTGGCCAGAGTCCAAGGTCGCTCTCCTCTCAGGGCAGGGCCAGCTGATCCCACCTGACTGGGTCGCCAGCCAGCTGGTTGTCACGGATATGCTGTTAAATAAAGCCCAAGCTCTGCATGCCTCTCTTCTGTGTTTGAATCACACCAAATCAAAATAGAACAGTGTAAAAATATTCATAAAATTTCACTTGAAAAAATTCAGCCAGGCACAGTGGTGCACACCTGTAATTCTAGGTACTCGGGGGATAAGGCAAGAGGATCACAAATTTCAAGCCAGCCTGGGCAACTTAATGAACACCTGTCAAAAAATTCTACAAGGGCTGTGGATTTAGCTCAGTGGTTCCACTGCCTGCCTTGCAAGCGCAAGGACCCGAGTTCGATCCCCGGTACCAAAAAAAAAAAATTCTACAAGCTGGGCATGGTGGCACAAGCCTGTAATCCCAGCATTCAGGAGGCTGAGGCAAGACTATTGCCTTGAGTTCGAGGCCAGCCTGGGCTACATAGTTCAAGGCTGCCTGAACTACATAGACCTTGCCTCAAAAAAACAAAAAAAATTCTATAAAGGCCTGGGGTATACCACAGGGGTAGAGTACTTGCCCAATATGCGAGAGGCCTTCGCTTGCATCCTCAGTAACTCAAAAGCAAATCTGGACTCGAGTGACGGGAGTGATTTGGAAGCTGGCTGCCATGTGACCACCTGCCCTGTGATGAAGGAGTGGTGAGGTGTGGGGATCCAGCCCTGACCAGTGCACAACTATCCTGAGATGTAAGCAGGTGCGCTGCCTCTGCCCAAGACGGCGACAGTGGAGAGACACCAGAGCGCATTCCTCTCCTGTTCCACATGGTCCCACCTGAGCTCCTGAAGACACCGTGTGTGCCTGTTGTCACGTCTGTGGGCAGGGGGAAGATAGCTGCTGCCTGCAGGGAGAGGACACAGCAGTGTGTGACGGGACTGTGGGTGCCCTCAAGGGGACTTTGGCCCTGGGCCCCTTCTCTGTTTTCTTTGACCTGTGTGGGACCCTCAAGCACCGGGACAAACTGGCCTGAGCCAGTAAGCTCCTCCTTCCGGGTGATCTCAGGAGTTGTCAGTGGCAGGAAGCTGACGGCAGTCCCCGGATGTACTGCCTCAGACTGCTCGTCCGAGCGCCTTGGCCCCAGGGTCATGGAGCTGATGGCTTCTGCCCCTGGCGGGAGCTGCTGACCAGCACGAGTGTCCATGCAGCAGAAGGACACACTGCCCGCCGTGGCTCTCATCACTCAGCTGGGCCCGAGGTCCCCTGGGTCCTGGCAGTTGGGACGAGAATCTCGAGCAAGCTCTAGGTAAGAGTGGGGCAGGGAGTGGGAGAACCAGGAGTTCCAGGCCTTGTCGCACAAAAGCCTGAGACCATGATGTGTCCCCTCCTGTCTCCCTGTCGCACCCCACCGCCTGTCAGTCGGGGCCACCTGCAGGACAGAAGCTGCTGGTCTCCAGCAGTGGACAGAGCCCACCCAGGAGCAGTGCTGCAGGGGCTGGGCATGGAGGCAGAGCACGGTCCCGTGGGTGAGGCCCTCGCCGCCCCCAGACGAGGCAGGAACTGTGCTCTGGGAGCAGTACGGCCCCAGGGTATTCTTCCTGACCAGGCCCGCCTGGCAGAGCCTCAAGCCACCAGTGTCCGGACACCACTGGGAACGAGAGCTGAGCGTGACCGAGGCAGCCCCAGCTCCTTGGTCCCCGGGACTGTCCCTCTGAACACGCAAAAGAAAAAGAATAGATGATGGTGGTAAATGTTACTTTAGGTCACAAGTTAATGCAACTAAATTATACCTGAAGTTACTTTGACCCTAAAATGTATATGCTCTGCTTTTGAAAAACTGAGTAAGGTGATTCTGTGTTGCAGTCATGTTCAATAAAACTTTCTTGTGGGGGCCAGGGATTTAGCTCAGTGGTTTCGCTGCCTGCTGCACAAGTGCAAGGACCCGAGTTCGATCCCCAGTACCAAAAAAACCCCCCAAAACCCAAAAAAACCTTTCCTGTGGGCTTTTAAATGCCTACAATGTAAAGACCATCCCACTGAGGTATTTTATACTGATTTGCCAACAAAATGCTTGCTTGATAAAATTCTAATTTTTTTTTTTAGGCAGGGTCTTACTACATAATCCAAGCTGGCACTTGCTATATAGCCCAGGCTGACCTTGAACTCACAGCCATCCTCCTGCCTCAGCTTCCCAAGTGCTGGGATTATAGGAATGTGCCAGCACACCTAGGCAAATTCGAAGTATTTTTATATTAGACTGTATAGTTGTGAGTTTAAAAGTTTTTTTTTGTTTTGTTTTTTCACATGGGATTTTTTTTTTTTTTTTTTTGTACCGGGGATCAAACTCGGGTCCTTGCGCTTGAGCAGCAGGCAGTGAAACCACTGAGCTAAACCCCTGGCCCTAAAAGTCTTATTTTTTGGCACCGGGAACGAATTTAGGACCTTGCTGCTTACAAGGCAGGCGCTGGAACCACTGAGCTAAATCCCCAGTCCTAAAAAGTCTTACATTTAAAAAAGTCTTAACATTAGACAGTAAGATGAACTGGGTGTGGTGGTACACACCTGTAATCCCAGAACTTGGGGGTGCTGAGGCAGGAAGATGAAAAATTCAACCCCAGCCTGGGCAATTTAATGACTTGGAGCAGGACATCGAACCTTTTAGAGCTTACAGTGATACAGACACCCCCACTATGGCACCAGGACTTAGAGCCTCAAGAAGGAAATTTTAAAAGGGGCTGTGGGCTGGGGATTTAGCTCAGTAGTTCTGCCGCCTGCCTCGCAAGTCCAAGGTCCCGAGTTTGATCCCTGGTACCAAAAAAAAAAAAACGGGGTTGGGGGCTGCTGGGGATGTAGCTCAATGTGAAGGTCCTGGGTTCCATCCCCAGTACCACCCAAAAAGGTAAAATCCTGTTGATTTGCCTTTCGTGTTGTGGACACTGAGTTTCTAGTGCAGAGAGTTACCCAGAAAAGGAACCAGTGTGCCCTGGAAGTGGGGGGGGTCCCAGCCTGTTTCATGTCCATGACAGCAGGATGTGTGGTCAGTGCAGACCTCTCCCCTCTCCCTCCCGCTCTCAGCACTAGGGATGGAACCCAGGGCCACTTTATCACTGTGCTGCACCCTCAGCCCTTTCATTTTGAGATAGAGTCTTGACAAAGTTGCCCAGGCTGGCCTTGAACTTGCAGCCCTCCTGCCTCGGCCTCCTAAGCCACATGAGGTCCATCTGCCTCCAGCCCCATCCCCTTGCCTGAGGCAGGACAGAGCTTGCAAAGCCTGAGCTGCTGTGCCTGGCGCTTCCAGGCTGTCCTTGCAGGAGCACTGAGATTATAGCCTGTGGCAGCACCTTCTGGGACGGCCGAGGGGAGCGTTGGAGCCTCACTGGGCTCCAGAGGTCTCTGGCCAGCCCTCCCCATGGGGCCCGCTCAGGAGCAAGCCCCTGGAGTCCTCTGTTGTCCCCTCGTCTCTGTGGCAGGGCTGTCTTCTGGCAGCCCTTTGGGGGGTTCCTCTGCAGAGGCCACTGTCCCAAACCCAGGCATCCAGGGCCACCACCCAGGCCCCAGTGGAGGGCAGGGACAGTGCCAAGGGCCGGGTCAGCACCTGTGGTTCTGAGTGTGGCCCGGGCTGCTTAGTCTGGTTACCAGGCAGTCAGTGGGGAATGGTGCGGCCCAGCCTTGTGTTTGCTGGTGTTTTTTGCTACCAGCATTACTTTTTTCTGATTTTTTTTTTAAGAGCAGCAATATAAAAATAGCTATATTTTGCTGGCTTTTTGAACTTAAAATTTAACCAAGCCTCTGTGGAGCACAGCCGGAGAAGGAGCGGGCTGCAGAGAGTGGCGTCCTGAGGGAGACTAGGCCTCCACAGGGCCAGGCAGGGCCTGCAGATGCTTCCCACCAGCTGCCAAAGTCTGGGCCTTTGCCCTCCTCCCTGGCCCGCTGGGGTTACCTAAGCCTTAGTTTCCTTTTGTGCCTGTATCACTACTTTTGTTTTCCTTGTGGTTGTGCTGGGATTCAACCCACGGCTTCGCACATGTTGGCAAATGTTCTACCAATGAGCAACACGCATGCACATGTGGACACATGAAGCACACATGCACCTTTTTTTTTTTTTTTTGAGACAGGGTCTCAATATGTAGTTCAGGCTGGACTGGAACTCATGGTGATCCTCCTGCCTCAGCCTCCCTAGTGCTGGGATTACAGGTGTGTGTCACATGCCTGACCTACATCCCTTTTTAAAACAATCTTTTATTTTGAGGGGCCGGGGATTTAGCTCAGTGGTTCCTCCGCCTGCCTCGAAAGCGTAAGGATTCGAGTTTGATCCCCAGTACCAAAAATAAAATCTTTTATTTTGAGATGACCTCCGCAGGTTGCCCAGGCTGGCGTTAAGCTATTGAACCTCCTGCGTCCCAAGTAGCAGGGATTACAGGTGTCTGCCACCACACCTGGCCTTGCTTTTTTTAAGCAGTTGCCTTTTAACATATCCCTTCTGAGTTTTGTGCTGGAGTGCCTCAGTTTCTCTCCAAAACCTATGTTTTTATTTGTTTATTTTTGGTGCCAGGGATCAAGCTTGGATCCTTGTGCTTATGAGGCAGGCGGCAGCACCACTGAGGTAAATCCCCGGCCCCTAAACCTGTGTTTTGTAAAGGTCCACGAGTCCGCCTTCACCCTGGAGACCGTGTTTGAAGGGAGCAGCAGTGGCTAGAAACCTGCGCCTTTGTCCATTGCAGGCAAATGGCCCCTGCTCTGTGCTGAGCATGGGCTGCGCGGAGTTTATTGTTCACACACACACAGACACACAGAGACTCACACTGACACAGACTCACACACAGACACCAGCCATGGTGGCCTGCAATCCCAGCACTGGGGAGGCTGAGGCCACAAGTTCAAGGCCAGCCTGAACTACATAGGGAGACCCTGTCCCCCCCAAAACAAAGGACCTGCATCCCTGCTGAGCTCCTGGACCACAGGGCTGCTGCCAGCCCCATCTGCTCTCCTGCCCCTCTGAGCCTCCCATTCACCCCCGCCCCCCGCCTGGGCCCCTCCCACCCAGCTCATGCTTCCCTCCTCCCCTGTCCTCTCCCCCTTGAATTTCCCTTTTCCTTGTCACTGCATGGGCAGCTCATGTGTGCCAGGCTCGGTGCCTGTGATGTCCGCACTGCACGGAGCATGCAGCTGAGGCTCAGCCTGGCCTGTGCCACCTCCCTCAGCCACCAGCCTCACAGGGCCCTCAGGGCAGCAGCTCCCTGCTCCCGAGTCTGGGGTGGCACAGCCTTGCATGCCCACCTCAGCATGTGTGTGCTTCCCTCCCGGGTGGGCCCTGCTCTTGTCCAGTCTCAGATGGCGCAGTGACCCCCAGCACAGTCACCGCATCAGCCACTCCCTGCACCCCCCGCCCCACATCAGCTCAGACTCAGGAATTAACAGCCCACACAGCAGCCCAGAGCACCTCCTTCCTCTTGGCTCCTGAGAAGTGGACTCCAGTCTCAGGCTGCCCGGCAGAGGCTCCTCTTCAGGACCTTGGGCAGCTCCTCCCCGGGCCTGGGCTGAGGGAACCTGGGCACCCACAGGCCCTGCATGCTCAGCTGTGCAGGGACCACCAGGGAGGGGCAGAGCCTGGAGGACCAGCTCGAGGGCCAGGGCTGTGGCATCCTGGCGACACCAGGGAGAAGGGGCAGGCACCTGACCACGTCCACCGCCCCCTCCTGTACTTCCGCTGGGACGGCTCACCTCAGGAGGGCACTCAGCCACCAGTCAGGCAGTGTGTTCAGCACTATGCAGGAGCACACAGCTGGTGGTCCTGACCCTTTCCAATCAACAGTCAGGGCATTAAGGACCCAGTGTGGGCCGTCACCCACGTCCCCTTCCAGAACGTCCTCGCCTCCCAATCTGGACCTCGGTCCCCATCCAACATCTGTCCCCATGTCCTCTCCCAGCCCTGGACACCCCCTTCTCCCTCCCCTCCCGGGGACTCCTCTGCTCCGGGGCCTCGTGGAACTGGAATCCTAGTGTCTATCCCCAAGGCCAGTCTGTTACTGTGAGCAAGGACATATAGGAAGGCGACCACTGCAGCCGGGCCCAGCAGTCCCACCATGGAGCCTGTGAGGGCTGAGGGGGCCGAGAAGGCAGGATCCTTGCTTACCGGGTGGATGCACAGGAGCAGCCAGTGTGCAGGCCGCAAGGAGAGTGGGCACCAGAAGCACCTGGCCACGAGGCCACCTCCCCCAGCCTCTGTGCCCCCCTGGCAGACGCCACTGCCCAGGCCCATCTGCCAGCAAAGCTATTGCTTGTGTGCTGTTGAAAGCTAATCAATCCACCTCGAGATGTCCGGCTGCTTCTAGCTGCCTCCAAGCCAGTTGTGACTGATTGTGGAAATTGTCTCCCCTGCCCTGAGCCAGACCTTCGGTGGAAAAGAACCAGTGAGCGGGTGGAGGAGGGTGAGGTGGACAGTGAGCTGGGTGGGTGGCCAGTCCCTGGGCTGCCACCAACAGCTGCTCCACTGCCCTCAGCACACACGCAGCGGATGAGGAGTTTGCCTCCATCCAGGCTCGTAGCTTGGTGCAGGGGAAAGATAAGTGCAGAAAGCCCAGTGGGGGCGCTGAGGCCTCAGAGAGGCTCTTGGTTTCTTGCACCCTGCCCTGTGGTTGGGGCCCCGGCAGCCCAGCTCGGCAGTGTCCACGCTGGGGGATGTGGCAGGCCACCTGCACAGACCTGGCCCCTGCACCGTGGGAGGAAGCTGCCCGGTAGGAAGCGGGGCGCTTGCCCACACATCGGGCTGTGACTCTGACCATCTGGTCATGGACACGGCTGAGCGTCCCAGGGGGACGTGGCCCTGTGGGAACAGCGCTGTGGCTGTCTTTGTCCCTCCCTCCCCCTGGCTGTCCTCCACATGCTGCCTGGCTCAGGGGCCCTGGACAGTAGGTGCAGAGTGGCATCAACCTGGACTCTTTCCACAATAATAGTGCAGGTAGCAGGTGTGGAAACTGCCAGGTGCACTCTCAGAGCTTTATCTGTGCGGATGTGGCACCCTTGGAACAGCCCTGGAGGGCCCGGGCCCCCTCAGCCCCTCACTGGCAGTTTGGAGTTGGGGCTCTGCTCTGAGCAGCCTGGCTGGGGGACAGGCAGGTGCTGTGTCACTGCTGCAGATGCTAAGGAGTCAGGATGGGCAGGCAGCCTTCTGAGCAGCCAGGGACAGATGACGTGAACTCAGCAAGGTGCTGAGTACTGCAGGACAGAGTAGGGTGCTGGCAAGTTCGGGGCAAGCAGGGACCTGGGCAGGGAGCCCACAAGGGCATCGCAAGCAAGAGGTATGGCCCTGGGGTCCAGCAGCTGCATGGGGAGCCAGTCAGGGGCCGGCCACCATTGGTGGACACAAGGCTGGGACCACAGAATGAACCGCCGGGCGTGGTCTCAGTAACCCTCGTGGCAGGCGGGTGGCTCCTTCGTCCTGTGCTCTTTTTAACAGAGCCAACCCAAGGCAGACTCTGCACCCCCAGGAGAGCCCGAGTGACCCTCTGCTCCTGCTCAGCAGAGTTAAAGGCCACAGGCTCTGGGGGCTGCACAGCGGGGTGTGTTACCAGCGCCCACCAGCTCTGCTGTGGAGAAACTTCTGACGTGTGGGTCATGGAGACAGCTGCCTGGGTTGCTTCTCGGGACCTGCAGGCCACTTGTGCTGGAACGCTGACCTTTCAGTGGGTCTTCTGATGGACGGTCAGATAGAGATGGAAAGCTAGATGAGGTTCCTGCCTTCGTCCTGTGCTGACCTCTCGCTGCCTTAACCTTTGGGTCAGAGTCCATTCAGTCTGCGGACGTGTTGGAGTGGCTGGCATTGTTTTCTTCTTTCTTTCCCTTCTTTCCTACCCATACCCTTGTGCTTTTTCAGCAGCTCTACTTAGGGCCCAGACCCACAAGGCTGGGATGTTCTGGGCAGGGTGATGGTGCCAGCTACACAGAAATCCCCAGCCTCTAGGACGGGCTGGCCATGGCCGGTGGTTCTGGGCTCAGGTCTCACTGAGACAAATGTCCTCTGGAGCCCCTGGCCGACGGACCTGACTGGATTGTGGGGCTCCCTGGAGGTCAATGAGCGCGCCCTTCCTTTCGCTGGAGGGAGCATCCTGCCGGCCCCGTCTCCACCCTGCTGTCCCTTCCGCTGACCCCCAGGTCTCGCTGTGTATGCACTGCCATGCCTGGCTCGGTCTTGCTTCCATCGCTCCAGCGGTGTCAGTGCCGCCACGGCAGCTATGGACCTTAGGCCTTGGATCTTAGCCCAGGTTCCCTGGGGAGGAGCCTGAGCAGGAGAGAGCCACGCCCCGGTCACCCCAAGGGGCGCGGGCGGCCCCGCAGGCCAACCACACCCGCTGTGGGTGGCAGGGACAGTGGGCCCTAGGACTGCGGGGCCTGTGGCTTCATCAGTTCCCCTGACCCGCTGGGGTTAAGAACGCTCCTCCCTCAGGTGTTTGCAGCTGCACGGCAGTGGCTGTGGCGAAGACGCGGGGTGTGGGTGGGATATTCGCTCTGGCCAGCACTCCTTCCCCTGACCGTGCCACCGCTGTCCTGGAGGAGCTGGTGGTGGACATATCTGGCTCGGTAAGTATATTTTTTCTTTCTCTTTTGGGGGCTGGGATTGAACCCAAGGCTTTGCCCGTGAGGAGCGCCTCAGTACCCCTGAGTGGCACCCGCACCCGGGGCGTGGAGTGGGTCCCAGGCGGGCGCGAGGGGGAGGGGGAGGAGGGGGAGGAGGGGGAGGGGCCCCAGGCCCCCGCGCAGCGCGCGGGAAGGGGCGGAGCCCGGAGCGCCCCGCCCCCGCCCGCGAGGACCGCGCTGCGCGAACGCTGGTTCAGGCCGGGAGGGGCGGGGCAGAATTGAGCCGGTGGAGGAGCCGAGGTTCCACCTGGGGTGACGCTGTTGGGGTGCAGGGTTCCTCACCCAGCCCCGGAGGATTACACCGCGGTGAGATGGGGGAGACCTGGGGTCCGGGCGCGTCCCTCCCACAGGCTGGAGGCCCTGTGCGAGTGGGCGCGGACTCCAGGCCTCTGCAGGGAGAGGCTGCGGGGGCTGCGGACCGTCAGGGGCGGGAAGGTCGGGAACAGGGTGAGGGCAGTCAGGAGGACACCCCCGTCAGCAATTTCAGTTACCCTCAAAGGGACAGGCGCCCAGGAAACTTGGAAGGGCAAAGAGTAAAAGCAGTCCATCTGCCAGGCTGACCTTGAGGTCACTGTGTAGCCCAGGCTGGCCTTGAACTCGTGGCGATCCTCTTGCCTCAGCCTCCCAAGTGCTGGGATTACAGGTGTGCACCACCACGCCCAGCTTTTAATTTGGAATAAAAGTTTACAATTTGATTTTTTTCAAAAACCTCGACAAACTGCAGACACTTTTTTTTTGGTATCGGGAATTGAACTCGGGTCCTTGCACTTGTGAGGCAGGCGACGGAAACACTGAGCTAAATCCCCGGCCCTGCAGACACTTGTTAATTAAGGTTTTTAGAAAACTGTGGTGACAGCTGCATGACAATGTGAATATATTTAACGTCACAACTTGTACACCTAAATGATCAAAATGATTAATTTATCAATTCTTTTTGGGTGCTAGGATTGGACCCGTGCATGGTAAACACACATTCTACTACTGGGCTGTGTCCCTAGGCCAATTTTTAATAATTCTAAGCTGGGTGTACCTATAGACCCAGCACGAGGGAGGCTGAGGCAGGAGGATTTGAGTTTCAGGCCAGCCTAGGCTACGTACCTAGTGAGACCCTGTCTCAGAACAAAACAAAACAAAATAAAAATTTAATAATTCTTGCGGGGTGCGCTGTGCTGTAGATCACTATGGCCAGGCCTAACACGCCCCCTCCCGGCCTGCATGGAGGAGCCCGCATCGTCTTCACTTCCTCCGGTGGGCGAGGCAGGGCCCGTGGGAGGAGAACAGGCGCCGAGAGGGCGTGGTGGACCAGGCCTGGCGAGGAGAGGGCCGTCTTCCTCCCCGCCCCCTCGCCAGAACACGGTCCAGCCCGACGCCCTGCAGACCTCGGCCGCTCCGCTGGCTCGGTTACAGACCCGCCTCTTTCTCCTCCCCTGCTCGGCTCTCCTCTCCACCGCGACGAATAAACCGCCGCAGTGCGTTTGCCGGGGTCTTTTTCTCCCATCCCAAGTTAGAGCCTCACCTTCGTTTCGCTTTGTCTTTTCTTCTTTACCTTTTCTTTTTTTTGGTACGGGGGATGGAACTCGGGTCCTTGTGCTTGTGAGGCAGGCGCTGGAACCACTGAGCTACATCCCCGGCCCCCTTCGTCTTTTCTTAATCTCCCACCTTCATTTCTCACTCCATGGACCCTTCAGCCACCTGGGCTGTGGCAATTTCTTACAAAGTTTGCTGATGAAACAAACTATCTATCCATCTATCTATCTATCTATCTATCAATCTATTAAAGTTAATTTCACCTGCTTCTTCTTTTTTTTTTTTTTTTTTGCAGTACGAGGGATCCGACTCAGGACCTTGTGCTTTTGAGGCAGGTGGTGACGCCCACTGAGCTAAATCCCCGGCCCTACACCTGCTTCCTCCCCCCCCCCCAGTAATGAGGATTAAACCCAGGGCCTTTTCACTGAGCTATATCCCAGCCCTTTTTTATTATTTTTTATTTTGACCCAGAGTCTTATTATGTTGCTAATTGCCCAAGCTGGGCTGGAATCTGCAGTCCTCCTGCATCAGCATCCAGAGTACTGGGATCCAAGGCATGCAGCACCCCAGCCAGCCTTCCTTCTGTTCCTCCATGGCTCCCAGGCAATTTCCATTGTTCAGTGGCTTGCAGTGCACCTTGCCCAGAGCGCCCAATCCCAGGTGTCCGTGACAGCCGAGCAGGGAGCCCTCGCCTCGCCAGGGCCTCGTCTCTGCGGGCTCCCCAGCTCTGCTTGTGGAGGGCTGGGGTGCAGCTGGGCCCCGGGGGTGATCCTGCCTGTCATTCAGAAGTTGTGGCCAAGCAGAACCTTCCACCTTCCCAGGGGCTTGCCCAGCAGGAGTGTGGACAAGCCCAGACAGGTGGCCTCCTCCCCTTACCCCTGCGTTGCATGGACAGCGACATCCGTGGTTCCTGTGTACAACTCTTCAGTGTTTTGTGTATCAAGTAAAAATACATTTATATTAGAAACAAAACAGCAGGCGCTGGGAGGGAGCTGCACTTGCTCTTTGCTTGGAGAACAAAGCAGCAATGGACCCTTTGGGGCTGATTTGCCTCCACTGTCAAAGGACAACAGTGGCAGCTTCGGGCCAGCTCTGTGCAGAGGCCCCGCCCCGAAAGATGGGTCCACGCCCAGAGGCCAGGGCCTATGTGTGGGCTTCTCTGAGAACAGGGCCTTCCCAGGTGTTGCCAGAACATCACCCTGGACTTAGGGTAGCCACAAGTGGAGATGGCAGTGCCACTGGAAAGGATGGGATTCGCAACACAGCAGGACGCAAAGGTTGGGGAGATGCATCTGCCGGCAAGGGCATCAGGGACCACAAGGAGCTTCCGGAAACTGAGATGGGGTGTGGGGTGGGGTCCTTCCAGCCCCAAGAGGAACCAACTACCACTGAGGTTTTGTTGTTGTTTTGTACCGCGATCGAACTCAGGACCTTGTGTCTGCCTCGCAAGCACAGTGCCACTGAGCTACATCCCCAGCCCAACCATCGGGTTTTTGATCATGGTGGCTGTGATCTGCATTGTGTGGATGTCTTGGTTTTTGCATCATCTCCGAGAAAGTTTCTAGGGAGGCCCATGGCACAAGGACACAGAGTCAGCAAGCAGTGGGGTTAGCAAGTAGGTCCTTAGAGGAAGGAGCAGAAAGCAGCGGGCAGGGCAGCTCTCTCAGGGTGGGGCAGCAGGTGGAGCTGGAGCTGTCTGGCCAGTGCATGTCACAGCATGGACACTTGGGGAGAGGCCCAGTACCCAGGGACCAGGGTCATTTTCTTTTCTGTTTCTAGAATTTGGGGGATGAGAGGAGAGTTTTCTTCAGTCAGCAGTGGGTTTCCACCCTTGCCTGGGGAGAGTGACCTTTTGGCTGACTTAAATATGTAAATACATGCTAATGAGGTCTGGTTGTGTTGGCGTGGAGAGTGAGTCCCCCCTGTACACAAGCATTGGTGCATTGACCCCAGACTTACACGAGTGTGTGGTGGGGAACCTGTAGGGCTCCATGAGCCTTCTCAGAAGTTGTGGGGCCACAAACCCAGGAAGCTTGGACTCCCATCCCTTTGAGGTTCCCTTCCCTAGCCCAGCAGCTATGGTTCTGCCGTCTCTAGCTTATACCTGCTGACTGACCACTCTGTTGCTACCTGCCTGCACGTTGGTGCTGGGCTTCTGACACCTCCAACTTCAAGGAGGAGAGTTTACTTGGGCTCAAGGTTTCAGCTGGGTCATGGCAGAAGGGCATGGAAAAGCAAAGCTGCTCACCTCATGGCAACTTGGAAGAAGAGAGCAGGAAAGAACTGAAGAGGAAGGGGCCAGGGACCACATATAGTCCCCAAGGTCATACCCCCGGTGACCTACTTCCTCCATCCAGGCCCCACTTCCTAGTAGCCATCGTGGGTTAACCCGCCACTGAGGCTGGTGCCCTCCCCATCTAGTCACCTCTTCAAGAGTCTCTTAACCCAGCTGAGCTGACAATCATGATTACCTGGCATGCCCCTCACAGCCTGTTTCTCCATCTGTAACATGGGATAGTACTCCCTGCTGCGGCTGGGACTAGAGACAGGGCTGTGAGATGCTCCGGCCCAACCCAGGGGACACAGCATGACCATGGTCACTGGGTTCTGCAGGGAAGGGACACAAGTTCAGGGGCACTACAGCATGCTCCCCCTGGTGAGCAGGTGAGCCAGCGTCCCTTTGGGGTCAGCAGGAGCTGGGGTTTGGCCAGAGGAGGGAGCTTCAGGAAAGGAGTGGAGGTCTGTTGTATAGACCTGCAGCATCCTCAAGCCTGCGTGGTGAAGGCTGGGTCCCCAGGTGGGTCTGTGGGAAGTGGACGGACCTCTAAGAGGTGAGGCTGAGAGAGGCCCTGAAGTGGCTGGGGAGTGACCTAGAAGGGTTTTGGGACCCCAGTCCCTCCCTCTGCCTCCTTGGCATCTCGTGGACAGATGGTCAGCCTGCTAGGCCACACACTCCTGCCATCCTGTGCCACCACAGCCAAGCACCTGACCCTGAACTGGAACCTCCAAACCTGTAAGCCAAAATGAACCTTTCCTCCTTCTAAATTGGTTGCCTCTGGGGTTTTGTTATAGTGACAGAGAGCTGATTAACACAGGGGAGGGCAGGGATTTGGGGACACACCAGGGATGTCAGTGTGGCCAGAGACTGGGAACAGAGAGAAGCCAAGGGGACAGGGAGGGGCAGCTCCTGGGGCTGCTCGACAGCAGCAGCCATCTGCATGGATGGACACCCTTTTGCTGGAGATGCAGCCTGAAAGAGAGGGGAACAGAGGAGGACGGGGAAGAAAGTGCCGACAGCTCTCTGCTCCCACCCCAGGTCACCTGCTGTGTTTGCTTTAGGGTTAAATCAAATGCCCTAAATTCCCATGCTGAAATCCTGGCCCCAGGAACTCAAAATGTGACTACAGTTGGATTGAGGGACTTTGCATAGGAAATTAATAGAGCGAAGCCATACTGGAGAAGGCTGGGCCCTCACCCGGCACAACCAGTGTCTTCATGGAAGAGGAGATTTGGACACACAGCTCGTGTACAGACCAGACTTCTGTGGCCACAAGCAGGGAGCTCCTGGAAGCTGGGGAAGGCCAGGCTGACCCTCCCACCCCTGCACCCTCAGATGCCTGGGTGACCGCACGCCCGAGGCATCTCGGCCTCGGGCTTCTCCAGACCTGGAGGCCATACAGTTCCACAGTCTGGACCACTGGGGTACAGCCCTTGCCTGAGCAGCAGCCGAGCTTGGACAGAGCCTGGGAGAGGCCAGAAGGGCAGCAGGACACAGCGCAGCCGGTGGCCGGTTCTGCTGGGTTACTCAACTACACACACAAGCGTCCATGCCACTGTGGGCTTCGGGCCAGAAGCCGGCTGTCCAAGTAAGGGACTGAAGCGGGGGCTCGGCTGTCCGAGGGTCGCGGTAGGAGGTGAGGACGCGGAGCCCAGCTGGTAGATGGAGCTGCGGGGGGGCTTGCATTGCCCAGGCACGCCCACGGTGGCCTCTGGCCCCGGTGCCACCATCCGCTCACTGGGTGATGCTTCCCCAGCCACAGGGGAAGAGGGAAGCTAAGCACATGTGCTGTCAGTGTAAGTGAGAGGTGCGCATGGAACATGTGTTGTCATGTGTGAGGACTGCCTTGCGTGTGACGATGAAGTAAAGATCACTTATTTTGGAGAATTCTATTGGTATTTTCATTGTAGTTTATATTGGAATTTATTTTTGTTGTTATTTTTTAGACTTTATACACCAAAAAACAGTCAGTGTTGAAAATTTTGATGCTTTTTTATGAACACTCAATAAATATTAAAAATTTAAAAAGGGGCCAGGGATTTAGCTCAGTGGCTCTGCTGCCTGCCTTGCAAGTGCAAGGTCCTGAGTTCGATCCCTAGTACCAAAAAAAAAAATTCAATACTTTGTTTTTTGGATTTGTTTTTCCTGTTAAGTACTCATTGTTTAATAATTAAACTCATAAAATTAAACTTAATAATTCATCAATAGAAGTAGTATAAATAGTAAGCATGGGTGTTACACACTCACGTTTCTGTGGCTTTACGACGAAAGACGAAATCAGTGCTATGCCTCTCCAGGGCAGCCAGGAATGCAGAGACAGAGGGGCACGACAGAGGACCCCAGGGTTGTGAGGCGCACACCCAAAGCTCGGGCCTGTGCAGATAAAACCCTGGGAGCTTTGGCCAGAAAGAAATCAGAAGAGGGAGCCAGTTGTGGTGGCTCGGGCCTTAATCCCAGTGCTCAGGGCATAGTGTGAATTGCTCCATAAGGTCCCTCCTCTGCGGAGCTCTGAAATCCACGTAGAATCATTCAATCTTTGCCCTTTGGGATTCTTTTTTTTTGGGGGGGATTCTTATCTGAAAAACTTCAAAGAATTATTTACAAACCAGTCATGGTGGCGCATGCCTGGTGATCCTAGCACTTGGAAGGCTGAGGCAGGAGGATCGCTCTAACTTTGAGGCCAGCCTGGGCTGCCTAGTGAGTTTAAGGCCAGCCTGAGACCCTGTCTCAAAAAACAAAAACAAAAACCCCCTAAACTCATTTACGAGGCCACAGGGAACATGGTTTTGAATATGAACCAACAGCTCGTGATATTAGGGCATGTTTGGTGAAATGATCTTATGCTGTTTATTGTTGCTATTTTTCCTTTTTCTTGTTCTAAATTATGCATGAGATAAAATTTACCATTTTAAAACTTTTTTTTCCCTTTGGTCTTAGGGATTGAATTCAGCTCTCCCATATACTAAGCAGCCATTCCCAATTCCTAAAAGACATTTAAATGTGTACCAAAATACAGTTAGATAGGAGGAATTAGCAAGCCTGGTGTTCTACAGCAATCTAGGATATGTTTCAAAATAACTAGAAAAGTGTCCAAAGGTTACTAACATATAGAAAATGATAAATGTAGTCAAGCATGGTGGTACATGTCTGTGATTCCAGCACTCTGGGAGGCTGAGGCAGGAAGATTGCAAGTTCAATCTTGCAACGTAATGACTTAGTGAGACCCTGTCTAAAAAGAGAAAGACTTGAACAAACATTTCACAAAGATGGGTATATGAATGGCCAATAAGCACAGGAAGAGATGTTCAGTATCTTGCTGGGGAAAACAAGTGAAAACCGCAAAAGGGCCGGGATGCGGCTCAGTGGTAGAGTGTTTGCCTAGCACGCACTGGGCCCTGGGCTCCATCCCTAGCTCTGTGAAAAATAAAAGAATAAAAATAAAAGGCAGCAAAAAGGAAATGCTATTAATTAAAAACAAACTACTAGTGCCTGGGATTTAGCTCAGTGGTTCCGGCGCCTGCCTCGAAAATGCAAGGTCCCAAGTTCAATCCCTGGTGCCAAAACAAAAAAAACAACAACCAAAAAACCCCCTAAAACTAGAGGTCCCATTTGACCCACCTATTCTCTTTCTTGGTATCTTCCCAAAAGAATTAAAAGCGATCTACGCACACCCATGTTTATAGCAGCACGGTTTGTAATAGCTTGTAATAGCTAAAGCTCAGGAACAGCTCAGATGCCCTTCAACCGATGAGTGGATAAGAAGATGTGGTTTTTACACAGTGGAGCACTGCTGTTCGTGCTGTTTCGCAGCCTCTGTCCCGGGTGCTGGCTGTGCCTTCACATTATCGGATCACACATGTCTGCCCCTCCCAGGTTCAGGAAGGGCCCTTTCTTGATCGCCGTGGGAGCCCTGTGTGAGGCCCACACTTCTCTGAGGGCCCTGTGGCCCTGGGTGAAACAGGATAAATATTCTCTGGCAGCTTGGAGCCCAAGTCCAGACACATGGCTCAGTGAGTGTGACGTGGTGCAAAGCACACAAAGCCAGGCTCCTTGTGTGGCTGAGACCTCCTCATCCCTGGGGACCCCGGGGACAGGGCAGCCAGAGCCACGAGAGGAACCAGCTACCAGGGCCTGGGCTGGACAGGAAGCAGCTCAGGCTCCGCACTCTCAGGGGACAGAGAGGCTCCCAGGAGAGTGGTGTGGGCAGGCACAGTGAGGTGCCATGCGGGGCTCAGTGTCACCCGGCCGGCCCTGTGGTCTAGTCTGCTCTTCCGTTTCTGAAGGAAGCTGGGCCAGGCAGCTCCGGCTGGGCTGTGGGAAGAAGAAGCTCCCTGGAAATGGCATAACTTCCATTTTTAGCTAAAGCCTGAGCCTGTGGCTGAGGCGAGGCAGGACCCAGCCCAGATCAGCCCAGCCCAGATGCCAGGCTGGTGCAGCCTTCTCCTCCCCAGCCTCAGTCAGCCGGCCCTGCCCAGGCCCAGGGCCAGGCCAGGCGGGCGGCATGCAGGCTGTGGGGAGAGTGGCAGCGTGTGGAGCCCTGGTGCTGTCCCCACCACAGGACCCTCGGGCCCTGGGCCAGGGCCTCCCGGACAGGCCGCCCTCTGGGCCAGGCACGGCCTGAGGGCTCCCGCCCCTGGCCTCCACCCTTCCTTCGGGTGCTGCTCCTCTCTCCTTCCTTCCTTGTTCTCCCCCTCATCGCTCTCCTCCCCTTTCTCCTCTCTCCCTCCCTGCTCTCGCTCACCACTTCCTTCTCTCTCCCCACTCCCCCATTTCCTCTCCCTCACCTCCTGAGTCGGAGGTAGACTGAGCTGCCTGCTGGGCTGCAGACTCCTCCGGATCAAAGGGAAATCCCAGGGCTGGGGATTTAGCTCAGTGGTTCTGCTGCCTGCCTTGAGAGTGGAAGGACCTGAGTTTGATCCCCAGTACCAAAAAAAAAAAAAAGGGAAATCCCAGCCTCTGTCTCTCCCAAAGGCTGGCCCTAAAACAGAGGCCACATCACATTTACATTCAAAAGATGAATGCTGTCAATGCTGGTGCCCTCCTGTAATCCCCAACTTTGGGGGGCTGAGGCAGGAGGATTGCAAATTGAAGCCTACTAGGGCAATTTATCAATTTAGCAAGACCCAGTCCAAAATTTGAAAAAAGGGCTGGGGATGAAGCTTGGTGTAAAGACCTGGGTTCAAACCTGAGTACTGCAAAAAAAAAAAAAAAAAGGATAAGTGAAAGCTTAAAAAGCTTAGTAACTTCCAGTTCCGTTCCCTACGCCAGAGAGTGCGAATGTATCTCTTCTGTCAGGGCTGCCTGCTTCTCTTCCTGGACTCCACCCACAGGTGGCCTCTCCAGACCCCCAGTGCGGCATCTGCCTGTAGAACTAGTGGTTCTCAGCACAGACCAGGAGCAGAACCAGTGAGAAATGTGCGCTCTGGGCTCCGGTCTGAGGCCCGGGAGCCGGGCAGACTGTGGGAGGCGGCTGGGCATGGGCTGATGGATAGATGTGGACGTCTTCACTCCTTGTGACCAAGGGTCTGAGCTTCCCAGGGATGGGTAGGTAGCTGCCAACCTGCTGCTCCATCCCCAGCCAGCCCCAGCCTATTTAGGGTTTCAGAGCAAGGGAGTGAACAGGGCGGAGGCCGGAAGAACACAGGTGGGGAGGAGGAGGAGAGGCTGCTCCCGCTCTGCTCTGTCTGCAGTGGAACCCAAGTCCTGCCGGGGGTGGGGGTGGGGTGGGGTGCAGGACTGGCTTGGTGTTCTCCAGCCCTGCAGCTGGCCCAGGACCTGCACAAACACATGTGGAGGGTCCACCCTGGCAACCCCAGCATCTGTCCAGCTCTTGCTCCTCCAGGTTTGCAGGGAAGGACAGGTAACCGCTCCGTTCACTGCCGGGAGTGGCCCTGAGGAGCCGTCCCCACCATGGGACACCAGCTTCTTGGCTCTTCCAGTGCCTGCACCCGAACAAGGAGGGGCTCATTTTTATCCCTAAGGTTGAGTGACAGTTCCTCTCCAGGAGGCAGAAAGCAACCACTAGAACTAGCAGGGCCTGGGCAACAGCCTCCATGAAACGGGGACAATGGTGTCTGCCTGGAGTTGCTGTAAGGGTCAGAGGATTGAAAGGTGCTCAGGCCGGAGGCAAGTGCCGGTTTCAGAGGGCCCTGGCGAGGAGGACTGGGAACTCTGTGCATCCCAGGGGCCCCTTCTGGAGCTGCAGGGATTCGGGGCCCTAGAGCAGGGCGTCTACATCTTCTGACCCTGGACAGTACCTAGGATCCACCTTCAGCCACTAGGGCTCTCAGGGCTGGCAGAAACTCCTGAGGGCCACAGCTGCCTGGAGTCAGAAGGGCTGCAACAAAAATCCTCTTCTCTCTTATGTCTGAGTCAGCTCCATGCTGGAGAGGAGCATGGGAGAGGAGGACACAGGCCATTCTGGTTCTAGTGCCTGCAGGCCAAGGGAGTTTCCTGCATGTCAGGGAAGAAGGGATGGGGAGCTTGGAGGAGGCCTTGGCCAGGCTGGCAAAGCCAGGGATGGCTTCTTGGAGGAAGTGAGCCTGAGAGTCCCTTGGGACGAGGGGGACAGGAACATTGTAGGCAGACTGCACACTGTAGAGAGGCATGGCAGCGTGCACACAGGGGACAGAACGGGTGGGGGGCCAGCAGCCCCATAGCCCAAGCTAAAGAGGCTGCGCCACGCACTGAGCGTGAGGCCTGGCAGGATTGGGTGTGGTGGATGACTTGACTTTTCTCCTTCCCCCAACGCTGCAGGCTGGGTCCTGCCTGCCTGAGGACTCCTGTGAATGCTGCAGGCTGGCTTTGCAGGGCTGCCACACTTCAGAGTTGGGCAATGGTGGCTGTCTGTTGCGCCATTTTACTTTAATCCTCAGGAAGGTTGGGTGTTTCCCCATTGGTCTGTGATCTCCTGACAGGAGGAATCTTATCGATCCTGCTGGTCACCCGTGAGGACTGGGTGAGGGGACAGAGCAAGGAGATGAGAGAGCCTGAACAAAGTGGTGTCAGAGATGGATGAGAGAAATGTCAAGGAGTCGAGAGGGTCTCAGCCACCTCACGGGAGGGGCAGTGGAGAGAGGAGGGCACAGGCGTCCAGAGTTCCTTGCTGGTGGACCTGGTGGATGCAGAGCAGCAAGGCGGTGACTGAGCTCACGGGCACAGAACAGGCTGTGGTCCAGCTGACTCTTCTCTCTCCCTGAGCCAGGTCGCTTTGCGGGTGCCCTGGTGACAGCTGTTGTGCCTGCGCCCACGGGCGGCGTGGAGTAACTGAGCCTGGCCCACCGCCTTCTTCGCGTTGCCCCCTTTGCTGGCCCACCTTTGCATTTATAAATGCGATCCATGTGTTGTGTGCATAGACCAACTCCCCACGATGAGTACAATTATGGAGAGAGAGAGACAGAGGAGAGAGAGAGATCCAAGTAGCTGAGCCTGCAAGTAGCGCGTGGACCTGCAGGCTGCCGGGCACAGGCGCCGGCGGGGTCCGCAGAAGTCCCCCACGGGGCCCAGGGACGAGGCCGCGGGCCGCTCTCGGGGCGCCAGGACCCTGGAGGTCTCGGCTGCTGCCAGGGAAGCTGCGCCCTGCCCGGCGGCGCCCCCACCCACGCCGCCCCGCACCCGCATCTGCATCCGCACCCGCACCCGCACCCGCTGGCCGGCCCCCGCCTCAGTTTCCCCAGCCCCGCCCTGCGGCGCGAGGGCCCTGACGTCAAGGCGCGCGGCATTGTGGGGCGGGCGCGGCGCCGGCGACGCCATTTTCGGAGCGGGCGCGAGGCTGAGGACTGGGCCGGACGAGGATGCTGCGGAGCGGACGCGGAGGCGCCCCCTGCTCGTGACCGCCGCTCCCAGGGACAGCGCGACAGCGCAGCCGCCGACCGGACGGTGAGTGCGCCACCGCGCCCGGGCCCTTGTCCCTGCCGCATCCGCGACCCGCGCGTCCCCGCCCGTCCCCGCCCGGTCCTGGCCCCGGGACCCCTCCCCGCCCGCGCCCCTCCGGCCGAGGTCGCTGTCCCCTCCTCATCTGTGTCCCTTTGGGCCAACGTCGCTGTCCGCTGTCCCCTTCCTGCCCGCGGCCTCCCAGTTACCGTCCCGGCGCGGCGGCGGGGGTGGCCGTTCCCGCGACAGCTGCGGGGCCTCGGACGCCAGTCGCCCGCTTTGTCCAAGGTCCCTTCCTTCCGGCCCCGCCTGGGCGGCACCGCCCTGGGCGACGCGCTGTCACTGCGCGGCTGGCCCCTTGTTGCGGGCGGTCCTTTCTCCTGGCGGCGCCGGCCGCCCAGCGTGCAGCAGCCCCTGGCCTGGAGTGCTTTTCTGGGTCGCATGGGTGCCCCCTTTCCTTAAAAAATTAAAGCGTTAGAAAAGTGAAATGAATGCATGATGGAGTGGATGATTTTATAACTTAAGGTTTGAAGTGTATTGTGTCAGAATTGGTGCTGCTTATTATTTTATTTAGATACGTTAAGAATTTGCATATTAAGCAATAATGAGTACTTGAAAAATGATGACATTAAAAAGTATAAAAACAAAAAATTTGAAGTACATATTTTAAACTGCTATGTTAAAGAGCAGTTGCATCTTTGATTCTTTGTGTCAAATTCCAAGGCTTGTTTTCTTTTTTGTTGTTGTTCAGCATGACTAAGCCTTTGATCTGAATCAGTTCCTAATACATTGTATGAGGTCAGTGAAAAATCCATTAGGAAATTGGAGTGACCTCCTCAAGTCCCCTAAGCATATTACAGTTTGGGATATACTTCTTTTTTTTTTTTTGGTACTGGGGATCAAACTCTGGACCTTGTGCTTGTGAGGCAGGCCTGGGAACCACTGAGCTAAATCCCCAGCCAGGGATTTACTTCTTTTAGGGACCTGCCACAAGCCCCGTCATCATGGAGTACTGTTTTCTAAGTATAAGAATACTGAGATACTAAATCTTTAAAATTTCAGATTGTGTGGAGTTGTACTGGGAGGGCAGGTGCTCTCCAAGTTGTCAGAGAATGCAACATCATGTTGCAGTTAAGTCTGGTAGCTCTGTGGTGGTACCAAGTGGTGTGGACTGGTGACCTCACTGCTGCTAGCGCTTTCATTTGCTGGGCGGGGTGATGCACGCCTGGAATCCCAGCACTCTAGGAGGCTGAGGCAGGATTGTGGGGTTGGAGCCCAGCCTAGGTAATTTAGCAATTTAGAGGGACCCCATCTCAGAATTTAAAAAATTAGAAATTAAAAAGCGCTGGGCATATTGCTCAGTGGAAAAGCCCTGAGTTCAGTCTCTAGTGCTGAAAACAAGAAACAGAACAAAACCCACTCAAAATCCAATCCAGAAAAAACTCCACAGAGTGCACAGGAAATGTATAAAGACATGCACAGGAATTAGGATAGAGATTTTACCCAGCAAGGAAGGACAGAATCAGAATGCCAGTGGGGAGAGGCACACAGTATTTTAAATATTTCATAATAAAAACTGCAGTTATTTTACAGTTTACATCTTGAAAAATTTGCTGGGCATGGTGGCCCATGCCCCAAATCCTAGCACTTGGTAGGCTGAGGCAGGGGGATTGACACCAGTTCGAGGCCAGCCTGAGTGAGCTGTACAGCAAGATCTTGTCTCAAAAAACAACACAAGGGCAGGGGATTTAGATCAGTGGTTTCGCCACCTGCTACTCAAGTGCAAAGACCCGATCCCCGGTAGCAAAACAAAAACAAAAACAAAACAATACAAAAAAAGTTTTGAAAAATTTATACACTCTTAATCATGTTTCATAATATGGGAAAAAAGTCAATCCTTAACTTTCTAAAGGTCTGTAAATGATTTGGAAAGATGATTGTCTAAAATAAAACTAGAAATGGAAAAGCCAAAAGCTGAGTGAGCTGGGCATGGTGGCTCACTCATGTTATCCCAACTTGAGAGGCTGAAGCAGGAGGATCAACAATTCAAGGCTATCCTGGGCAAAACACTGTTTCAAAAAAGTTGAGTGAATGTAACTAGTTCTTAGGAGATGCCTGGAATATCAGAAACCAAGAATCTATGCAGTAAAGAAGTGATCTCTAATGTCCTGAACAGAGGGACAGTTTGGGAAGTTTGTGTCATATTTCAGGCATAGAATTTTTTTTTTTCCAATTTTTTAGGCACCAGGGATCGAACTTGGGTCCTTGCGCTTACGAGGCAGTCGGTGGAACCACTGAGCTAAATCCCCGACCCCAGGAATAGAATAAAAATGATTAGCAAAGCATGGCCTTAAGTGACTTTTGGGAACCCTTTGAAGTGCAGATACTGTGCTTAGTGGCTGGAGATGTGGAGGTAGAAGAGTTGCCTGGCAGTCTGGCTTGGGCAGACTCCCAAGGCAGAGGTTAGAGACCTACCTACTCCTCAGACTCTGAAAGAAAGGGCTGATCAGAATTGGCCAGGTGTCAGGGATGGCATTGGGACTGTGGCCCTGATAGGAGGAAATGAGGCCTGAGGCGAGCTGTGATGGAGATGTGTCAACAGGGGCTGGGGTCTGAGGGAGGGAGGTTGGGAAAGGTTTGGTGCATTGTGTGCAGGGCTGGGGAGGCTGTTTTCTGAGGCTTGATGGAGGTCAGAGGACGCTAAGGAGCCAGGTAGCATTTCAAAAGGGAGGAGGCAGGGGCTGGGGAAGTGCAGCTCATAGTTAGAGCACATGCCTAACCTGAATGAGGCCCTGGGTTCTGTCCCTAGCGTGGCAAACAAAACAGGCAGAGGCAGTAGACTTGAACTGGGATGAGCTGGTTAGGAAGCCATTCACCCCTGGTGTGGTCCACACGTGGCTGGGTTAGGGGAGCGACAAGAGGCACAGAGCAGCTGGTCAGGGGGCTTAGGGTCCCACAGACCTGGCTTGGGGCAGGGAAGGCAGTGGGGACTCCAGCTTTGTGTCAGTACCAGCCTGTGCAGCACCATGGGCCTTGTCACTCTTCTACTGAGCTCTGGGCACTACCCTGTCTCCCTCCTCTGGCTGCTCTGGACCACTGGGGCACTTCATGGCCCCTGTCCTGCCTGACTTTTCTCTTTAGCCCTTCTCACTGCCTAAATGCTGTGTTGTTTTGCTTTATCAGTTTCCTATATTGTTGTCTGTCTCCTTAGAAGGGAGGACTCAGTGTCATGTCAGTGCTTGGCACCCAGTGAGGATTTCTTAAATTTTTGCTGAAAGAATGGATCTGCAGTGACTTCCTTGTCTTTAGTTTGGTGACTCACTGGCTGCTGACACCCAGCAAGGTAGGGAAAATGGGAGGAGGACAAATGGTATTTGGTTTTGGATATAATAAATGGAACATATTTGTAGGGACCAGTGGAGAGCTGGACATGCAGGACTGGAGTTAAGACAAGAGTTGAAGCCTGGCGTGGTGGCACAGACCTGTAATCCCAGTACTCAGGGGGCTGAGGCAGGGGCATGGAAAGTCTGAACCCAACCTGGGCAATTTTGTGACTTAGCAAAAAATAAAAGGCTGGGGATGTAGCTCAGTTCAGACCCCAGTACCACCCCCACCCCCTCCAATGTTGAGTGAGGCCAGAGGTTAGACCATATCATGTCAAGGGCCAATGATGTCCATATGGCCATTTAGTATGGATGAGTGTGGCCCTAAGAGAACAGCATCCTGCCATTTAGGAGAGCAGAGGTCACTATCCAAACGCCCGAGAGGTCGAGGAGGAGTTGGACTGAAATGTCTATTGGGTTTGGCCCTAGGAGGTTACTTTCAAGTTTTTCGAGTTTTTCCCAAAGGCAGGAGCTAAGTTGGAGATGGCCTGCTTTTTTCCTCCCAGAGTGCGTGTCATTCTACTTTGCAGCCTCCTAGTGAGTTCATCATGGATTAGAAATGAATTGTGAGGGCTGAGGATTTAGCTCAGTGGCTCCGCTCCTGCTTTGCAAGTGCACGGGCCTGAGTTTGAGCCCTGGTACTGGAAAAAGGAGGATCACCATGAGTTGGAGGCCAGCCTGGAGTATGTAGTGAGACCCCTTTTCAAAAAACCAAAAAAAGGGCCAGGGATTTAGCTCAGTGGTTCCTCTGCCTGCCCTGCAAGTTCAAGGACCTGAGTTTGATCCTCGGTACCAAAAGAAAACACCAAAAACAAACAAAAAACCAAAAAAAGGTGGTTTTGCCACCTGCTGCACAAGCACAAGGACCCAAGTTCCATCCCAGGTACCAAAAAACAAAGTGGTTTTTTTTTTTTTTTGTACTGGGGATTGAACTCAAGGGCCCTCTACCACTGAGCTGTTACCCCTGGACCTTTTTATTTCTTTTATTTCTTTATTTTCTTGGTACTAGGGATTGAACTTGGTACCTTGTGCTTGTGAGGTAGGTGCTGGAACCACTGAGCTAAATCCCTGGCTGACCTTTTTATTTCTTTTTTTTTTTTTTTTTTGGAACCGGGGATCGAACTCAGGTCCTTTTGCTTGCAAGGCAGGCAGCAGAACCATTGAGCTAAATCCCCGGCCCAACCTTTTTATTTCTTAAAAAAAATTTTTTTGGGCCGGGGATTTAGCTCAGTGGTTCCTCTGCCTGCCTCACAAGCGGAAGGACCCGAGTTCGATTCCTGATACCAAAAAAAATTTTTTTTTTTTGCAGCATTGTGGGTTGAACCCAGGGCCTTTGCACTGAGCTACACCTACAGGTCCCTCCTCCACTTTTTAAAAAAAATTTTGAGATAGGGTATCACTAAATTGCTCAAGTTGGGCTTGTATTCTCAATCCTCCTGCCTCAGCCTTGAGAATAGCAGAGATTACAAGTGTGAGCAACCATGGTTTGTTTTAGTCCCATCCCCCGCCGAACCGGGAATTGAACTCAGGATCTTGTGCTTGCCAGGCAGGTGCTGTGCCACTGAGCCAGATTCTTGGCCCTGGTTTGTTTTGATTTTAATGTTTGGAGACAAATGAAAGCAATATAGATCTGTGCTTTTTGAGTATGCTTAATGTACTATCTACACTTAAAAAAAATAAAGTGAATATGTGAAAATCCATGGAACAAACAATAGGCCAAGTTATATGCATAGATAAAGTAGAAGTTATTTCCTTAGTTCTAATCCCAGTTACCTCAGTTTAAACCGTGGATTGTTCCCTCCCTTCTACTGCATAATATGGGTGTGTTGGTGTCCAGGCCCCTGTGGAGACTGTACTGTCCCCACACAACAGGTCATAATGTTGCAGGCCACACTGTCCTAGGAGAAATAAGGGCCATGTGGACCTCCATCCTCCTGGTGAAGGCAGGTTACTGTGTGACATGAGGTTTTTTTTGAGACAGGGTCTTGCTGTGTAGCACAGGCTGGCCTTGAACTTGCAGTGATCTTCCTGCCTCAGCCTCCCGAGTGCTGGGATCACAGGTGTGCCCCACCAGGCCTGGCTGTGAGGGGAGTTCTGAGCAAGTCTCTGTTTCCACCGTGCAGTATGTGAAGCTGCAGCTTCAGGTGGATTGTGAAAACACTGTGTTTAGCCCTGTAATTGCCTTTACCAGGGAATGCTTTGCCCCACTTCCTTATTTTTATTTTTTGGTGGTTTTGAGGATTGAACTCCAGGAGTGCTGAGCTATATCTCCAACCCTTTTAATTAATTAATTAATTTGTTTGTTTGTTTGTTTGTTTATTTATTTTGGTACCAGGGATCTAACTCAGGACCTTGCACTTTTGAGGCAGGCAGTGATACCACTGAGCTAAATCCCCAGCCCTTTATTTTTTTATTTTTTATTTTTCTAAGCAACATGCAGTGAGTTTATTGCCATCGAGGGCAGATGGGCCAAGGGTGAGAAGACAGTTGGCCCTCTTTTGTATTTTGATATGGGTCTTGCTAAATTGCTCAGGCGGGCCTTGAACTGGAGATCCTTCTGCCTCAGCCTCCAGAGTGGCAAGGACACTGGCAAGAGTTACCGATGTACTCATGTACAGACAGTTGAGTAGTGTTAAGAATATTCACATTGTTGTGCAGTGACACTGGAACTCTTATCTCCTGGCAGGGTGCCTGGAGCCCACTAAACCCTGAACTGCCCCTCCCTCCCTGCCTGGAAACCGCCTTTCTACTTCTGCCTTCGCCCTTCATGGGCATGGAGTCCTGCAGTATTTGTCCCTTTGTGATTGCATTATCTCAGCCTAGTGTTTTCAAGAGTTACCCATAATTTCTTTTTTTTTTTTTGGTACTGGGGATTGAACTCTGGTCCTTGTGCTTGCACAGCAGGCGGCGAAACCACTGAGCTAAATCCCCGGCCTTTTTTTTTTTTTAACTGAAAAGTCATTGAGTCCTAAAGCTTTTTCTGGGGCTGGGGATTTAGCTCAGTGGTGCCACCCCTGCCCCGCAAGCGCAAGGACCCGAGTTTGATCCTTGGTACAAAAAAAAAAAAAAAAGCCCCAACCTAAACCTTTTTTTTTTTGATACCCGGGGTTGAATTCGGGTCCTTGCACTTGCACAGGAGGCAGCAAAACCACTTAGATAAATCCCCGGCCCCAACCTAAACCTTTAAAAAAATTTTTTCTTGGTGCTGAAGATTGAACTCAGGACCCAAAAGCTAAAAGCCAAAAGCTTTTCAGTGTGATGTTTACCTTAGTTTTTGCTAGGTGCTGTGGCCAGGTTTTACGTGCCGTAGTTGCAAGTCCCTCCCGTCCTCCTCTGGGGCTGAGATCTTCTGGTGGTGACAGAAGTTTCAGCTCCCCCCAACCCCCAAGTATTAGGAACTGAACCCAGGGCCTTCACACTGAGTATGTCCCAAGCATACATGCTTGCTTGCTCTGTCTGTTTTTTTTTTTTTTTTTTTGTACCGGGGATAGAACTCGGGTCCTTGCACTTGCGCAGCAGGCAGCGGAACCATTGAGCTAAATCCCCCGCCTGTCTGTTTTGAGAAGGCTCTCACTAAGTTGCTTAGTTACTTACTGGGCTTGAACTTGTGTCCCTCCTCCTCAGAGTGCTGGAATCACAGGTGTGGGCCACTGTGCTGTGTAGACCCACATTGAGGGGTGCCTGTGAGTAGGTCCAGACTGCCGGGTAATCTCCCCACCCTGAGGTCCCCTGACTTGGCTCTGTGAAGTTCCTCTCCAGCAGTCCCATCTGGAGCAGTTGGGGAGAGGTATCTACAGCAGGAGTCTGGGTGGGGAGAAAGGGCGTTGTAATCTGCCTACCACCCAATTTTGTTGTGTTCTCAAAGCCATTTATGACCACTTTTCAGTTAACTTCAGAGTAAGTTTCTGAATACATACAGGAAAAATTTTCTAAAATTTAAAATGCTAAGATTTGAAGTACAGGGATATCTTGGTTCACGAACTTAGTTTGTTCCATGATTCTGGAAAAGATGGCCATGTTCATTTTGGTGTGGGGAAGATGGCCGAGGTGATGTTCATCACCCGATGCAGGCTTTGCAAAAAACCACAAAATTTTGCCAAATGCTTCTGTTTGTGAACCAAATTGTTTGCAAACAAAAGCGCTCATGAACTGAGGCACCACTATATGCCATTTAGTCAGTTTGACTTGTATCAAGATACAGCCCGGAGACTGGGGATGTAGCTCAGTGGTGCTGCAACCTGCCTCGCAAGCCCAAGGTCCTGAGTTCGATACCTGGTACCGGAAAAAAAGAAAAGATACAGCCCAGTGGGTTGGGTGTGTAGCACAGCGGTGCAGTGCCTGCCGGGGAGGAGGGGGAGGGGGAGGATGCCGCCCAGAAAGTACTTTCGTGCCTCTTGTCAGTCATCAGTCTGACCAGAGGTTAGTTTTCCTACTCTTCTCTTTGCTGAGACAAAATACCCAGCACCCAAAGTGGGTGGGCACTGGCAGCTTCTCTGTCCCTTCATCTTTTTCAGACTACTTGGGGGCAGGCAGCACTCACACCCTTAATCCTAGGGCCCTCGGGCCTAGCGTTGCAGGATGAACCAGTCTCACGCTCTGCTTCAGCCAACTCTGAAAAAGCCCTGCCCATGACTGCACCGCGTGAGCCTTTGGGGGCATCTAGACACAGACCATCGCAGTTACACGCACCATGTATTTTCCCACCCAGCTTTTTTTGTCCAGCATCCTACTTGAAGTGCTCACGTTGTTGCCTGTGTCTGTGGTGTTTCTCTTCCCGGTACTGTTCTGCTCTGTGAGCGTGCACAGTGGCTCTCCTGTGCACTCGGGACTGCTCCTCTGCAGGACTGTGAACAACAGACCTGTTCATTTCTTCCAGGTAAGTGCCCAGGACTGACCTAGAGGATAGAGGACTTGCTCAGAGGATAGAGATGAGGACCTTTTTTTTTTTTGGTACCGGGGATTGAACTCGGGACCTTGTGCTTGTAAGACAGGGGTGGCACCACTGAGCTAAATCCCCGGGCCTGAGATGAACTTTTTTTTTTTTTTTGGTACCGGGGATTGAACTCGGGACCTTGTGCTTGTAAGACAGGGGTGGCACCACTGAGCTAAATCCCCGGGCCTGAGATGAACTTTTTTTTTTTTTTTGGTACCGGGGATTGAACTCAGGTCCTTGCACTTGCACAGCAGGCAGCCAAACCACTGAGCTAAATCCCTGGCCTCATGAGATGAACTTTTAAAGGAGCTGCCAGTTTGCCAGAGAGGTGGTGTATTTTATGTGCCCTCCTGCTGTGTGTGTGTTCTGGTCGCTCTGCATCCTCTGGGGCCTGTGTGGTCGCTGTCATTTTAGCCTTCCTGTGGATGTGTGGTGAACACTTAGGTGCTCTTGGCTGCTTGTGTACCTGCTTTTGGGAGGGATCCATTCAAGGCTTTGGCTCATTTCAAGCCTTTGGGTTCTGCCTGTTAGGGTGATGCAGCCCGGGGCCCTCAACGATGTGACTGCCCACAGGCAAACTGTCTTATAAAGTAAGAATTTAAAATAAGAAAAAATCGGGCCGGGGATTTAGCTCAATGGTTTCGCTGCCTGCTGTGCAAGCGCAAGGACCCGAGTTTGATCCCCAGTACCAAAAAAAAAAAAAAGAAAAAGTGGGTTGGTTTTTGAGTGTAGGAGGCGAGTCCTTTGGTAGCTTTGTGTGTTACAGGTATTTTTTTGGTTGTGCCTTTTTATAAGTCAACAGTTTAAATTTTTTTAGTAGTTCTAGGTTTTGATGAAGTCTAGTTTTTCAGTTTTTTTTCTCTTATGGTTCCTGCTTTGTGTTGTCTTTGCTGCTTATGCCTTTGAATAACTAATGCGCGTGGTCTTGAGGGAGGGCCGGGTACAGAGGGAAAGCATCACGGTTCTGCCCTTGAGAGAACTGATTTTTAAAATGTTTGTGTAATCACCTTTCTTTACTAGGAAAGAAAATTGTTTCATCGATTAGCCCCAAAATACATAAACAAACAGCCTGCGGGTCGACATGCTGGCCCTTTCCCCTTGTAACTGCTGTCTCGGCCCGGGGCGCTGACTGCCCCGGCTCCAGCAGCAGCCTCTGCCTCACTAGTCTTGCAGGCAGACCCTGCCTGCCTGCTGCCCACTCCTTTCTCCTTGCTCACCCAGGGCTCTTGTGTGGGGATGCTTGGACTCTTAGGGCTGATGCTCTTGTTTAGGAAAAGCCTGTCCGCCTGCGTTTCTGCACAGTGCTCTTCCTCGTGGCGTCTCACTCGCCCTCGAAGTCACCTCTTGGCCGAGGGCTGTGGTCCTGTGGCCCAGTGAGCCAGCTTGGGGCCTCTGCCCGCCTGCCGACACTGGGGAGAGCAGCTGATAGCGGGTCACAGCAGCTTTCGTCAGGTGCAGCCCTCTGTGGGTTCCTGGGAGCTCAGGGAGCTGTTGGGGACTGCACACCTGGGTGAGGGTGGGTGACCATGGGCTGGGGCAGGGCTGGTGCTGAGTTCTAGACAGTCTGTCGGCCTTGAAGCAGCTGTGCAGAGGCACCTGGGGAGTCTGACCTCACGGGCCTGGTTCTGAAAGCCTGTGCACAACAAAATCCCGAAAGGCAAACAGATGCTTTTTTTCTGTCCAATAGTGCATGGTATTTACGATGGAAACACATTCAGAATAAATAACTCCTGCTATTATGGAATCTTTCTTTTGAATACATTTCATTTTTTGTGAGTTTTTGGCCTGCAAAGATGGCCCTATTCAGTTCATCTCTGTGATTCAAGTTTGGCAGAGGAGATAAAAAGATTAGGTTAGGTTAGATTAGATTAGAGCGAGGGACTAAACAGGAGGTTCTCTGAGGTAGAAGTGATGAGTCAGTACTTGCAGCTGTTGTAAGGGCTCTTTGGGAAGCTGTGGAGATGAACTTTGTGCCCAGGGTAGGGAGCTTGTCCTCTCTCTGTCTGATGAAAGCCAGGTCCCTAGACATGCTAAGCAAGACCTCTACCATTGAGCAAGACCCCCAGCCCTACAGTGATTCTGGTTTATTTTATTTTATTTTTTTTTGAGACAAGGTCTCACTATGTAGTTCTCTGTGATCCTCCTGCCTCAGGCTCCCAAGTGCTAGGACTATAGGTGAGCCACCACACCTGGATTTTACTGTGATTCTTTTTTTTAGTACATATTTGCAGTACATAATGATTACATT
Organism: Heterocephalus glaber; assembly: GCF_000247695.1. The sequence continues at coordinate 1,264,281 of NW_004624734.1, read as the reverse complement.
TTTTTGTGGGGAGTTGGTATGTGTGCATAGCACATCTTTTTTTTTTTTTTTTTTTGGTACTGGGGATCAAACTTGGGTCCTCGCGCTTGCGCAGCAGGCAGTGAAACCACTGAGCTAAATCCTCGGCCCTAGCACATCTTAATTTCCTTTCATCTCTTAACCCATCCCTCTCTGCTCCCTCCAACTTTTGGTCCTCTTCCCATTTGCAAAAGGGCCCCCCCCCGCCCCGTTCCCTTTCCCATTTGAAAAAGATCTCTCTACTTCCTATTGTCTTTTATTTCGCTCTTATTTGTATTTGGGTTTCTCATATAAGAGAACCCATGTGGTATTTAAGCTTTTGTGTCTTATTTATTTCACTTAATATAATGGTCTTGAGGTGCATCCATTTACCTGTGAATGCCCAAAGTTCATCTTTCCTTGTATCAGAATATTACTTCATTGTGTATAAACACATTTTCTTTATCCATTCATCTGTTGGTGGACATATAGGCCCTTTCCAAGATTTAACTGTGATAAATTGTGCTGCTATGAACATGTGTATGCATGTATGACTGTAATAGTAACTTTTGGGAAAATGCCTAGAAGGAGAATAGCCGAGTCAAATGGAATTTCTGTGTTTAGAGTTTTGAGGAATCTCCATACTGATTTCCATAGTGGTTGTACTAGTTTACATTCTCACAACAATAAAGAGCTCCCCTTGGGGGCCTGGGTGTAGCTTGGTGGCCAAGGTCCTGAGTTTGATCCTGGTACAGGGAGCCGGGGAGAAGGTCCTCCCCCAGCCTTGCCAGCTTTTGTTATTGCTACCTTTTTTTTGGTACCGGGGATCGAACTCGGGACCTTCCGCTTGCGAGGCAGGCGGTGGAACCACTGAGCTAAATCCCCAGCCCTATTATTAGATTTCTTGATGATGGGCATTCTTTCTGCAGTGAGATGGTATGTCAGTGTCATTTTAATTTGCATTTCTCTAATGGCTGGCAATGTTGACCATTTTTCATATATTTCTTGGCCATTTGTACTTCTGAGAAGTGTGTTCATTTTTGCCCAATTTTTGGCCAGGTCTTTTATTTTCAGGGCTCTGATTTATTTGAGTTCTTTATATATTCTAGATGTTAGTCCTCTGTCTGAGAAATAGCAAAAAATTTTTCCCATTCTATAAGTTCTCTTTTCATTCTATTGGTTGTTTCCTTTGCTGTGCAGAAGCTTTTTAATTTAATGTGATCTCACTTGCTGACTCTCAGTATTACTTCTTGTGCCACTGGAGTTCTGTTCCGAATGTCCTTGCTTACGTCTATGACTTCAAGAGTTTTACCTATTTTATCTTCCAGCAGACTGTTTCTGTTTTAACATTTAGATCTTTGATCACTTTTGGTTTTAGTTAATACATGGTGCAATACATGGGTGTACTCAGTTTTCTGCATGTGAATATCTGAGCACCATTTTTTAAAGAGGCTGTCTTTCCCCCAGTGTATGTTTTTGTTCCCCTTTGTAAAAAATCAAACATTTAAGGCCGGGGATGTGGCCCAGCGGCACAGCCCCTGGCTGGCAAGCTCGAGGAACTGAGTTTGAGCCCTGGTACCCCCCCAAAAGATCAAATAGTTGAATGTGCCTGAGGTTATTTCTGCTTCCTCTGTTCTGTTCCACTGAGCCACACACAGGTCTGTTTTTGTGACAGAACCGTGCTGTTTTTATCACTGTAGTTTTGTAATATAACTTCAGATCTGGGATTGTGATGCCTCCTGCTTTGCTTTTGTTGCCCAGGATTGTTTTTGTTCTTCTGGCCTCTTCTGGTTCCATATGAATTTTAGGATTGTTGTCCCTAGATCTGTGAGGAATGCTGTTGGTATTTTGATTGCGATTGTATTAAATCTGTATATCCGTTTTGGAAGTTTGGCCATTTTGAGGTGTTGATTATGCCTATTCAAGAGGATGGGACAGCTTCCATTTTCTCTTTCTCTTTTTCTTTTGGTACTGGGAATCGAACTCCGGACCTTGTGCTTACAAGGCGGGTGGTGGAACCACTGAGCTAAATCCCTAGCCCTGGTTCCATTTTCATATGTCCTCTCTGATCTCCTTTTTCAGAGTGATGTAATTTTCATTGTACAGGTCTTTCATTTCCTTGGTTAATTCTTAGGTTTTTATTTTATTTTATATTTAAGTTTTCTTTGGCAGCAGTGGGGATTGAAGCCAGGGAGCACTGAGCTAGATCACCACCCCTTTTTATTTTCTTTTGAGACAGAGCCTTGTCAAGTTTTCCAGGCTGGCCTTGAATTTGTGATCCTTTTGCCTCAGCTTGGAGTGTATCTGGGATTACTGCCTGGCCGGAGGAATCTTTGTAGATTCTAATCTGTAGATCTCAATCTTTAGAATCCCAACAATTCTGGTTTGTTTATCTGACTACTAAAGAATTCAGTGGCTGGGCGAGTGGCCCATGCCTGTGATCCCAGGCACTCAGGTAGCTGAGGCAGGAGGATCTCTTCAGCACAGGAGTTTGAGGTCAACTTGTGTAATGTAATGAGACCTCATCTCAAACAGCAAAACAAACCAAACACAAAATGCAGTGTACTCAGTGGTTCTATTTTTGGGTCAGCATTAGGGTTTTTTTTGTTACCGGGGATCGAACTCAGGTCCTTGCGCTTGCAAGGCAGGCAGCGGAACCACTGAGCTAAATCCCTGGCCCTAGGTTGGTTTTTATTGTGGCCAAAGTGTCAAGTCCTTTCTGTATTTGAGGGTTGAAGAAAAGCCTGTGGGTTTTACATACTTTCTTTCCCTTTTGGTGAACTGTCAGGATCTCATTGTGTGTGTGTGTGTCTGTGTGTGTGTGTGTGTGTGTGTGTGTATGTGTGTATGTGTGTGATTTTGCACAGCCTGATGTGGTTCCTGAAGTGGGGGACTTGCTCAGGGAGCCTGGACTGGGTTTCTCTCCTGGTAGTGTGAGTGTATGTGAATTTTGCTGTCTCTGTCCTCACTATGGGGATTACAACGATTGTAGACCAAACTACCTGCAAACCTTATTGTCATCTCAGTAAAGCAGTGTAATTGTGAAAATGATCCCAAAGCTAAATTGCCTAAGATAGGAATTCTCTCTCTCTCTTTCCATGTCTGTCTCTTTCTTTTTCGGTGGTGCTGGGGATTGATGCAGGGCCTGGCACTAATAGGCACTCACCACTGAGCTACATCCCTAACCCCTGTGAATTCTTAGCGTTCATGTTGTGTGTACACTTTTTGATTTTGTTTGTATCAAGTCACACCCTTTTTTTGTATTCTTTGTAGGTAAACTATTTTATTTATGTATTTTTCGTTTTGTTTTGTTTTGAGACAGGGTCTTGCTATGTAGTTCAGGCTGGCTTTGATTTCACTGAGTAGCCCAGGCTGACCTTGAACTCACAGAGAGATCCTCCTGCCTCAGCCTGCACAGATATGCACCACCATACCCGGCCAAACTTTTTGTTTTCGAGTAGCATTAAATTTATAGAAAAGTTGCAAAGATACTGCAGAATTCCCACATACCTTGTACCCAGTTTTACCCTGCTAACCCCTGCATTGATATGGTACATTTGTGACAACCATGGAATGAAAATGGGTGGATCATTATTCACTCCCTGCCACTGGGTTTTCCCCCTTGTCCTTGTTCTGTCCCAGGGCCTCACCTAGGGCACCACATCACATTTAGGCATTCTTCCTGACCTGTGAGCATCTTTAGAATTCTCTTGTTTTTTGAAGACTGTCTGATTTGTTAGGGTTCTGTCACAGAGTACCAGAGCCCAAGTGGCTTGTGAACAGCAGAAATGTCTTTCTCACAGGCTAGAGGCTGATGGTGAGATTAGGGAGTGAGTGTGTGTGGGTCCTGGTAAAGGTCTGGCCCAGGTGTGGTGTCCTCACTGATGGGGAGGAGCTGAGTGTGCATGGGTCTCTTTCATAAGTGTGCCATTCCCATCTCGAGGTGCCCTCATCACCCAGCCACCTTCCAGGGGCCCCTCACCTCATCACATCGGGGTGGAGTTGTTTTTTGAGACAGGGTCTCGCTATGTGCTTCAGGGTGGCCTGGAACTCACAGCAGTCCTCCTGTCTCAGCCTCTGGAGTGTTGGGATCACAGGTGTGTACCACCACACCTGGCTTTGGGTTGGAATTTGAACTTGTGAATTTGAGGGATGTATCAGTTAGCTTTCTGTCACCCCAACAAGGACCTTAGATAATCAAGTTAAGAGACATTCCTGTGGCTCACCCCTCCCCCTAAAAATTCCAACTGCAGAGGGGATTATACATTCAGTCTATCACAGTGGCCTTCACAGTTTTGAGAAGTGCTGGTCGGGACTTTTGTAGCATGTCCTTTAGTGTGGGTCTGTCTGCTGTTTTCTCATGGCTAGGCCAGTGTTAATAGGTTTGGAGGGGTGGAAGACAGTCCAATTTTAGATTCTAATATTGTCCTACTATAAAACAAACCAGAGCTCCTTGGGGAAATGGCTAACTGTAGTGTGGCAGGGAAGTACAGGATGAGCCTGGAGCTTCTTGTGGCACCGGGAGATGAAGACATGTGAGATCCACAGGGATGGGGATGCATCTGAAGACATGGACTGGGGTTCAGCGGTAGAGCGCCTGTCCTTCCTGTGCAGAGCCCTGGCCTGGGGAAATAAAGAACAACAGAAACAGACGGTGATGTGAGAGCCCAGGGCTAGACCTGGAGCAGTTTGCTGCTCAAACTTAATAAGGTATTTTTAGCTGCAGTCCCAGCACTCGGGAGGCTGACACAGGAGGATCTTGGAGAGTTCAAGGTCAGCCTGGGCTACGAGGTGAGTTCACTGCCAGTGTGGAGTGCGATAGTGAGACCCTGTCTCGAAAAAAAAAAAGCTAAGTAAGGTATTTTAAATAATTAATAATTAGATATAACCTAAGCTATAAAGTAACCCTAGGTCCATACTCATGTAAGTGCTTACGTAAATAAATGAGGCCGGAGGCAGAGGAGGACAAACGTGCTAGACAGCGCATTCCAGGTGATGGCAGGGAGTCCCCTGAGTCCTGGGCCCTGCTGACCTCTCCTCCCACCCCTTGTTGTGGGCAGTGCTCAGTGGCTTTGTGTGCAGGGTGCCCAAGGCACTGCCAGACCCTGTGCTGTGAGTCCCTGGTGGGTGGCACATGCCCTCGATGCCCTGGGACGAGAAGGGCATGCGTGCATTGTTTCATGGCTTTGTAAGTTTTGAGTTTCCACACTCTCTGTCTCCCTGAAGCAACACTTCTTGCTTCTTATAAGTGATTTTTCTTTTCTTTCTTTTTTTGGTACCGGGGATCGAACTCGGGTCCCTGCACTTGCGCAGCAGGCGTCGAAACCACTGAGCTAAATCCCTGGCCCCCTAAGTGATTTTTCTATTGCTTCTTCTATTGTGATTTTCCATAACTGCTACTGTGTCTTTTCTTTTCTTTTTTTTTTTGGTACTGGGGATTGAACTCGGGTCCTTGTGCTTGCGCAGCAGACAGCAAAACCACTGAGCTAGATCCCCAGCCCTAATTGCTACTGTTTCTAACTGATGTTATTTCGGTTCCTGATCCTGCCTCATATTCAGGACCTGTCCACTGTGCCTGCTCACCGCACCTGTGCCTCCCATAGTGCTCAGGTGTCAGTCTGCTTAGGTCAGTCTTTAGCATTTGTAGCCTCATGATGCCGCCTTCCACAGTGAGCCCTGTAGTAAGTGGTTAGCTCTGCTGTTCTGGTTGCTTTGCAGCACTGCCTGGTTTTACTTCCTTGGTGTGTAGAGCTGGCATTCACTCAGCCTTGGAGTGTGTAGCCTGGTCTCCTGTGGGTGTTTGCACCCCCAGCATCCTCTTTCTTGACTTGTCCCTCTGTTCTAGGTGAACACATCTTCCAGTGGCCCGAGAAGGGTGCCCTGGAGGTAACATTTTTGGAACTCTGGCCTGTGTGAAGTGTTTTATGTACACTCAGAGCTGATTGAGAGAGTGGCTGCTGGAATTCTTAACTGGAGGCAATTTCTTTTCAGAATTTCAGAGGCATTTGTTTAATGCCTTTTGCTTCCAGTGTTGCTCTTGAGAAGCCATGTGACCTGTTTTCCCTTCTCTCTGGGAGCAGGGAGGGGATCTTTTGTCACCATGGCATTTTTATTTTCTTTTGCGCCTGTGCCTAGAATAACACCTGGCATAGAATAGGGCTCACTGAACACTGATTGCACGAGCGGAAGGTTGCTCCTGTCTGTGGTTGGTCAGCTTTTGCAGAGGCTCCACCCTTCTCTTTGGAGGTGAAGGCCTGGTTGCCAGACCTCCCTACAAACCAGGGCTGTTTGGGAGTGTGAAATTAAACAAAATACTGAGGCTCATCTTCATACAAAAAGGGTTCTTTTGGGTGTAATGAAAGCAATCAGATTGCCCTGGGCCCCATGCACAGGGTGACTAGGAGGCCTGTGGTGTGTGTGAAGGGCAGGGGCAGGTTGGGTTTTCTTGGGAAGAGGAAAGCTACTGCCCTTGTGGCAGGATGTGCATTGGGAGCAGACAGTCAGGCTGTCCTGTGGTCCCCGTGACTTGTGCCTGTGAGCCCTGCATCCCTGTGTGGCCCTCCTGCTCTGCATGTGGCTCCTCTTGGGCCTGACTCTTCACAGGCTCTCCCGGGCTCTCCGTCCCTACTGCAGCCATGCTGCGCTGCCCGCAGTGCACATGGTGGGTGCTGCCCCAGACCCGTCAGTCCTTGTTGGGAGCCACTGTCACTCCCGAGGCTGCTGCTTCTCGTCACTGGAGTGCTAGAGGGAGTGGATAAAGGACACGCACGGCAGCTTCAGGGATAGTAAGAGTGCAGCTGCTTTGCATACTACTGCTGGCCTGTTTGCCTCAAGGTAGAAGTAAATCAACCGAATATGTGAGTTAATATTCATGTCTTATGCTTTTGAGCATGAGCTGCATATCACGTATTGTGATTCCTTTTCACTTATTGTAGAGACACGAGTCCTACTTGTCAGGTAGGATGTTGGAGAATTGATAATCCATCCATGATGCAGTTACCCTGTCTGTCTGAACTGTTAGGTCTTATGGGCTTTAATGACTTTTTCTTGGTACCGGGGATCGAACTTGGGTCCTTGCGCTTGCGCAGCAGGCAACAAAACCACTGAGCTAACTCCCTGGCCCTGGTGTCTATTTTTATTTCAAGAGGCATTTAATTTTTTTCTTTCCAGTGCAGGAATGAAACCCAGGGCCTTGTTCATGTTAGGCACGTACTGAGCTGTATCCTCAGCTCAAGTTGTTTTATTTATGGGTCACAGAATGCTAGAGGTAGGATTTAATCAGAGGACCAGGAGTGGAGCCAGATAGGTTCTTGTCATTTCTAGTTTTTGTCCTCATGGTGTGGTGTGAGTGAGGTGGCTTTGTGAATGTGAGAACTGTGTACTTTAGCAATAAAACCCAGTGTTGTGGCCAGGTGTGGTGGTGTGCACCTGTCATGCCAGCGCTTGGGAGGCGGAGGCGGGAGGATTAGTGTGAGTTTGAGGCCAGAATAATAGCGAGACCTTGTCTCAAAAAATAAACAAATGAATAAATGAATAAATAGAAAACCCAGTAAAAATTGTGAAGACTGAGTCTCTATTAAAATGGAGACAAGTTCTAAAATTAGAAGTAAATAAAAGTCGTTTTAGGGCTATTTCGCCTTCGTTATTTTAAGTGCTGGCTCTCGGAATCTGCAGATGCAGCTCAGAATGTGTTGGCTGACATGGGTCCTGAGACTCTGCTCTGAGCCCCACAGCTTCCCTGCGGAAGAGTTCCTCGTGTTTTAGGTATTAGAGGGTCGGGTCCTGCTGGAGATTTCACACAGTTCTCCTGCCCTAGAAGCGACAGCACAGTGGTTCTTCAGGGTTCTTCCTGCCAAGGGTGGCGGCCAGTGCCTGTAACCCTGGAACTCGGGAGGTTGAGATGGGAGGGTGGTGAGATTGAGCCCAGTCTGGGCAACCCAATGACTTAGAGACTTGTCTCAAAATGAAAACCTAAAAAGGGCTGGGCATGTAGTTCGGTGCGAAGGCCGTGGGTTCAATCCCTGAGCACCACAAAAACTAAACTGAAGTAACCTCTAAAATTGCCGTGCTTAGGGTAACCTGGGGCCAGGTGTCTTGGGAATCACTTGGAAGAGAGGAGCGCGTGGGACTGAATTTTCTTTCTCTCTCTCTTTCTTTTTCTTTTTTGGTTTTTTGAGACAGGATCTCACTATGTAGCCCAGGCTGGCCTCAAACTCACCTCGATCCTCCTGCCTCAGCCTCCCGAGAGCTGGGGTCACAGGTGTGCCCTCCAGGCCTGGCCCTCCCTCCTTTCTTTTGCCTGAGGTACTGGAGATGGAACCCATGGAGGGATGAGGTGTATCCCCAGCCCTTTGTGGTTTTATTTTGAGACACGGTCAGTCTTAGTTACTTTCTTGCTGGGACAGAATTCCCAATACCCGCAAGTTAAAGGAAGAGAGGTTTATTTTGGCTTGTGGTTTGTGGAGGTTTCAGTCCATAGTTGGCTGGCTCCAAGGCAGGGTGGTGTAGCAGGGGAGAAACTGCTCATGGCAGGGGAGCAGGAAGCAGAGAGGGATGGGGGGGGGGGAGGATGCCCTTCCAGGCCACGCCCACAGTGACTCACCTCTTCCCACCAGCTATGAACTCCAGTGGCCGGTCTGTAAATGTCACACCTAGCTCTAAACCTGCCAGTGGCTTCATTCAATGACAATATCCAGTCACCTCCCCAAGCCCCACCTATGAGTACATGAGGCTCTGGGGACACTTAGATACAAACCATAGCAAGGTCTCACTAAATTGCCCAGGCTGGCCTGGAACCTGGGATCATCTGGCCTTAGCAGTAGCTGGGACCACAGGTGTGCACCACTGTGCCTGACCGGCATGGGGATAGTTCTGAGCTGTGGGACCCAGGTCAGGGGAGGCATCAGTGCCACTTGGCAGCTGGGAGATCCAGGCTCTGGCAGTCACGCGGCAGATGTAAGAGGATTCAGGGCTTCTGAAGCTGCTTCCTTGTTTGCTGGGCATAGTTCTAGCTAATTCCTTGATTCCCAAGACATCTGGAGGTAGACACGCTGTAAGAGTTGGAAGAGGGGCTGGGAACTGTGTGGCTTGTAGGCTTAGAGAGTAGGATGTGTGAGTTGACTTAGATTTCTAGTAAGTTTTATTTTTCAGAGATTATTAACCTTTAACCATTGAGATTGGAGTTTGTGTACTTTTGAATTCTTCACTATGGTGAGCTGCAAAATAGCTTTCACTCAGTCATGTGTTTAGTTTCTGCATCCAACATAATGAATGTCTTGTTGTACGTACACTGTAGTCTTCTGCAGTTTTCTGCTGTTGCTTCTATTCACAGAATGGACTTTAATCTTTATGCATTTAGACCTCTGCCTGTATTTTCTTCTAGTTTCTTGTGAGTTCTTCATTTTTTTGCACACTTGTAGTGAAGCCTGGGAATGTAGGTCAGTGGTAGACTGCTGCTTATTCAATGTGTCCCGTCCCCAGCACTGCAGACATACTGCCCCAGATCTAACCCTGTGACCAGCCTGGAATTCAGTGTGTGGTGAGGGTAGGGGCCTACCTTTCTCTTTTTTTTTTCTTCCTCTCTCTTTTATTATTCTTTTGTGAGATGGGGTCCCACTAGGTTGTCTAGACTGACCTTAAACTCTTGGGCTCAAATAATCTTTCTTCCTCTGTCTCCTGAGTCATGGGACCACAGGTGCACCATGCCTGGCTTCACCAGCTCTTTTAAGTTTAAGCAACAAAACTACCTTAAAGGGGCTGTTCTTTTTCTCCTTTCCTTTTTTCAAATGTGTCCTTTTTTTTTTTTTTTGGTACTGAGGATTGAACTCAGGACCTTGCGCTTGCGCGGCAGGTGCCAGAACCACTGAGCCAAGTCCCCGGCCTTCCTTTTTTCTTTTTGGTACAGGGGATCGAACTTGGGACATTGTGCTTTCAAGGCAGGCGGCGGAACCACTGAACTAAATCCCCGGCCCATGTTGTATGTTTCCTGAGTTCAAATTGATTTCTTTCTGTCTGGTGTGTGTGTGTGTGGTGCTGGGGATGGAACCTGAGGTCCAATGGGAACTAGGCAAGTGCTGTAGCACTGCACTGAGCTACACCCTACACCTTTTCTTTAAATAACTTTGGTGGACTTTTTACTCAGGCCTCCTCAATTGATGATTAAGTCTCACTTAATTTTTAAAAAATTATTTTTCATGTAAGTACTAGCTTTGATGGTGTTCATGTGGGAAAGAGAATACACATTGCATCCGTTGGCTGTGTCTTCTTAGGTCTTGGCCTATGAATGTTCGGTTGTGAATCTCCGCCTGTGTCTCACAGATCTGGCCCTCTCCTTCCACTCTTACTGTTCTTGTGTGTCTCCCTGGGTTATTTTTTTCTCTTCTTTCAGCTGCATGACCACCTCCCAAGGCCTTGTCTGCTTAAATATGTTACTAAGAATTTTGTATTAGCTGTTCCATTGCTGGAACACAATACCTGACATCCTCAAATCAAAGGAGAGGTTTAATGTGGCTCATGGTACTGGGGGACTCAGTTCATGGTTGGCTAGCTTCAAGGCAGAGGCATCACGGTGGACTTTGTGGTGGGAGCAAAGACGCTTAGTTCACGGCAGTTGGGAAGCAGAGCAGGGGATGGAGCCAGAGTGGAGGGGCAGGGACCATGTGCAGTGCCCAGGGTCATGCCTCTGTGACCCACCCAGACACACTCAGTGTGTTTATTAATCCCTGGGGGTCCCAAGCCAACCAGGCCAACACAGTTAAGGCTAGGAACATCACAGATTTAAGGTCCTTTTGCATTTCACCAAGTAAATAAAGCTTGCAAACATTTAGAGGAAATGTTCCCTGAGGTTTTGTGTTTTGGGAGTGTCATTTGGATGTTATGCTGTTCTTAATCTTTGGCACTAATTTTATTTTTTTGGTACCCAGGATCGAACTTGGGTCCTTGTGCTTGCGCAGCAGGCTTTGAAACCACTGAGCTAAATCCCTAGCTCTGGCACTAATTTTAGTTACTGTTATTAAAAAGAATTCAGACATAAACCAGGAAAGTGATTTAATAGGTGTACAAAGGAAATGCAGAAACAGTACCAAATTTAATATTTAAGGTCATAAATTATAATTCTTTTTTTTTTTTTTTGGTACCAGGGATTGAACTCGGGTCCTTTTGCTTGCGCAGCAGGCAGCAAAACCACTGAGCTAAATCCCCAGCCCATAAATTATAATTATTTAAAAAAAAATTTTTGTTTTTTGGTACCAGGGCTTGAACTCAGGACCTTGCCCTTGCAAAGCAGGCAGCAGAAACCACTCCCCCCAATTTTTTTTTTTTTTTTTGGTACCAGGGATTGAACTCGGTGCCAACTCTTGCACTTGCGCAGCAGGCGGTGAAACCACTGAGCTAAATCCCCGGCCCTAAAAAGATTTTTTTTGAGACAGGTTCTCATTATGTAACTCAGGCTGGCCTTGAACTCATGGTGATCCTCCTGCCTCAGCCTTCCAAGTGCTGGGATTACAGGCATGGGTCACCACACCTGACTCATAAATTACAGTTCTATGTATTTATTACTCACCTATAAAATATAATTTAAAGTTCTTACAGATGTTTACTGTTCAGTGATGTGACACACATGAATCCTGTTATGAGATGTCTGATCCTTTTCTTTTTCCGTTCTAGAATGTATGACAACATGTCCACAATGGTGTACATAAAGGAAGACAAGTTGGAGAAGCTCACGCAGGATGAAATCATCTCCAAGACAAAGCAAGTAATCCAGGGGCTAGAGGCTCTGAAGAATGAGCACAACTCCATCCTGCAGAGTTTGCTGGAGACGCTGAAGTGCTTGAAGAAAGATGACGAGAGCAACCTGGTGGAGGAGAAGTCCAGCATGATCCGGAAGTCCCTGGAGATGCTGGAGCTCGGCCTGAGTGAGGCGCAGGTGCGTGAGAGCCACTCAGCCCTGGCCGTGGTTGGTCGCTTTGGAGAAGTGCCTCTTACCAGGGTGGGGAGGCCACTCATCTGTGGGTCCTGTCTGTTACATAACTGACTACTGAGTTGAGCTTATCTGAATTTAAAAAATTTATTATTATTTTTATTTATGCAGTGCAGTTTGGCGCTGAGCTCATGATGTAGCCCAGGGTAACCTCAAACTCATGGTGATCCTCCTGCCTCAGCCTCCCGAGTGCTGGGATCACAGGTGTGGGCCACCACACCTGCCATAATTTATTATTATTATTTTTGTGTTAGAGGGGAGTGAACCCAGAGCTTTTGCACTGAGCTACATCACCAGCACTTTTTAATTAATTAATTTTACTTATTTAAAATTTTAAAACAAAATGGTATTTTGAGGGTCTTGCCAAGTTGCCCATGATGGGCTTGAATTTGTGATCCTCCTGCCTCACCCTCCTGAATAGCTGGGATCACAGGATTGGGCCAGTATGCCCAGCCTCAGTACCTTGAGCTTGTGAGGCAGGTGCGATGCCGCTGAACTAAACCCCTGGCCCCACCTGAATTTTGAAGAGGCTGGGTGTCATTTAGTATTGAGTCCCCCGCCCCCCAGATGAGCACCAAGGTAAGCTTGCTGGATGCTAGTTCATCTGACGCCCAGGCTCCAGCCCCTTTGCACTGCATGCTGGGCGCATCTTGGGCCCAAGAGGGAGCCTCTGCAGCAGCCACGGGACTTTGTGCTGGGACAAGGGAAAGGAGAGCGAGGTGGCCCTCCCTGTAGTGCTGCTGCCTAGGTTTCACTTCATGAGAGCCATCCTCTGCCCTCTGGCTGTGCAGGGCTGGGGACACTAACCTGCCTTCCGTCCAGCACCTGTGTCTGGAAGGAGGGTGGGAACATGGGGTGGCAGCGGTGGCTCCTCAGTCTCCAGGGCCAGGTTGCTTTTAAGTTTCTGTGGTGTTTGACATGGAGATGAAAACTGGAAACGTCTGGGGCTTTCTCCCCTGATCACCTCTGGCTCTTAGGTCAGATTCATACACAGAGACTTGGCTTCTGCTCTCTGCCTGTATGGTGAGTGGATGAGGTAGAAGAGGGGCTGCTGGTCACTAGTTTGCCTTTGGAGAGGAAGTGAGCACCTGGACACCCCTTTTAGGGCTCCTCATCCCAGCCCTGTCCAGATGCTGGTTTGTAGAACATTCTCACTGTTTGGAGTTTGTGAACCCACTGTTTCCCAAGCTCTTATAAAATAAGGAAGCAAAAGCCCACCCTCCGGAGCTTCTGTTTCACACCTGGGGGTGGGAACAGAGTTCCTGCGTCCTGAGAGAGGAGGATGGGTCCATGATGTGCACAGGGGAGATGCAGCTGGCTGGCTTCCCTGCCTTCCCACCTCACACCCCTCAGAGCTGCCCCAGAAGCTGCAGGCAGAGCCCTGATTCTGCGATGGAGCCGTCAGCTGTGGCTGCGCCAGCACCAGTGCCTCCTGGGGCTCTGTGGTTAGCCGAGGGCCCCTCCCCTCACCACTGCCCCGCCTGCCTGCCCATCTGCCTTTGGTGACATATCCCTATGCAAAGGGCGTGTCACGAGAGCAGATGTGTTCGTTGCTTGTCCTTGGGGTGCCCTCATGTGGAAAGAAGAGGTCCCTTTGTAGATGTCTTGAGTGGGCAGTGTGTGCGGGATGGATGGCAGGCGGTCCTCAGGCGCCTGTGAGCTGGAGCAGGGAGCCCTCGCCCCGGGAGCAGTGCTCACTGGGTGGTGCGCTGCAGTGGAACGTCTCTCTGTGCAGGTGATGATGGCTTTGTCAAATCACCTGAACGCCGTGGAGTCGGAGAAGCAGAAATTACGTGCACAGGTTCGTCGTCTGTGCCAGGAGAATCAGTGGCTTCGGGACGAGCTGGCCAACACACAGCAGAAGCTGCAGAAGAGTGAGCAGTCGGTGGCGCAGCTGGAGGAGGAGAAGAAGCACTTGGAGTTCATGAACCAGCTGAAGAAATACGACGATGACACTTCTCCCTCAGTGAGTGCTTGCTATGCCTTCAGGGCGCCATGCTGGCCGGCTGGTCCTTGCGGGGCGGTGGGCAAGGCTCGTGGCTCTGGGTGCCACGTGCTTTCCTTTGTGACCCTAGAACAGTGGTTGGAACAAGAGAAGGTGCTTTGCAGACCAGGCCCTCCCAGCCCTGTCCAGGGTCTGCCCCTCCACACCCCTCTGCTTCCCTGCCATGCTGTCTGGCCTCCTCTCTGCTGCTCCTGGCTCCTGTGGGCTCCACCAGTTTGCTCCATCCTCTCTTCTGCCTCCTTAGCTTCCATTGCTGGCTTTCCTTTCTGCGCCTAGAGTGTTGGGGGTCCCCAGGGGTCTTGGCTTTTCTTTTTCTATTGGCTCTTTTGGGTTGTTCATCCAGTCTCAATTTAATTATTTTTAATCCACAATTTATTTTTAATTTTGGTGGCTGGCTCCCCCCACCCTTTCTCTTTTTCTTATACTGGGGCTTGAACCCAGGGCCACCTCACTGAGCTACATCTCAAGGCTTTGTTTTATTTTTTTCATTTTGAGACAGGGACTCACTAAGTTAGTAAGTTTCCCAGGCTGCACTCAAATTTCCGATCCTCCTGCCCCAGACCCTCACAGTGCTGGGATGACAGGTGTGCGCCACCGTTAGCTGCTTTTTTAAATAAACTTAAATTTTGGAATAATTTTAGATTGACATATAAACGGAAAAAAGTGAAGAAAGTTCCCATGTACCCTGCACCCTCTTCTCCCTGATATTAACATCTTACATAATCATAGAACCTTTCTCAGAATTAGGAAATTAACATTGCTGTGTTACCGTTAATCGAAGCCGACTTTATTTGGACTTCGCCAGTCCTTCCAGTCATGGCCGCCTTTTGGCCCAGGCTTCGGTCCAGGGTTCTATAGCTGGTGTGAGCTGACTCTTTTGCCTCCTTGTGTCAGGCACATGCACAGGCTCAGTCGCCGTGCCATGGTTCACTTCTCCGCCTCTGCTCAGAGGCCCCTGTGTAGCACCACACATCTGCACTGGCCTCTGTTGGCTCAGGCATGTTTTCTTTCAGTTTGGGAGCTCCAGCTCTGGGTCGGGACTAGCAGGGTTGGTTCTGCTGAGGGCACTCTGCTGGCTTGCAGGTGGCTGCCCTTGGGCTGTGCCCGCACTGGTGGGGAGAGAGCCCTCTGCTGCCTGTTGTTGTGAAGACCTGGATGCCATCCTGAGCTCCGCCCTCTGACCTTTCTAGCCCTGACCCTGCCCCACCAGGCTGCATGTCCAGGCACCTTCAGGTTGGGGCCAGGTCCAAGCACATGCGTTTCACAGGGCGCAGTTTGGATGACAGCGTTGTGAGTTCTTAGGGTTCCCCTGGCTCCGGCTCCAGTGACCTCGGAGTCAGGTGGCTCCAAATACTCTGACTTAGGTTGCTGTGGGGTGATAGCCCTCGGACATGTTGGTGCCAGCCAGTAATTCACCTGCAGCACTGGATGACTTCACAAAATCAGAGAATAGCTTTTAAGCTAAAGTAGGTTTGAAGCTATTTGTTTGTTCCTCATATTTATTTTCCAGTATTGGAAATTTGAACCCAGGACTTTCCCAGTGAGCTGCAGCCCCAGTAGTCCCTCCTCTCTGCCTTTGTTTATTTCTGTATTTTTGTATTTCTTTTGAGGCTGGGTCTTCCTAAGTTGTAAGTTGGCCGGTCTGGGCTCACGTGTGCAGTCCTCCTGTCTCAGCCTCCCAGAGTGCTGGGACCAGACGTGAAAAACATGTCTGACCTGGAAAGAGCCTCAGGCCTTGAGCTAACTCTGCCCGCTCCTGAGCGCTGTTTGCTCTCCGCTCAGCAGACCTGTGTGATGCCTTTTCCTTTCCTCTGCTGGGCCTGGCTCCTGGGAGGGGCTGTCCATGAAGTCCAGGCTGGGGCAAATGCAGCGAATTTAACAGCACACCACATGCCGCCGGCTCCACAGCCCAGACCCTCACTTTGTGGATTGTCTCTGGGATGTCCTTCACGCTTTTCTTCACGTTATCTGGAGACCGAGTTCAGATTGCACACTACACACACGGTCCCCTGTCCCGTCCATCTCTTTAGTGTTTTATGACTTTGCTATCTTTGAGGAACGCAGGCTGGTTCCTCTAGCCATCGTTCCTCAGTTTGGGTTTGTCTACTGTTCGGGTTATGTGTTCCAGTGGGAATACTCTCAAATGATATGTAAGTGGGCGTGGTGGTGCACGCCTGTAGTCCCAGTATTCTGGGAGGCTCAGGCAGGAGGATTGCAATTTTGAGTCCAGCCTGGGGAACTTAGTGACTTAGACCTTGTCTCAAAATAAAAAACAAAATAAAGGGATGTAACTCAATGAGAACGCCCTGGGTTCACTCCCCATTACTGGGGAAAAACGTGCACTTCCAGAGGGTTGCCTTGGAGCAGAGTGTCCGTGTCCCTCCTGCGACCGTGCTGTTTTCAGCGGGCTCAGCTGTTTGTTTTCTATGTTATGTCACCCTGTCTCACCCCTTGCATAAGCAGCAGTCTGCAGCCAGGCGCGAGTTACAGGTATGTGGTGCTCCTGGGCTTCCAGCTGTTCAGGCTCCTGCATGGGGGCCGTTGTGGCAGTGGTCCAGCCCCCCGTTCTGTGGTGATTGGAGGTGAAATGAAGTTTTACTTCCAGTGAGGCTTCCCCTGCTGAGTTTGAGCCCCTGAACACAGGTGGGAAAGCACAGCTGTGGAGGCGCAGTCCTGGCCTGTGGTGTCCTGGGTCTAAGTACTGGGATCTAATCTAGGGAGGGTTTCCTTACTCTCAAACTGTGGAGAAGCTGCACGGATG
This sequence comes from Heterocephalus glaber, assembly GCF_000247695.1. Next base: position 1,247,538 of record NW_004624734.1, on the reverse strand, counting down.
ACCTTGCCTGGACCTGACAGACTGGTGTCTTCTCCAGGGCTTGGAGTTGACGTGAGTTTTACGTTAAAGATTTGCAGGCAGGGTGTTCAGAGTGGAGGCTGAATGATGCTCTGGGTCTCTTTTGTAGGAGGACAAAGATGCTGACTCTGCCAGAGAGCCCCTGGACGACCTCTTCCCAAATGACGAGGATGACCCTGGCCAAGGAAGTGAGTGCAGCCTGTCGTCCTGCACAGGGGAGCCTTGCTGTCCCTCCAGGGCGTGTTGGTCACAGTGAGCAGAGCCGCAGCACAGGGCCTGCTGCCCAGAAGCCCGACCACAGTGGGGTGGCTTGTGCTTCCCGGGCAGTGGGGATTGTGTGTGCCTGTGTGGGGGTGTAGTGTGGAGGGTGGGGCCTGGTGAACAGGCACACGTGCACAGTGCAGATGTGGCCGAGATCCCTGCAGGTGGAAGAGGCCAGAGTCACTCTTCCGTGAGGGGTACCCCGGAGAAGCCTGCGGACAGGGTGCACTCTTTCTTCTGTTTTCATTACGTTTATTGGTACATTTCAGGTATACAGTACAGTTACATTCCTCACTGGGATCTTGCACCTGTACGTGATGCATCTTAGTTCTTATTTTTTTCCCATTCCCCTGCCCTCCCTTCACCCTCTCCACCCTGCCCTACTTACAAAGACTTTGTTTCCATTTTTTCCTTTTCTCATATTTTTTCTTTTCAACAGGGTGCATTCTTTTTTTTTTTTTTTGGTACCGGGGACTGAACTCGGGACCTTGCGCTTGCAAAGCAGGCACTGGAACCACTGAGCTAAATCCCTGGCCCAACAGGGTGCATTCTTGATGCTCCCTTCCTCTCTCCCAGCATACCCAGGGTCCTTAGAAAAGATTGAACTAACAGAGGGGCTGCTCGAGGCAGGGTTGGCAGGGAAAGCGTACCGTATTAACCCACTTGTCTGCGCGGCTGTGCTGAGCGCCCCTCTGAAGCAGCCTTCTCTCTGCAGTTCAGCAGCAGCACAGCAGTGCGGCCGCTGCTGCCCAGCAGGGGGGCTACGAGATCCCCGCCCGTCTGCGAACGCTGCACAACCTGGTGATCCAGTATGCCTCGCAAGGGCGCTACGAAGTGGCTGTGCCGCTCTGCAAGCAGGCCTTGGAAGATCTGGAGAAGACTTCCGGCCATGACCACCCTGACGTGGCCACCATGCTCAACATCCTGGCCCTGGTGTACAGGCTAGTCCTTTGGTTTCTTTGCTGAACTGTACCTAGAGACTTTTAACAAGCTTGCCACAGAAAGAGTGTGTGTGTGTGTGTGTGTGTGTGTGTGTGTGTGTGTGTGTGTGTGTTGCAGTACTAGGGATTAAACCCAGGGCCTCAAACATGCTAGGCAAGTGCTCTACCACTTTACCACTGAGCTACATTCCTGGCCCTTTAAACAATTTTTATTTTGTGATAGGGTCTCACCAAGTCACCTAGCCTGGCCTTGAATTTGTAATCCTCCTGCCTCAGCCTCCTGAGTAGCTGGGATTACAGGTGTGTGCCACCATCTGCAGCATAAAATATGTTTTATAAATCTGAATCAACTATGTGCTTTCCAACTTTATCATCCATCTCTCTTCAAACATCCAGGGGTTAAATCCAAATGCAGTATTTAGCCAACTCTGTGGCAAGGATCTCACTGCAAGGGAGCAAATGCTGCCTTAGCCGCCTGGGTCAGCCTTTTCTCCTCCTCTGCCTCCCTCCTTCCCCTATGGGTGGAGCCCAGGACCTAGCACGTCTAGCTAGGCAGGTGCTCCACCCTGTCCCGTGCCCAGGCCCCACACCAGTGTTTCTGCTCTGGCCAGTGAGTGTGTGACTCTGCTCGTGCGACTCTGCCGGCTTCTTTGGTCTGGAGGCCTCCCAGCCTTGTCTTCGTCCTGCTCATCTTCCCAGGGCTTCTGAAGTCTGAGACCCCATGCACCCTTTGTCCCTATGTCTCCTCTAGCCTTTTGGCCTCTGCAGAAGGTCCCTGGGCCATGGTGGGTGGGTGGGTGGGCTTTGAGCGGTGTGGATGGAATGGGGCTGGGCCGGAGACAGGGCCAATGTGGAGACAGGGCCTGTGTGCGCTGGCGTGAGGCTGGCTGGGCAGGGTGTGTGCAGGGAGTCAGAGGTTGGCCTGAGTTGGCCTGAGATGTGCAGTAATGCCCCCATGTCCGTGGATGAGTTCCTTTTCTCTTTTTTGGCAGCACTGGAGATTGAACCCAGGGGCTTTACACTGAGCTACATCCCAGCCCATTTTTAATTTTTAAATTTTGAGACAGGGTCTCACTGTGTAGCCCAGGCTGGCCTTGAACTTGTGGTGATCCTCCTGCCTCAGCCTCCCAGATTCTGGGATTATGGGTGTGCACCACTATCCCTGGCAGTTTTGGATTTATTAAAGATAAATTCCTAAGACAGGTCATTGTGTAACCTTTGCCAGTATTTGCTGAACTGCATTCAGAGGGCTGATGCATTCATGCTCCTGCTATAGCATGGACTACCTGGGTGGTCTTGGTCATTGCTTTTTCCTTGGTGGTAGATGAGTGGAGCCTGTGTTTTGATTTCTGTTTCTTTGACCTCATATTTTTAGTTATCCATGACTGACTGTAGTTCTTCCTGTCTTGCTCATTTTTCTCTTAGGATTTTAATGCTTGCAGCATACACATTTCTTTTCATTTTGCATCTGAACTTCCCTTCCTGGTTAAGTCCCATCATGATGAGCTCCTGACAGACCAGGTCTGGGGGGTCCCCGTTTCTCCTGAGTTTCAGCTGAGGTCATTGCTGCTAGTAGGGCCTGCTCAGACTCAGATCTGTGCTGTCTGATGCCAGATGAGAGCTGCCTGTGGCTCTGGGGCTTCCCCTTTTCACTGCAGCATGGCAGCAGCTCTGTTCTGTGGTCTCCATGGGAGGCCAAGTGAAGGAACTGCCAGGCTGGCCCACAACTCACCTTGACAGGGATTCACCGATGGTTTCCTTCCAGTCTCTCCTCCCACACTCAGGGTGGTTTTGTTTTTTTATTTTATTTTTTTGGTTTTGTTTTTTAATAATGGGAGCTTAACCTGTATTTCTGTAGCTCCAAAATGACATTTAAGAAGATTTAGGAGGCTGGGTGGAGCTTAGTGTGAGGCTCTGGGCTCGGCCTCTGGCACCAGGAAACGGGCAGGTTACAATCGGTCTCCTGCAGCCCAACACTCACTGTGCCTTTCTCACTTCAGGGACCAGAACAAATACAAAGATGCAGCCAATCTGCTCAACGACGCCTTGGCCATCCGCGAGAAAACTCTGGGCAAGGACCACCCTGCGGTTTGTATACCTGGCTCTTTCGGTCGTTCACGTTTCGTTTTCCCCAGTGTGTTCTTGCCCAGCTCATGCCAGTGTCACTCTCGACAGGGAGAGTCTGACAGCCTCCTGCTCCTGGCTGGCACAGGTAGGGCTTTGCCTGCGCGGGCAGTGACCGCTTCTCCCGCAGCTCTGCCGCTATGCCCATCCCTCCTGCTCCGTGAGAGCACACCTCCAGTGGACCGCAGCTGCACCCTTTGATCCCAAATCAGACTGCATGTCATTCTCTGGATTGGTTTCTCGGGAATTTGCATTGTCTCTTTGTAAAAATCTGGTCAGATTTGCACAGAGATCTCTTGGTTGGCTTTGTGGCTTCCAGGGAAATGTAAAAAAATCATGATGATTTTGAGGCCGATTTGTTCAGTGTTAAAACTTTCGTGATGCAGCACTGCTTGGTGATCTGCCTCTTACGAACTGTGCTGGTCTTTGACCTGAAGTCACATCTTGTCCGGTGAGAGTGCTTCACTGTGCGCTGTGACTGGGGGTCTGCGACGTGCAGCCACCCGTCAGGACGTCTCACATTTCTTGTGGCATCCTGTGTTGGCAGGTGGCGGCGACGCTGAACAACCTCGCAGTCCTGTATGGTAAGCGAGGGAAGTATAAAGAGGCCGAGCCGCTGTGTAAAAGAGCCCTGGAGATCAGAGAAAAGGTATGGAACAACAGAAGACTCACTTGCTGAGATTTAGCTTTTTGAACAAAAATTTCAGCTTTAAGTTTTGGGAAGTGAGCACTGTGATGTCATTGCTAATCACTTAACTGAAAACAGCTGATTTTAAAGGTGGGCAGCTCCCAGAACGAAGTCCATTTGGCCCCTAAAAGCAGCGTTGGAGACCCATGCTAAGGGAGCATGTATTCATGATGGCACATTCCTGGGTGTGGGGCAACAGCAGGAGCTGTTGGGGACGATGCACTTAACTGCATGTATTTTTTATATTTATATATTTATTTGGTACCAGGGATTGAACTCAGGACCTTGTGCTTGCAAGGCAGGCGCGGTGCCACTGAGCTAAATCCCCAGCCCTTGACAATGCACTTAACAAGGGTGTATGCCTGTCAGTAGGAAGATGCGTGTTACTGTTGAAAAATAAGTTTACCACATACGCCTTATCAAAGTTAAGAAACAAAGCAGTTATTTTCACAGCTAAAGATTAGCTCAGAGCTGTCCTTGCTTCAGAGGCATGGATATTTAACAGCACCTGCTGCCTTTATGACTGGCTGTTGAGGAAACTAGGAAGGTTGTCTCCGCAGCGAGAGAGGTTCAGATGTTACAGTCAGGTGTCAGGCCCATGCCATGACTTAGGGCAGTTGTTTCATTGGACTTTTTTTTTTTGGTATCCAGGATCGATTTCAGGACCTTTTGCTTGCGAGGCAGGCAGTGGCACCACTGAGCTAAATCCCGGGCCCCTAGTTTGACATTCTTTTGATTGTTTATCTGTGATACTGAGAGTACTTGATTTTGAGCCATACGGCAAAGAATTAGAAACTGAAAGGAGCGCATCGTCAAATGTTATAGGTAATACTTTATCATGGTGCCATCTGGGTGATATTTATAAAGTAAAATGGTCAAAGTTGAGTGGGTTGGGTTTAAAATTAGGGAGAGCACAGAAGGATGAGAGCACGGTCAGATGATGTACAGGCCTGATGATCTGTGGCACATGCCTGTAGTCCCAGCTGCTTAAGGAGGCTGAAACAGAAAGGTCGCTTGAGCCCAGGAGTTGGAGACCAGCTGGGCTACTTAGTGAGACCTTGTCTGAAAAAAATCCTGCAAAAATTTATTCAAATGTTTGCCTCTTCATTTGTTCAGAGCCCCCTGCTTAGTCCTTTCCTGGGAGCACTGTCCACTGGACAGACCTGGTGACCGCAGAGGGTGTCCTGTGAGACAGAGGGGACAGCACAGGCTCCTCAGGCTGAGGGCTAGGTGTTGGCTTTCCAGGGCAGGCCCGCGTCTGACCAGAGAGCTGGGGAGATGGTGCGTGCAGGGCAGCGCGTCTCCCAGGAACTGTGCATGTGAGGTGCAGGTCTGAGGCGACAAGTGCTTGGTTTGGGTGCGGAGGGTGTTTGCCTGTCCCTGAGCAGGACTGTCCTAGCGAGGGTGCAAGGTTACACTGATGGAGAAGACCAACAAAGTGCTTGCACCCCTTGGCTGTGTTTTAATGTGTAGGCTGGGGAGTAAAGGAGGAATGAGAGAGATTTGGGTTATTTGATCCCACCTGGGCAATTCAGCAACTTAGACTCCGTCTCAAAAATTAAAAAAAAAAATGGCTGGAATGTGTATTTAAAAAAAAAAAAAATTGAGTGAGGCTCTTGCTTACCTCTTTGGCTTATAAAGATGCTTTGAAAATGTGTATTTAAAAAAAAAATGGCTGGAGATGTAGCACAGTGCAAATCCCCAGTAACCCCCCCCCCCACACACACACAGAAGGAGGAGTAGATAATGGAGTAGATTCTGGTTATTTTTGTCATGATGGCCATTTGAGTCAGGTTTGTCAGTTTTCCCTTCCCCTCCCCTTCGCTCCCCTCCCAGGGATTGAACTCAGGACCTGGTGCTTTCGAGGCAGGCGAGGCACCACTTAGCTAAATCCCTGGCCCCCATTTACCTTTTAGAAGCCTGCTTCTGACAGGAGGTGGGTGTGGTAACATAAGTCGGTGTTTCTAATTCCTAGTGTTTATTCCCAGGTCCTGGGAAAGGATCACCCTGACGTTGCCAAGCAGTTGAATAACTTGGCCTTACTGTGCCAGAACCAGGGCAAGTATGAAGAAGTGGAATATTATTATCAGAGAGCCCTGGAGATCTACCAGACAAAACTGGGCCCTGACGACCCCAATGTGGCCAAGACCAAGAACAACCTGGTATTTGAGGGGGCCGTGGGGACCTTTCTCCCTCAGACCCCAGTGCTTCCCCAGCATTCTACTGCTCACTGCAGATAAACATGCATGTTTTATTTACATGGAGGACACTAAATCCTTTATTTTACTTTAAGGCATCCTGCTATCTGAAACAAGGAAAGTTCAAGCAAGCAGAAACACTGTACAAAGAGATTCTCACTCGTGCACATGAGCGGGAGTTCGGTTCCGTGGATGGTAAGAAGCGTACCTGTTTGTAGGCAGATGTAGACAACTACAGTGTGTTCAGAAAGGGATTTCCTGCTTGAAGTAGGCAAGACCCGAGACTTCACATCTGCTTCCTAGATGGAAGTCGCCACATTCTCAGTGGTGCCTGGCTGAGAGGACGTGGCACAGGCTGAGTGCTCACTTGCTCACTCGCTGCTTCCCTGCTCAGTGAGAAGTGTGTCCTCTGAGCCCTGTGCCTGGGCATTGCTGCCAACTCGGCTGGGGAGGACCCCGTGGCAGGGAGCACAGGGCCGCCTCTCCCTGTGTGCCCCCCGCACCATCCTGATTGTGTGTCACCCCAGTGCTTCTCCGGTTGTGCCCAGCCCCAGTAGCTCAGTTGGAAGTACGAATCCCTCCTTCAGCCCAAGGTCATAGCTCTGTGCCGTTCGTCCAGACATTGTAGGTGCTTAATACACAGTTGTGGAGTAAATATTCTACAGAGTTTAAATTGTTCAGTTAAAATATCTGTGTGCTCATCTTCCTCATCAGGTGTTGGAGTGGCACTCAGACCGAGGACAGTTGTTACTGGTCTGCAGGGGCCTCAGCATTAGCAGGGAGAGGGGTGTCTGGTTAACTCATATACATGCATAGTTTTTGATCCACTGGGGCATTTTATTTGCAGAATGTATTACCTCCCTGGAAGAAGAATCCCGGGACTGTCCCTCCTTTGTGGCTTTATCCTGCTCTCTCATGGCCTGCAGTGCCTGCTGAGATTATCAGAATAATGAGCCCAAACCAGGAGGCCAGGAGCAGAGTGTCTGTTGTTTTTCTAGACCCCGAGTTCCTGTCAGCTCCAGGCGGTCACTCCTCGCTGTGTCGCCTGCCTGTGAGGTTTGGCACAGGGAGAATTGGGACAGTGGGAGAGAAAGCGGTTTCTTCCCGGTGTCTGGGACACCCTCAAGGGCACGTCCAGGACGTGCAGCACGGAACCTTGGCCAGAAGAGGTTAATTTTTTTACAGAGTTTCTAGGAACCATTTTTGGAAATGTGTTCCCCAAATGCATTTTGTTTATGTGCTGCTAAATGGACAGTAAACCTCTCACCACGAGAACGCCATGGGCTCCGGCTTGCCGCTGAGGCTGTCGACACAGCTGTGCAGGGCTGCATCGTACCCACTTGTTCACAGTTTGCAGAGGCGTTCCCAGCCTTAGCCAGTGGCAGAGCTTTGCGGACTTGATGGCGTGTCAAGCCATCTCCCAGGGGTTGTAGAACATTCTCATGGGGAATACTGGTTTCCTTGTGATTTTCTAGCTCCTTCCTGCTCCAGGTAGTGTGTGAAACTTAATTGGGTTCTAGTTAAAAGAAGTTTTCTGTGCTAATCCTTAGTATCAAAAAAATTCTTTTTCCTCCGTGGCATTGGTCTGTTGGTTGCCTGGTAGGATGTGTTAATGTTCTGTAAGTTAAGACTTTAAAGGAATATTGACTTGTATCTTTCTACTTTTGTTCCCAGATCTTACTAATTTCTTAGATTTTTGTTGAATGTGACGTTGCTCAAATTCCAGGCACTGGCGGGTGTTATGTGACTTGCAGGTGCGGGCCCGACCCTGTCAGTTGGTGACCCAGGCGCTTCCCCTTGCTAGGCACCCTGGAGCCTGCATCTCATGGCTGTGATGCCAGATGTGAACGGCACCTGCTTCCTCTCTCCTCCCTGGGCCTTCTGCTCCAGATGCATCTGATCTGTCCGAGTGGAGAGAAGTAGCTAAGAAGCGCCGTGGAAAACCAAAGCCTAGACCTTGTTGTTGCTGAGAACTGACAGTGTCTGACCAGTAGGCTTAGTCTTCAACTCATAGAAGGTTGTTTTTCTCTTTTCTAGATGAAAATAAGCCCATTTGGATGCATGCTGAAGAAAGAGAGGAGTGCAAGGTAAGGCTGTAACCGTTTTGGGGGTTCTTAAAATGGGACGTCCTGGATTCAAGACGACTGTTCACTTGACATTGTCTATTACAATTTAGGGAAAGCCGAAGGATGGGACTTCCTTTGGAGAGTATGGTGGCTGGTACAAAGCCTGCAAAGTTGATAGGTAGGTCTGCCGTCCGGCCAAAAACCCACAGTGAGGCAGTTGACCAGGCTGTGGGAATAGCTCGGAAAGGACAGACGTGTGTGGTTGCACAGTTCCGAATTTTCCCCAGATCCTGCAGCAGGAAACCCCGGTGTCCGTGGAAATGGGTCAGCATACACAGGCCCCGCTGCAGTAGCGTGTGTTCTGTCCGTGGGCGCCGCTGGCCTGAGTGAGGAAACAGCACCGCAGGCAGCCACGCAGCACACTTAGGGCAAGCGTGCGCTGGGGCCTCAAGCGGCCAGGCCGGAGCGGAGTAGGCTTCCCTGGCCACAGGGGTGATGCTGAACCACAGCCCTTTGTCCTTGCAGCTCTGGGGGTAAGCGTGAGCCCCACCATGGCCTGCAGTGGTGCTCAAGCCCTGAGCCTGTGCTCCCGGCACACACCAGCCCCATCTGAGTGACACACTTCCTGCCACGGTTTTGCTGCTGTAACTTCCTGTTCCTTTACCACTCCGCTCCCCACTCATCTGTTTCAGGCAGACTCGCTGGACCCTAGTATGAAATAAATACCGCCGTTCCCCTGGGAACCCCCATCACAGTTACCCTGAGACGGGAAATGGACTTTTTTCTTTCTTCACTGCTGCACACTGGTCTCAAAGACACTAGGGTGGTTCACACTGGTGAATGCCTGTCACCAGTGGGAGAGTAGGCAGCTCTGCAAGTGCTCTGTGTTGATTTCTGACCGGAAGACTTGCGTCAGGATGCAGCCACACTGTCATGGCCTCCAGCTCCCTGTGCTTCCCTCTGCGTGCCACCTGCATCCACTGCTGCCAGGCCTCGAGGCTTGGGCTTGCTCTGGTGCGAGACGAGGGTGCGTGTGGCACTGTGGCCATCTGCCCTCATCCCACTCAACAACACCCACGTGCTGCTGTGGCCAGGCCCTGGGTGGACGCAGCATGCGCCTGCCGTGGGCCACTGCAGGGCTCTGATGGCATTGGCCGGCGGGGCTGCGTAAGCACAAGCCCTTTTTTTTTTTGTACCGGGAATCGAACTTGGGACTTTGTCTTTCGGGGACGGCGGAACCACTGAGCTAAATCCTGACCCACAAGCTCTTGAGAGCATTCTCTCATGGTGTCCCATGCCAGAGCAGCTGTTGCCCCAGCCATAAGCCTGACCTCTCTGCCCATAGGCTGCTGACACTGACGCAGGTTCCACAGTGGGAAAGAAAAAAAAGGAAAACAAAAATACAAAGATTATGGGGAGTTACAGCATGCACTCCCCAGGACAGGGCCTGACAGACTCCTAGGTGATGTGCGCAGGCAGTGGCCCTGAGGCACACCCTCATAGCTCTGTCTCATTCCTCCTTACAGTCCAACTGTCACAACCACACTGAAAAACCTTGGAGCACTTTACCGGCGTCAAGGAAAATTTGAAGCTGCAGAAACATTAGAAGAAGCCGCCATGAGGTCACGGAAGCAGGTGAGTCAGATGCCTCTAACTTATCATCACAGCTGAGATTCAGAACCTGGGTGGTGGTGCACACCTGTAAGTAATCCCAGCATTTGGGAGGCCGAGGTAAGAGGATCACTGAGTTCCAGGCCAGCCTAGGTTACATAGTGAGTTCAAGGCCAGTCTGAACTACAGAGTGAGACCCTTTTAAAAAACCAAAACAAAGCTGGGTGTGGTGGCTCACACCTGTAATCCCAGCACTGGGGAGGGTGAGGCAGGAGGATCACTAGGTGTTCGAGACCAGCCTGGGCTACGTAGTGAGCTCAGGGGCAGCCTGAACTACAAAGCGAGACCCTGCCTCAAAAAACAAGAACACCCCCCCCCCCCCCAAAAAAAAAAACCCAAAACAAAAGAACTGTGAGATTTCAGGACTGGGGCTTAAACCAGGGCCTTGTGCATGCTAGGCAAGAAGTCTACCAGTGGGCTACTACTTCAGCACTTTTAAAATTTTATATTTGGGGCAGGGTCTCATTAAGTTGCCCAGGCTGGGGTTGAACTTGTGATCCTCCTGCCTCAGGCTCCTGAGTAGCTGGGATTGCTGACATGCAGCACAGTGCCTGGCATCGTACAGCTTTTATTGATGGCTTGATTTAGAAAGTCTTGAGCTAGGGGTATAGCTCAGTGGGAGAGTTCTTGTCTAGCATGTGTGAAGCCCTGGGTTCCATCCCAGTGACTACCAAAAACATAGAAACTCTTTAATATTTTAGTTTGCACAGGTTACGTTGTTTAAAACACCATTAATACAACACTAAAAACATAGGCAGAAAAAGAAAAACTTGACCCATTGAATGCATCAAAATGAAAACATTTGTGAGGGACACGAGTGAGGAAGTGAGAAGGCAGGAGGGGGAGCACACAGGGAGGCACGGGGTTTGTGAACCAAGTGGTGGACGAGGGGCTGGGGCCCAGACGTGCACAGGAGGAGACAGTGAGAAGAGAGGTGGCTCCCTGGGGTGAGCACATGGCTGGGGGGCATGGGGACCAGGTCAACGCCCCAGTCGGGGAGCCGCGCAGCGTGTGGAGACTGCAGGGTGGCTGCGGTGGGGGAGCACAGCCGACGGTCCTTCAGGGTGCTGCCTGGTCCAGCAGCCCACCCTGTGTGTGCCTGTGCTCAGCTTCCAGGTGCCGACAGACACCTGAGGCAGCAGGGCGAAGAGGAAAGGGCTCCTGGGCTCCAGTGCAGGATGGTTGGCTCCGTGTCGTGGAGGGGCATGCATGGCCAAGCAGACCACTCACCTGTGGCAGGAAGTGGGAGGAGGCAGGGCCCCTGCTGACCGGCAGATCCCACTAGGTCCCAAACACGGGCTTGAGAGGACACCCCAGATCCAAAGCATAGCAAACAAAGAGCCTGCTTTCTCTACCCCAAGTCCTTACATCCTGTAAAGTCACTGCCAGCACCGAGAGCAAGTCCTGACCTGTGGATCTTAGGAGGCGCTTGGGCTGGTTCCTGTGCACCGTGCCTCCCATGGTCTGTCTGTCGCCACGGTGATGAGCAGACCTGTGCACCCAGCCTGGCCCTGTGGCCCTCCGCGCTGTAGCCTGGCTCTGTGATGCACGTCATGCCTGGGAACCCGGGCAGCCGGTGCCCATGGAGAGCACAGGACCGAGGCCGGGGAGTCAAGTCTGCAGAGGGCCCTTCAAACTCACTCGGGTGCACACAGCTGGTTGAGCAGGTGGGGGACTGGGAAGCAGCTTCACCTGCCCGCCCACCGGCGCACAGCAGTGGCTCCACGGTGACACGGGCCATGCAGAGCGGTGCAGAAGCCCACACAGGAGGATGTGACCTGTACACGCTGTGCGCGAGTGGTTCCCACCTGGCATCACCCAGAGGCACAGCAGATCAGTGGTTGGGCCTGAGCCTGGGAGTGGCTTCTGAGGGGAGAGGAGGGCTGCATTTGGGGTGATAGTAATGTTTTAGGTTTGAACCCAGGGGTGATCGCACAGTGCCGATGATATGCTGATGCTCCCAATTTAAAGAAACGAATAGATAAAAAAGAGAGAAAGATGTTAGGGCCCAAATTATCTTTTTCTTAACCTTTTATCAGGAAAATTTCAGACCATGAGAAAGTAGGGATGGCAGCGAGATCTCCCACCTGAGCCCTTGCCTGTTCTTGGCCATCACTCGGCCACAGGCTAGGCAGGGCCCTCCCTCCTGCTCCCTGCTACCTGTGGCTTTGGTGGTGGCTTCCTGTCCACGGAGTGGCACTGGGCTGCTCCCCCCCCCCCCGGCAGTTGGCATTTCTCAGAAGGCTGTTAACTTAGTTCTCTGCATTGCGGTTTGGAACTGACTAGCTTATTAGTTCGAACTCTGTAAGGAAGTCCTACCCTTCATATCCTAGGGTTATGCAGTTATGTTGAAATACAGTTTGAAGAGAAAATACAGGAAAATGCCTCATTCTTGCCCTTTTGTGGCGGTCCTTGGCGTTAGGAGTCTGTGTTTCTATGCACATGCACATATGTGTGCAGGGCCACGACAGTGGTGGCTTTGCTTACTAGCAGGCAGGTGTGGGTATTTTTTCCTTGACGAATACATGTAGGCTATTTTGTGATTGTCAACTTACAGCTGCTTTTTAGCTTGGACTAAAATTACACATAGACACCTTAGAGCTTTTTTCTTTCAAAACAGCCCCTCCGGTGATGAGAGAAGGTGTCAAGTGTAGCTGGCGCTCTTGAGCCCTTGGCCCTGGCTGAGGTGGGCAGAGGCCTTCTCTCCTCATCCTGAGAGCACTCAGCCTTCTGGCCGCCTGCTGCACCTTGGGGACACTTACTGGGGTGAGGGGCTGCTGGGTGGCGCTGCTGCAGTGATGTGGAGTGACGTGTGTGGCATGCAGCAGCAGGCGTGGGGTCTGCCGTCCAGGCCTTGCTTTGGAACCCAGATCGTGTTAGAAAAGCGGGCAGAGTACAGTTGAGTTGGAGCAGCCGCAGCCTGTGGAGAAAGGCCTAGAGTGTCCCACCCGCCTGTGAGAGGCTTTGCCGGCACGGAAGCATCCGTCCACACAGGATGTCAGGCCCACTGGGTCACAGTCCAGGCGGCAGGGAAGACCTGCAGGTGTCAAGGACACACTTGGGGGTGTCAGTGCCTCGCCGCTCTGCTGGAACGAGAACCACTGAGAGTCGGATGCGGGCTCCCTCCACCTGTCCCTTCCTGGGGTGCTCGGGAGCTGCCTCTTGTAAATCCGCAGCGAGCTTAGAAGATGGCATGTCTGCGTCTTCAGCCACAGACAGGTCTGGAAGCCAGAAACTCTAGGGTTCTAAGTTAAAACTGGGCTTGGGCCAGAGATTTAGCTCAGTGGTGCAGCCGCCTGCCTGGCAAGCACAAGGTCCTGAGTTCAATCCCCAGTACAAACAAAACAAAACAAAACAAAACTGGGGATTCCCTGGCATCCGTGAAACTTTTCAGACATACACAAGGGTTGAGTGAATTTTACTCTCCGGTCACTGTCACTGAGATTGTGTCGTGAACATTTTAGATACTTTTATCGCATCTATCCTATCCAGTTGTCCGTACATCTATTGATAGATGTTTTTGAAGCATTCTAGATAATTTCTAGACATCAGTGTACTTCCTTCTAAATATTTCAGTTTACAAGTCATTAATAAGAGCTCTGTATTTGTTTATAGCTTTTTAGTCTGAGATGAAACTTTACATGGGGTGCAGAGCGCAGTCCTGTAACACCTGCCTGAACTTGGCAGTGTGTGCGCTGTGGCCCAAGCCCGTCACTGTCACCTAGGAGTTCTGTTTTGTGGTTCCTGCCCGGCGCCCAGCCACTGTTCCGATTTTTCCTTCTCGTGATTAAGAACCGGCTTTGTTCCCCGGGGACGTGGACGCGTCTGAGCGGTCTCCACTAAGTCGGAAGTGCTAACGGTCCTCCCCCACCTGGCTGCCAGGGCCTCGACACTGTTCACAAACAGAGAGTGGCTGAAGTGCTCAACGACCCCGAGAGCACGGAGAAGCGTCGGAGCCGGGAGAGCCTCAGCTCAGACGTGGTCAAGTACGAGAGCGGCGCTGACGGAGGGGAGGAAGTGAGTATGAGCGTAGAGTGGAACGGGGTAAGTACACACAGCACTTGGCAGGCGTCCCTGTCCCACGCCTGCCCCGCTTTCCTCCGGTGCAGTGGCAGGGAGGCTTCTCTAAGTCCTAACGTTCGCTCGCTAACTGTGAAGTCTCTTCCTCCCGAGGGGTAACTTCCTCCCCTTAGGAGCCCTCACTTGAGCACTTCATACTGATTGAGGGTCCTGGCTGCTCAGAGCCTCACCGTGCTCAAGGCTCAGCCTGGCAGACAACTAACTCGCTGCTAACTTGCTGCCTCACTGCTAACTCAGGGCCCTAACCTCATTCGCTGGCTCTAGATCTGTGGTTAAATTGCCTTCAAGGGAGAAGCTCTTTAATTGGAACTTGCTTTAGAAAAGAACAGTTCATGAGCAGAAACGCAGGGTGGTGGCTACTCTCCCGCTGTCCTGCTCAGTCCTGAGCATCACGCGTCCCCCCTCCTGGGGTCCAGCAAGTCAGCCCCTCTTCCCTGTTGCTCACCCAGCTTCTGGGCTCTCTGGCTGTCATTCACACAGGCAGACCCCAAGAGGTCGCATGCCCCGCCTGGCTGTCGCAGCTCTCCGGGCTGTCCCCAGTGCTTTGTACCCAGTGGTGGTCCGTTGTCCCCTCGGGCTCTGTGACATGTGGATGGCTCTGTGTACACTGAGCTGATGTCTTTGGAAGTTTGCTTCAGCAGGGAGAGTTGGATGCAGGGTTTAGCGCACATAGGCATGGAGGTCCTTACTGTGCAGTGTGACGAACTGTAATTGTGCGGTGTGGTTAGGCCTAGTTTGGGACTTTCTTACAGTCTTATATTTTCAATCTCTTTATTCTTCAGAATTTTTTACAGCTGTAGCAGTTTGGCAGGAGCTAATGTCCTGACCAAACATTTTGTAAAAAATGTTAGAAGCCAAAATTTCATTCTCTGGACCATCTTTACCTGTCAGTTTTCTTACTTCGGTTCTTTCTGTGCCAAGCCAGCCAATCAGCATTTGCTTTGATGGCACCAGCCGGCCGGCAGTGGCTGCAAACTGCAGTGAGGCTGGGAGGCCCCTGCCTGTGCCGGTCCTGTCTGAGCTGTGTCCTGTCCTCTTGGCCACTCTGGCCCCTGCATGCTTTGTCTGGGGGCCCTGCTGCTTGGGCTGCTGAAGCCGTGTGTCCAGTGACTCCTGGATGAGGTTCTGGGGGACGTTCTCTGAGGCAGTATTTCTAGGTCCACACTCAGGCGAATCCTGAGACGGGATCATCGCCAGCCCAGAGCTGTACTCTGTTTTAAGGGCTCCCGGAGGTCTGCTGGGTACCTCCCCCGCAGGCCTGGGTGACAGCCGCATTCCCCTGAGTGTGTGTCTGTTTCCTCTGTTGCCCTTAACGTGGACATGTCCCGTCGGACATGCTGCACTGTGACGTGCGAAGCTGCACAGCTCCCTGGGAGGGGGCCAGGCCGAGCTTCCGGGGACAGGGCGGCCTTGGTGCTCACGCCGTCCTCCTTGGCTCTGTTGGCCAAGGCAGCACTGTGCTCCCTGGCTTTTGATTTTTTGTTTTCAAAGCGCATTTTCATTATTTTAATAAGGTAGTGATTGCAGTATACACACTTGGGATTATTTTTTCCTTTCTGCAGTATTGGGATTTATTTATTTATTTATATATTTTTTGGCACCAGGGATCGAACTCAGGACCTTACACTTGCAAGACAGGTGACGACACCACTGAGCTAAATCCCCAGCCCTGCATTATTGGGGATTGAACCCAGGGCTTTCACACCAAGCTATATTCCCAGCCGTTTATTTATTTTTTATTTTGAGGCAGGGTCTTGCTAAGCTGATAAATTTCCCAGGCTTCACTCGCACCTGTGATCATCCTGTCTCAGCAGTGCAGAGTGCTGGGGTCACAGCCCTCACCAGCACACCTGGCCAGTTTCTTTTTAGTCAGCTGCAAGGGGTGGCGTTACGAGCAGTGAGTGGAGTCCATCTGAAGAGTCAAGTTTGCTTTAGAGTTGAACACCAAAGTGCATGTTGCTTTGTCTCTGTACCGAGGGCAGAACAGTTTCTCCTGCTGCTTGTTTAAAGGAAAACTTGCCAGAGATCATACAGCGGCTTAAAAAAGGTTACCCTTGGCAACCACTTACACACGTGTCAAAGGTTTGTTCAGTAATACACAGTTGAGGGAAGAGTGAAATACACTGGCCCTCGAGGTAGATGTCAAGACTGTGCCCGTCACTCCAACTTTAGATTTCAGGTTGTTGGTTTGAAAGGGTAGCTTCCTTGCTCTTCCTGACTTAATTTATGGTAATAAGAACATGCTATGCATTTAGTTGAGAAAATGCCACTCAAATTTCATTTTATATTGGGATTTTTGCATAAGATTCTGAACTTTTTTTTTCCTGTAATGGAGATTAAATCTGGGGCTCATACTCACTAGGCAAGTGCTCTACAGTTGAGCTACACCCAGGCCCTCTTTCTTATTTTTTATTTTGAGATGGGGTCTAAGTTGTCTAGGCTGACCTTAAACTTGAGATGTTTCTGCCTCAGGCTCCCCATTAGCTGGGATTACTTATTTACTTTTTTTAAAAAAAGATTTCAGTGCTCTTTAAAACACTGAAAACTGCTACATCAGGGAGCTCAGGTGTTGTTCTCTCAGCCACAGCCTAGCAGAGACAACTGCTAAGAGGATGGAAGGGATGAACACAGTGGCTTTCAGTCACACAGGGTGAGAAGCTGAGTTCTTCTCAGTGTTCAGACATCGCATCAAAACCACAGCACAGTGTGGTCACAGCGCAGGCAGCTGAGGCTTGAGTAGCTGCTCCGGCCAGCCCTGGCTCTGTGTGCCCAGATCGTGGGGTAGGGCCACAAGGTCACGGTGTGTCCGCCCTGACACGGGCTGCCTGTGAGCCCCAAGTGTGAGCTCACGTGGCCTTCACAGGACGCAGGTGCCGTGGTGAGGAGCCCCACTCTGCATAAGACCAGGCCCCTGGCTCTGTCCTCGGGCCTCTGTGTCCACTGAGCAGGGCGCGTGTGCCGGGCGAGGGCCCCGGGCCCTTCCGCACTGCTGTTGGGTGTCGTCATGGTAACACAGGAGCCCTGAGGGCAGATGCAGCCCCAGTCGACTCCCGTGCTGAGAAGGCTGTGAGCTTCTAACAGTAAATTCTCACCTGGGGCTCAGGGGGAAGGAAATAGCCATTACTTAGAAAGAGGTTTTTATTTTTGGAAAATTATACTAGGAAGATAACTAGAATATGCCAAAAAAAGAAAAAGTAAATAGATTAAGAAAGCACTGCAGGGCCGGGGATGTAGCTCAGTGGTTCTGCCGCCTGCCTCACAAGTGCAAGGGCCCGAGTTAGATCCCCAGCACCAAAAAAAAATCCAAACAAAGAAAGCACTGCACACGTGAGTGTACTGTACAAAGGTGACAGCATGGGGCAGTCCACACGCTGCACGGCTGGTCTGTTGAGAAGCTCGCTGTGCAGTTTGTATCTGATGGCCGAGAAGGTGCGTCAGAACGCGCCCAGCCCTCTGCCTGCTTCCCTCAGGTCCCTGGGGCCAGCACAGGGCTGGGGGGACGCCGAGGGACAGCCACCCCCAGCAGACAGAGAGGGGCAGGCTCTGGGCTCACTGATGCCCATGTGTGCATGCAGCCGCTGCAAGCGCAGGTGCACGCTGTGCACTGGGGAGGGAGGCGCATCTTCCCCGGGCCCAAGATTCCAGTGAGGGCTGAGAGTGCCCCAGCCCCGGGACCGGAGTGCAGGGACCGCACAGCTGCACGGCAGGGCACTCAGCACTGCACCCTTTTCTAAGAACACTGGGAACTTATGTTTTCTTGTCCTCCCATCATTCTGGAGGCATTGGTAACAAGTTTTATTTTTCCATTTAAAGATGAGAAAGATGAAGCTCGGGCTGGTTAAGTGACTTGGTCAGCGTCCCATGGTGAGTCCGAGCGGGCGGGGCAGGCCCTGCTGGCTGTGCCCCTGTTGGGACCACAGCTGCCACCCAGGCAGGGCCCGGAAGCCTGGCTGCCTGGGGAAGTCATCAGCTGCATGCTATGTGCTATCGACTCGTAAAGTCAGTGGCTCTTAAAATTCCTGAGATCTAAGATGTTAGTGTTTTTAGGAGAATGAAAGTCAGACCTGATTTCAGGGAGAATCTCACAGTTCAAGATGAGCCAGGACAAGTGTAATGAACGGTCTTCATGTGCAGCCCCACTGTGGCACCCACAGGTGGTTTTCATTGCCGAGTCTCCATTGCGTACAGTAGCTTGTGAAACCTTTGATGGTACATCGGGATCGCTCCCCAATGCCAGTCCGTCTCTGAAGCACGACTTGCACTTGGGTGACCTAGCGCAGGCCCGGCTCTCTCTGTTGGACACCCTGGGCCCAGCACTGAGCGCGCGATGTTGCTGAGACTGTGACCTAGAAATACTGTGCTGGAAGCCGCGCGAGCAGGCCTGCTTCCTCTGGCTCACGCTCTCTCTCCTCTCTGTCGACAGGCCTAGCCGCCCGCGTGCCTCACTGCTCCTGCACGACGGGTGGCCTCTCCGGCCCTCTCTCCAGCGCTGCCTGCTGTCTCGGTCCCTAGGAGCTTGGCAGAGCTGCACCTGTGTGACTGGCCGTTCCTTTCGGTGCTGCTGTCCTCTTGGGGGTTTCTGGTTTCTGTATACATGTAGCTTTGCCAGATATGTACTTAGTAATTCCCACTGTATTAATAAACTCCACTTCCTGTGTACTACGAGTTTAAATTAAGAGCGATTAGCTGTTCCCTCTTATAACAGGTAGTTAACAGAGTCACGCATGATGGTGACCTGTGGACAGTCGCTGAGCTGTAGGTGTCAGGCATGTGCTGCACGTCCCTGTGGTACTCAGAGGCCTGGTGGCGCCCTGCCCCGGCCTCCCCAGGACGTGTGAAGTAGATTTGCTGTGTAGTCTTTGTGTGAAGTTTCGGCAGTTCTGCTTTTCTCTGCTAATCTTTTAAGTGCCCGGTGACGTGTGTATCTGTCTGTCTAACTTCTAATAAACTCACTCCAACTGACCCGTGTCTGCGTCTGCTCTGTGCCCTGCTCTCTTCCCAGAAACACCACAGTGCCGGTAGCTGGCACTGTTGTGCCACTGGCCACGCGTCATGCGCATCCCACTCGAGTTTGCGGCCAGATTCTGCCAGGTGTCCGTTCTGCGGCTGGCCCCTCCTTTCACCTCTCCCCACAAGGTGTCTGAGGGTTTTCAGTTACTTGTATGAAGCGAGCATTTTAACTTTCCAGCCGTATTTATCATGGACACTTATGAAACTGCCCCCTCCTCTTGGGGGAGGCGGAGAGGGAGCTCTGTGGGCTGCTCGCTCTGGTAGCCCTGGCGTCCAGGCCCGGTGTGCACAGCATGCTGGCCGGGGCCTCCTGGGGCCTCCATGTTTGACATTCATGGGGCCGGCCTGTTTTTGAGACTTTTAGCTTTGGTCCCAGATCGGCAGTGTAATTCACCGCCTCTGGGGCTGTGATTACCTCTGTCAGAATGCGCTTCATGTCAGGGTTTCCATGGCCACGGGGTGACCTCTAGTGAAGTCAGAAGCCGTAGATTTCTGTTGGCGCCAGGAGGATGGGAGCCCTGGGCTGGGCGTCTGTGCCGGGTGGGGAGGGCCTCCTGCAGCTTCACGCTTGTTTACGTTTCTTTCAGGACGGCACTGGATCTTTAAAGCGCAGTGGTTCCTTTAGCAAACTCCGGGCTTCCATTAGACGCAGCAGTGAGAAGCTGGTTAGGAAGCTGAAGGGAGGAAGTTCACGAGAGAGTGAGCCAAGGAACCCCGGGTAACTATCCCCTTGCAGAGGCCCAACCTGTGGAGGTGGAGTGGGCATGCGCAGGAGGTTGTCCGCTGCCTCCAGGACAGGACGAGAAGGAGCCAGTAGCTTCCTGTCACTGGCCGAAAAGGTTGATGGCTTCAGAAATTCATAGGGTTCTTTGATTCTTTTTCTTTTTTTGGTACTGGGGACCGAACTCAGGACCTTGCCCTTGGGACGCAGATGCGATGCCACTGAGCTAAATCTCCAGCCTGGTTCTTTGATTTTTTAAAAACATGTTCAAAGAAAGCCTTCGCAGTGAAAAGTGGGGATTTAATATTACAAAGCCTGGCACTGGAGCATGTTTACTGTAGATAGGCATTATTTGTAAATTAGCATTAGCTTAAACTCTTTGACATTTTAATCTTTCAGAGGTCAGATGTCAGCTACAACTATCACATCCCTTGCAGTTATTGCTATGGGGAGAAAAGCAGTGTTCAACAGAGGCTGGAATCGTGTGGCTTTGTCATAAGGAGTTGTTGCTTTAGATTTTCAAGAAGGTGAGGTGTGTTGTAACAGGCCAAGGCTTGGTCCTGGAGTCTCCAGACAGCACCATCGCCCTGCTGTCCTGCTCCACTGAACGCTCTGCTGGGACCTCCGCCACAGGCCTGGCTCCTCAGGGCCGAGGTCCCCGCTGCCCAGGGTCACCCTGTGGCCAGAGTTCTGATCAGCTCGGGGCTGGGCTCCTTTGCGGAACTTGTCTGAGTAGAGTTTTGTTCTTTCCAGTTTTATTACTTTGCTTTTTCAGAGTAAGCTGCCGTCACTGCCCTCAGTGTCACTGGGGACCTGCACCCTGAGACCTGCTGCCACCCACAGCCTGTGATGGCCCGGGGCTGCTGCCCTCCACCTGTGCCCTCGGGCTATGTGCTCCTTGCAGCAGTGTGGAGGTGGTGGCTGAGGCAGGAGGAGCTGTCCCGAGGGCCCTGGCCTCTCCTGTTGCCGGCTGGCCGATGTGCCACTCGTTTGCTCTTGCGCGACTGTGTGTGGGTGCAGCATGGAGCATGGCCAGCCTCTGGGTGTGTGGGATTCGGAGGCCCCCGGGCCCCCTGGCCCACTGGCTGTTGCTGTGGCTGCGGGGTGGGTGGGGGTGCTCACCCCCGACGCGGCACCAGTTTGACCTGGGCAGTTGATTGTGACCATGTCAGCGCTTGGCTAGTTGTTAACTAGGCTCCAGTAAGTTAATAACTAACCCGTGGACAGCGTGTTGTAAAGGTTTTCAGGACCTGCACCCCGACTGACACTGTACATTGTCACCGTCCCAGGGTTCACTTCAGTCACCCCGGCCTCTGCTCGTCACAGCCAGCCTGCTCAGGTTGTGTTTCTCGCACCTCTAGTGTGGCTGTGGGTTGTGGCCAGGCCCTGGGGGGCTGGAGAACCGGCCCTTCAGGTGCCGGGCAGCAGGCCTCTTGGTGTTGCAGACCCAGGTGATGGCATGTGGCCGTCAGGACAGGCCGTGCTTCTTCCTCCAGGCCTCGGGCGGAAGCTAGAGACTGCAGGGTGCCAGCTGTTTGCTGTAAGCATTCCTGGTTCTGAGTGAAGGATGGGTTTTTGGTGTTGGAGTCTGAACCCAGGGCCTCGTGTTCTGCAAGTTCCGGGCCCCTCGCAGCAACCCTGCGAGCCCAGGGCCAGCGTTTGTTTTGCAGAGGCCTGTGGGGATGCAGTCCTAGCCTTTGGTCTCTTGCTGTCCACGTGTGCATATTTGGGCCCTGGGCAGCTGACGCTGTGAGGCCTGAGACCGAGTGGGGCTGGCACTCTTGGTAGTATGGTTAGGTATAAATTTCCCATTTGCTTTTCACGCAGGAGCGAAATCATTGTGTGGCAGCCACACTAACCTGGCCCACTGAGGGTCTGGCCAGAGCTGGATAAGCAACAGAGTGCCAGGCCTGCTGGACGGTGACCCCTGGGCTCCGCAGGCCATGTGCCTGGGCACTGCAGTGGGCAGCAGCCTGAGAGGCAGACAGTTTCAGCCGCTGCGCTCAGCCACTCGAGCGTCGCCACCCGCTGTCCTGCCACCAGCGTCTGCTTAGGTCTGGAATCCGTAAACCAAGAAACCGAAGCACGTCAGCTGGGATGGTGGGCTTGCCTCAGTGGAAGTGGAGAGGCGGCAGAGGGCAGACAGCTCGGGTGGGGCCTTGCGGGGCGAAGGGACTGGAGGACGGGGGCTCCCGGCCCAGGTGCTTGCTCGAGGCCACGGGGTGCTGGTGACTGCAGCCGCGGGCCCCTGCACACTGAGGGCCTGGACATGTGTCTTCCACTTGCAACACCTGTTCACACGCTGGGTATTGATGGGTCCTTCCGGTGCACCCCAGGCAGTGTGGCAGGCTGTCTTGAAGGCTGGGAGAGCACGACTGCGGCAAGTGCAGCGGACTGCCAAGTGGCTGTCTGGGCCGCGGGGACGGTCTTGGCCTGCTCAGTCTGACACCTGGCCATCTTCCGCTGCGTGGGGCCTGTGGCACTGGCCCAGCTGCTTGGATGTGGGCCCAGGGCTAGAGATGGCACATTTGGGGTCCGGCCCCAGGGGCTGCACTTGGGGTGATGTGACGTTCCAGGTGACTTAGTGGCACCTCCTGTCCCTGACTGCACGGGGCAGGCCTACTGCTGCCCTGCTCCAGCTTCGCGCTATCTCCACCGGAAGCGCAAAGCCAAGGATCAGGAGGCGATCCCAGCAGTCTGGTGAGCAGCCACTCCCCACAGACATCTGCAAGGTGTCGCAGGCCTCGGGGGAGGCCCGGTGCCACTGCCGTCCCCAGCTGGGAGAGGGTGCTGCATTGAAACCCAGAGTCCCCTGGAGGGACAGAGCACCACGCGAGTAAACAGAGCCCAGAGAACTGGGTTTTACGCCCCCAGCTTTCTGGGTGCAGATGCACCTCCATGGAACCAGGGCAGAGGTGCGACTGCTGTACGGGAGCTGCTCTGGCCCGTGCCGTAGTGTGGGGGCCCCATGTTCCAGAAGGCTCTCCACTGTCCCTCACAGTGACGGGGCCTGTGTGAGCCACAGCACTTCCTCACCACAGTCATAAACACGTTAAGCAGCAGATAGGCCAGATGTGGCTCGCAGCAGTGTGCGCAGTGGTGCCCTCGCTGGCTGACCTGTGGAGGCCGGCGTGGGCTGCTTCCCCGCGGCACTTACTCTCTGTGTTGGGGTTGCAGGGATTAATTTCTGGGATTGAAGGGCCGGGGATTTAGCTCAGTGGTTCCGCCGCCCGCCTCGCAAGTGCAAGGACCCGAGTTTGATCCCTGGTACAAAAAAAAAAATTTTCTAGGATTGAAACCTTCTGGCTGGGGATGCAGCTCAGTGTTAAGAGCCTGGGCTCCCCCCTCAGCACTGTAGAACAAAACTGCACCGTCACTTGGGGTCAGAACACTGCTTGGCAGATCAGGCCATTGGAAATTCAGCGTTTGTCGTGACACGCTCAGCACGTGACGGGTACCGCTGCCATAATGGCCTGGGCTGTCCTGGGAAGGTGTGTGACCCACTCCTGTCTGTGTGCTGTGCAGTGAGGGTTGGGGCTGTCCGGCTGCTGTGGCTTTGAAGACGCACCAGGCCCTGGGGAGCTTGAGCTTGAGGGGTTGCAGTGTCCTTCTGGCACTGCGGTTTGTTTTCTCATCATTGATGCGAGTCACCTAGAAGGTCGTTCTGAATTGTCCGTGTTTAATTGCCAAAATAAAATGTTTATTCCTATTGTGCAGTCCCCGCACTCTTGCAGAAGGACGGTTCTATAAAAACCGAACCCCAGACAGCACAGCCCTGGCGCCGTGCAGCAGCTGGTCACTCTCAGGGCACAGGTGGCTGAGTGGCTGGTGACCGTCCTGCCCTGCAGATGAGAGCTGTCCTGTTTCGGGGCCGTGGGAGAACAGGCGCCCAAGAGTGGGGAGGAGACTGCAGGTCAGTGGCAGCGCTGGGCAGACAGAGGCCTCCAAGCAAAGTACCGGGCGCTGCCACCATGTCCATCACACGGTGACGAGTGGTCCCATCCCAGGGCTGTGGGGTGGGCATGCGGACATGGCTTGTTCCCACAGGTCCCTCTCACAAGCTGTCAGCACAGTATGTCCTCTGCCCTGCACTAAGCTGTCTCCACAGCCCGCTGTGGCCTGGGGTGGGCTGCCTGGAGTCAGGTCTTGCGGCCTTTATGGGAGGTGCTGGTAGCCCAGGAAGGCTGCTCATCCTGTCCGGGCAGTCATGGAGACCGCAGAAAGCAGGGCACCCTGGAGACCCCAGAAGCCACCAGCCCTGGTGAGCCATCCGTCCTTCCGAGGCCCCAGTGTGGGGACAAATGCTGAGACCCAACAAGCTTGTGGGTGAGACCTGGGAGGAGAGGGCACCTCCATCCCGCACCCTCTTCTCCAGAGGAGGTGGCGCTGTTGTCATGGGAGACCCTGGTGATCGTGTTCCTGGCTGGTCAGAATCGGGCTTCTCAGGAGCTTGGCCACGCTGTTCTGCAGCCACCCCACGTTAGCAGGCCGCTGTCTCTGGGGACCCCCGCACCCCCTCCTCGCTGACTGTGTAGGAGCAGGAACAAGGGGGCAGGTGGGGTGCGAAGACCACCCGCAGGGTCCGGGCTGGGTGGCCGGATGGGCCCAACGAGGCCTCCTCCTCGCGGACGCGGTCGGCCATCAGCCTCACGAGGAGCTGGTTGGCCCAGGTGATACCCAGGGCTGGGCACAGGCGCTCATCCTGGGGGCTGGGACAGAAGGGGACGCTGCCTTTCACTAGTGCTTGAAGCTGCCCATGTGCGAGTGCTTGTGTACACACACACACTGATGCACACACACACACACACTGATGCACACACACACACACACACACACTGATGCACACAGGGACAGTGGCACCAGCACTCACCCCGGCTGCTCCACGGCTTCTGTCACCTGCAGGAGCAGTGGGGTCAGTGTGGTGGCCCTGGGCAGTGCAGAGGCTACCTGGCCCCGCATCCCACACCTCCGGGCTCACCTGGTTGACACAGAGCACGGGGCTCTGGAAGGTGCTGCTCAGCCGCCGCAGTGTGGCCCCCAGGGACTGCAGGAGCCTGGCGCGGGCCACCGAGGCCTGGCTGTCAAACTCACAGCGGAACGGGGCCGCCACGGAGTCCACAACCAGCAGGCGCACCAGGCCCCGGGACAGCAGCATGGGGACCTTGTGGCTCACACACTCCAGCAGGGCATCCTGCGGGGGCAGGCGTCATGGGGTCACTGAGACGCTGACCCGGGGCGCTGGCCTGTGG
The DNA here is from genome assembly GCF_000247695.1 of Heterocephalus glaber. Next base: position 1,222,511 of record NW_004624734.1, on the reverse strand, counting down.
GCTGCCTCCTGCCGCCTGGGGCAGACACCCTGTGCCCCTCACCGAGGTCCAGCTCCAGAAGCTTCGGTCCCTGGACCCTTGCTCGTCCCCCTCACCACACCGGCACCCAGGCCCACGCATCTGCCACCCCCTCTGCCCCTGGCTCTCCTGGCTGTCAGGCAGACACGCCTTCACCCAGATGTGACTGTCAGGCAGGCTGTCCTGCACATGACCGAGTGGACCTGTCATGCCTTGGCTGTCTGCACACATTGGGGCCGCCATGCCGTGGTCCTGGGCCTGGGCGGTGGCTGCTGAGGGCAGCAACAGGGCAGCAGCATGGAGAGGAGCGGTGGGGGCTGTGCACGGCAAGGCTCGGGAGGCCTCGGCCAAGACCTGACAGCCCAGGCACACGGCCCAGGGCCCGAAGCCCAGCGTCATCTGCGGCACCGAGGTCTGGCCCAAAGTGACTCGCGGTCTGTGCTTCTCCCCAGGGCATCCCCAGCGGAGCCTCTGTGCGTGGAGAACGACAGCAGCAGCCTAGAAGACGCTAGCACCAACGTGAGTGTCGCACTCTTAGGGCTCGCTCTGGGCTGGGCGGCAGGGGAGCCCCGGGAGGCTCTGTCCAGCCAGCGCTGACCCGCGGCCTCTCTCGCAGTGAACCGGGCCTGGCCTGCTGTAGGGCGCCAGATGCAGCTGCCGCCACCGTGAGCGGCCCGGAGCTGGCCCTGTACGGCCAGGGCGAGGATGGGGCCCCTCGGTGGCCCAGAGTGCTCGGTCGCCAGCCTGCGCCAGGGAGGCCACACTACCAACCACCGCAGCCTCAGGCCCCGGGGTGTGGCCAGGCCAGGACAGCGGGCACTGCCCTGTCCCTGGGGGCCACGCGTAGGACACACTGCGCCGTACCTGCTCGGCCTCCCATGTCACCCCTCAGGCCTTAGCTCCCTGCGTGTGTGAGGATGTATTTTATTGTAAAGTTTTTAAAAGTAAAGGTTTATACCCTCATCCTTTAGTTGATTCTCCTCCACAGCATGAACTGGGCTCTGCCCGGCCCGGACACCGGGTGTGAGAGGGTGCGGCCGCCATCCCTGTTCCTCCTGCTCGGCACTCCACCCCCCACCCCCCAGGAGCCCTGCATGGCCCTGCTGGGCTCAGCCAGGGCCCCTAGGTGGCCGGCAGCCAGTGGCCGTGAGGGGTGCAGTGCTTTGTTCCAGAGGCAGCCCCTGTCCCTGCCCTCCCGGGGGCCGCAGGAGTAGAGGGAGCCGGGGGCGGGAGGCACAAGGGCCTCAGAGCGGGGCTGTGTCCCGTGTGGCAGGGCAGACAGCCAGGCCCCGCTGCCCGGCCACAGGTGGCTCAGCCCCTCCCGCCCTCTGCCTGGGCTCCAAGGCCTGGTTCCAGCGGGACCCCCACCCGAAGGTTCTGTGTCCTCCACCCAGGCAGCGTGGTCACAGCCCCATGTCCATGTTGCCCAAAGAGAGACTCACCACATCAGCAGCATGCTCGACAAAGATCTGGTCCCCAAACCTGATGCTCTGGACCACCTCGCCTGGGACATCCGCACGCAGCTGTGGCTGCTGGGCAATGAGCTGCCGCAGCCGCTTGCTGGGGAAGACGTCTTCCGTGCAGATGTAGACAGCACCTGCAGAGCCAGAGTGCCCAGGGTGCAGTCTGCTGCGGACTCTCCCCACCCTCCACTGGCCTCTGCAGGAGCTGAGTGCTCTGTCCTGATGCCGGGCTGCAGCCCACCCGGGCCTGTGCAGGCAGCGGAGCGTGGGGATCACCAGGGTCCAGGGCTCTGCAAAGGCCACCCCCTTGCAACCAGGAGACCTGGTCCTGGAGCAGCAGTGTCCTGGGCCCTCCTCAGGCTCTGTGGCAGCCCCAGCAGTGCCCGCGGCTGGGAAGCACATCACAGTCCACAGCTGGCGAGAGCCTGGCCACCACGATGTGCCCCCATGTTTGCAGGCGAGCGAGTCCCCACAGTGATGCTGGGGAGCTGGCGGGTAGCACAGCCTGTGATCCCAGCGCTCAGGAGGCTGAGGCAGGAGGATTGCCACAAGTTTGAGGCCAGCCTGGGCTACACAGTGACTTCCAGGCCAGCCTGAACTATACGAGGCCCTGTCTCAAAAACAAACAGTGCTGGGCTGGGGATTTAGCTCAGTGGTTCCACCGCCTGCCTCTCAAGTACAAGGTCCTGAGTTCGATCCCCAGTACCAAAAAAACCAAAAAAAACCCCACCAGTGATGAGGCAGTGGGGAAAGAAGTTTCTCCACCAAGTGGTGCTGGGGCAGCTGGGTGTTCATGTGTTCAAGGCTGAACGTCAGCTCTGCTGTACATGACAACCCCTAGGTCACAGGGGCACTGCACCCAATCACGTGAATCTGCACTATCCCAGGCAGGCAGTGGTTCCTAAGAGACTCCAAATAAACTGGACTCGAGGTGGAAACCGTCGGTGCTCTTGAGGAGACCCCAAGGAGACCCACTTCATTGTGCCAGGCCGGCAGGGATGGGAAAGAAGTGGTGCAGGGTGGTGGCACACGACTGTGATCCCCACTCTGGAGGCTGAGGCAGGAAAACGGAGTTCGAATCCTGTCTGGGCAGCTTAGACCCTGTCTCGAAAGGGGCCGGGAAGTGGCTCTGTGGAGAGCTTGCCAAGCGTCCCAGTGAGGCCCTGGGCCCGTCCCCAGCACATACCAGGACAACAAAGGCATGGGAGAAAAGGAGTGAGAGTGGAGGGCAGGGGACAGCGCAGAGCAGGCAGATGAGCCGGAAACACCAGGGCCTTGGCCCGTTGCACTCACCGGCCTCCAGGCCCCCGTGCTGCCGCGGGAACTGAACAGCCAGGCAGAGCTGCAGCGCCAGCTGGGTCTTCCCCGACGAGCTGCGGCCTGCCAGCTCCGTGATGCCATCCAGGGGCAGCCCGCCGCTCAGGAGCCGGTCCAGCCGTGGGCAGCCGAGGCTCAGGCGGTGGTGCTGCGTGGGGAAGCGCTCCTTCTGCTGGTGCAGCTGCAGCGCTGCGGGGACAGGAGGCCCAGTCACGAGAGCTGAGCTCAGGCCCAGTGCTCCCTGGCCAGTGTGAGGGCCGCTGGACTGCACCCCTCGTGGCTCTGCCCAGGGCCACAGGGCAGCTCTGCGTGGCCGAGGCTGGCTGGGGAAAACGTTGGCAGGCACAAGGAGGCTCGAAGGGGCCCTGTGCCCCAAGGGCCCCAGGGCCTGTGTCCATACCCATCAGCGGCGGCAGAGGCTGCTCTGTGAGGGCCCCGGCCAGGCCACCCAGAGCCTTCCGAGCCTTGCACCCTGGGGTGGGGCAGGGTGGGATTCGGCCTGGGGGACCTGGCGACTTGCCAGGCACTCACGGGGAGTCCCATGCTGGCGGCAGCAGTGGCCACCGAGTGACTCAGGGCCCCACACCGGCCAGGTGCAAGGGGTTCCCAGAGGACAGGCCCAGTCCTACTGACGCAGCGCCCCACATGGGGGACCCTGGCCTGTCCCTCTGCTGCCCCATCCTGCTTAGTTGCACCGTCCACTCCGCTCCCTCTGGGGACACCAGGACCATGGTCCGGCAGGGCAGGACTGGCAAGGCCAGGACCCAGCCCCACGGCGCACACGCCGCCCGCCCACCTGTGAGTGTGCACTGGCCCCGAAGGTGTGAGGCAGCTGCTGTCAGCAAGCGCTGGACATCCGGGCTGGACAGGCCGGTGCGTCTCTGCAGGTCAGGTCCCGAGAAGTGCAGGACTTCCTTCACAGACCTCAGCCTGGCTGAAACCAGAGGCCACAGGATGGCTGGTCACACCAGACACATGGTGAGGGGCGACGGGGCGCTGAGCCGAGTGCTGGGTAATGGGGCAGGGACCCCAGGCACCCCAGGCAATCCGAGAATGACAAATGGCTGGCGAAGGGTGGGACTGCCTCTTGGGGGCCCAGGTGCTAAGGCAAGGTGACTGCCACCCTGCTCCACCAGAAGCCTCAAGGGGGACAATGAGCTGGGCATGGGGGCGCACGCCTGCACTCCCAGCACCCAGGGAGGCTGAGGCAGGAGGATCGTAAGTTTGAGCCTAGCCTAGGAAACCTAGTGACTTAGTGAAATAAAAGTAAAATAAAAAAGAGCTGGGGCTGTCGTTCACCCTCCAGTACCCTCGCCAAAAATGGGACAACAGTTTGCATCATCAGAGGATGCAAACCGCCCCCGATCCAGTCACTGTGTGGACACAGCACCAAAGGTTGGGCAGAGAGAGCACAGGCTGGGTAAAAGGAAAAAGAAAATGCAACCCCAAGGAAAGAGGCGGACACACAGAGAAGCCAGATAGGCCTGGTGGGTCCCTTTCAGTCAAAACAGCCTCGGGAGGGAGGCTCTGCCGGGCCGCCCGGCTCCCAGCAGCAGGGCCCTGGCTGGCGCGAGGGGAGGTCAGGCCTGTTCCCCTCGGTCCCTACACTGCAGCAGTCTTTCTGTGACCCCGAGGGCTGAGCAGGAGGCCAGGACGCCACACCAAGGATGGATTGGCGGGACGGCAGAGTCCTGCCTGGCACTGGACGGTATTCGGGGTCCAGCAGCCCACAGACACGCGGGGCCCGGAGGGAGCACCAGGACCACAGCCCTGCACGGGGAGCACACACGCGGGGAGCGCCCACCCTTCAGCACTCGGAGGGGCGGCGGGGAGCGCAGTGGGCGCCTTGTCTCGGAAGAGTGAGTGAGAAGAGCTGGAGAGCTCGGTGCAAAGGCCCCGCCCACTCCGCACCGCCCAGCCAGCACCGGAAGCAGCAGCTGTGAACTCGGGCGGACTGGGAGGGCAGTGGGCAGCGGCCTCGGGCGGGAGTCCGGCCTCTCCTGCCCACAACCCTCGGTGTCCCTCGGATCAGGGCCCCAGGCCGGCCGGGCCCTGTCTTCCTCGAGCCTCTGGTCTCTGCACAGCGCTCTCCCGGGAGGAGGGAGCCCACCTCTCTTCGCGGCCGCGAGGGTCCTGGGGTTCAGGTCCAGCTGGTCCAACTCCATGTCCTCGTGGGTGACGGGCTTCCCGGGCCCAGGCGGGTGTAGGTGCCTCCGTCGTGGGCGCTGGGCTGGGGCGCTGTCAGGGCCAGCAAGGGGCGGGCAGCTCAGAAGCCCAGCTCAGGCCACAGCCACGCCCAGGTCCCGGGTCTCGGCCCTGAGCCGTCGGCAGACAAACCGCGGCGCCCAGGTGTCCCCCAGGGCGTCTCTATGGAGACCTGGGAGGGGCGCCTGCCTGTTGGTGACTCGGCCCGGGTCACAGGAGCCGCCCGCTCTCGAGCGGGCAGATGGAAGCTGGGCTCCAGGACGCGCTGCCTAGGCCCCAGTGCCCACCCCGGAGCGCGGCAGGCCCGGGGCGGCGCGGGGCGGCTGACGTCGGATAAGGGCGCCGGCGGCCGTGGCGGCCTGGACCGAGGGAGCAGCAGGGAGAACTCGGAGGCCGGCCCGGCCCGGGGCGCCGCTGGGGCCCGATCAGCGGCCGGGTGCCCTGGACTGTAGGACTCTGGGCGGGGCGGGCGAGTCTGGGGCTCCCCCTCGAGCAAGCTGCGCGGGCTGGGGCGGGAGGGCTGCGAGTTCGAGCCCAGCCCGGGAAACGTCGGCGACTTCGTGAGACCGGGGTCAAAGGCTCCGGGTTCAATCGCCCCGCGCCGGTACCGCAGCAAACCCGGGCCAAAGCAGCCGAAGGGCCTCGGGGGCCGGGGCGGTTCGGCAAGAGACCCGCGCGCCCGCGCCCTGACGCCCTGACCCCGGCCCGCCTTCCCGGTCGGCTCCGGCGTAGCCTCCCGCCCGCCGCGGAGGCCCAAGTTCCCCCGAAGTCCCGAGACTAAGGGCCCGCGCCACACCTCGCTCGCGCTCCGCTCGCCTCTTCGCGCCGTCCCGCCCCTCTCAGCCTTCTCTTCCAATGAACGCCGGGTGTCCTGAGTCGTCCGTACCAATCAGAAAGAAAGCGACGCCTACGTGGCTTGACGAATTAACCAATCCAAAGTCGAAGTCGTCCCGAGAGCGGCGAACCGCGCCCAAGCCGGCCCTCACCGCCGATTGGTGGCCGACCTCGGGGTGGTAGGGGTGGGGCCCTTATGTGGATTGGAAGGGACCGTGATGGGATGGAGACTTAGCCTCGATTGGCCAAGCCTCGGAGCGCGGCTTGGTGATTGGGCGTCGTCGCTGTCAGCCACTCGGGTCGGGCCGTCGGAGGGGTGCAGGCGAGTGCGGGCGGTGGCGCGAGGGCTGAGGTGGCGACATGTCCTCGGGGGTGGCCGCGCGCCGCGACGCCAAGAAGCTGGTGCGCTCGCCCAGTGGGCTGCGCATGGTGCCCGAGCACCGCGCCTTCGGGAGCCCGTTCGGCCTGGAGGAGCCGCCGTGGGTCCCGGACAAGGAGGTGCGTGCCGGCCCCGCCCGCCCTGCGCCCTGCGGGGCGGTTGGAGCGGTGGTGTAGTCCCTCGGGGGCCGGGAGCCGGCGGAGGTGCGGGGACCGCTCCCGGCCCGGGCCAGTCCTTCCGCACTTCGCCTGGGCCGCCCGCGACCCCGCCCGGCGGCTCTGGACCGGGCCAAGGCACGTGAGCTCCGGACTCCTCGGAAACCCGGCTGAGCGCGGAGGCGGCTCCCGAGACGTCGGAGGGAGGTCAGGGGCGCCGTTCGCCTCGGCGGGGCCAGAGGACAGGGCGGGGCGGGGCGCTGCTCTCAGCCTGGAGCTTGCCACGTCCCCCGCTGCCCTAGCCTCTGCCCGCTGTCCCCCACAAAGTCGCGGGACAGGGTTTTCTTTTCGAGGCGGACCTCGCTGTGTCAAGCTGGCTTGAGCTCGCTGCGTAGCCCAGAATGGCTTTGAACTTTCGGCGGCCCACCTGCCTCGGCCTCCCGAGCCCAGCTGAACAGGACGTGTGCTCGCCGTGCAGTGCGGCCCCCGGCGTGGGGAGTGGGGATCGGCGGGGCTGCTTTGGGCACACGGGGCGGCGCGGAGCCACTCTCCACTGTGCGCCACCCAGGACCCTGTGCCGCTCCCGAGGCGCTGGCCCGGTGTCCCATCGCTGGGTTCGCGATGCAGAGGGCGGGGAGCCAGGACCGCGCCGCAGCGCAGCTGGACTCTGACACGCGGACTCGACCTTAGACTCCCGTGAGCTAAAGCTGCCAGAGGTTGAGAAGGGTTTGTTTGTTTTTGGTACCAGGCATCGAACTCGGGACCTTGAGCTTGCGAGGCGGGCGGTGGCACCACTGAGCTACATCCCCGGCCCGAGAAGTGTATCTTGAGGGCTGGGGTTGTAGCTCGGTGGTGCAGTCCTTGCCTCGCAGGTGTGAGGCCCTGAGGTTCAACTAGCAAAAGACAAGCAAACACAAAAAGAGGTTCGAAGCCGATGGGGCCTGGCTTCGGAGCCTAGACGTGCCCGGTGTGCTGGGAGGATTGGGACTGGGCCGTCTGGGCCCGAGAGCCCGGGGTAGGCGGGTGGGCGGGCCTGGGCCGCTGTGTGCAGACAGCAGCGCCTCCGGAGGCAGCAGGCGCTCACCCCACCCTGCAGAGGAGAAGGACCGGAGGCTCCGCCGCGCCTGCCGGGTCAGGGGCTGGGGCCCAGGCGAAGCCTGAGACCTTGGCCCTGGGGGTTCCGGCCCGCGGCCCAGGGCTGGGCGGGCCTCCCCAGGTCTTCCGGACTCAGCGGGCGGGCCCAGCACCCGCCAGGGATTCTGCCTGGGAACCTGAGTCCTGGGAACCCGCGGCTGGCTGAGGGCTTCCGCTGCTTAGGAGAAGCTGGCTGTGAAAGCGCGGTGAACCGAGGGCCGCGGCTCCGGAACCCTGTCCTCCGTGGTCACGGCGGCCCCCGCGGGCCGCCTTTGTCTGACTGGTGGCGAGCCTGAAGGCCCCAGGGCGGCGCAGCTGTTCTCAGAGCTGCAGATGAGGCGCGGCCTCCCCCACCCTGTGACGAGCGCTCATCTCGTCATTCTGGGCCTGGTCTGTGTCGATGATCTCGCGGTGACCACCTGGGAAGCTCCGTGTACTGACCACCGTTAGCGCTGACGACCCAGAGCCCAGAAGCGGTGCCAGAGCAGAGGAGGCGGTTGGGGCCTCCACAGGGACTGGGCGCCGCCTCGGCGTCCTACTGGCGTTCCACTTGCTTCGGGCACCGAGGGGCAGGGCACGCTGTCGCCGGCTTTGCCCTCAGCCTCTTCTGGGCTCTTGTTTGGTGGCTCAGTTTACCTCGGGCCTGGTGCCCTGGGAGTGGGAGCTGAGATGGGTTGCTCCACCTCCTCGCCCCGCCCCGTCTAGGGCTTCTCAGGGCAGCTTTTTCCCCCTCACTGTGCTGGGGATGGAGCCCAGGCCTGCACACTGCTAGAGAGTGTGGACGCGACCTTAGAATCCTGTGAGCTAAAGCTGCCAGAGGTTGAGAAGGGTTTGTTTTTGGTACCAGGGATCGAACTTGGGTCCTTAAGCTTGTGCAGCAGGCAGCAAAACCACTGAGCTAAATCCCTGGCCCCCTTTCTGTTTTTGAGACAAAGTCTTGATAAGTTGCCCAGGCTATCCTTGAACTTGTGATCCTCCTGCCTCAGCCTCCTGAGTGGCTGAGATTACAGGCATGTGCCACTGAGGTAGGATAGAAAAAAAGCCAGAAAGGAGACAAGAACTGAAGATTGTACTTTTTTTTTTTAAGTACTGGGGGTCGAACTCAGGACCTTTCACTTGTGAAGCAGGCGGCGGAACCACTGAGCTAAATCCCTGACCCAGAAGACTGTAGCTTCCAGGACCCAGCGAAGTTTCCCAAGGCGATCCACATTGGCATTCCTTTGGGTAAATTCAGGCTCCTGCCCGACCTGACCCGGCACACCTGATTCCTCAGGAGCACTGAGTCCTCATGGGCTTCATTGTTAAGGGCAGGATGATCCTGAGATAGAGGAGCAGGCAGAGCGAATCCAAAGGTCGCTTTAATTACCTACCCCCCCAAGACTGCCCACACCTGTAGAACAGGCCAGTGCCCTGGGGGTGGGCACCTGCTGCAGGTTTCCACCCCTCCAAGAGCAGCACAGCTGGCCCTGCCCCAGGAAACAGCACATCTCAAGTCTTGTTTCTCTGAGCGCCTCACTGCACTTTTTGTTGTTGTTGTTTTGGTACCGGGGAACCACTGAGCTAAATCCCCAGCCCTGTTTTTGTTTTTTGAGATAGGGTCTCGCTTTGTATCTCAGGTTGGCCCTGAACTCACTGTGTAGCCCGAGCTAGCCTCAAACCCATGGCAATCCTCCTGGCTCTGCCTCCCAAGAGCTGCGATTACAGGTGTGCGCCGCCATGCTCATCCTTGATGCAGTCCCAAACCTGCCTGATAAACCCTCTGTGCTTCTTACTGACGCGTCCTGAAAACTTTACTTGGCAGGAGTCAGCGAGCCTGGGACCTCTGCAGAAAGGAGGGTTGGTTCCTTCCTTCCTTCCACCTGGGGAGCTCACGTGACAGCACCAGGCCTCCTGCTCCCCCTCCACAGGCAGGGAGGGAGCTTGGGCGAGCGTGCGCCTCGTGCCAGGTCTGTCCTGGGCAGGGACCAGTGGTGGACTCTGCCCTCTCCCTCTGGGCTCCCTTGGTCCTGTGCATCTGTCACAGACTGTGCGCATGCTGGCCCGGCGGCTCCTGAGCTGCCGACCGTCTGTCCTGCTGGGCAGTGGTGGGACTCGGTCCTCCCAGCTTCAGGTGCCGTGAAGCCTGCCTGGCCTGCACTGGACACCAGGGGGTGGGGCCCAGGCCGAGGTTTCGGGCACCTCTGCTGCGCTTGGTGGGGACATGAGTCACTCGGCTCCTGGGCGTTGGTGTCCTCTTGGCCTCCTGAAAGAGCTGTCACCTGCAGCAGAGTCCTGAGCCCCCTCAGGGTGGCCGGCGGCTCAGGCTTGCTGTCACTGGATTTCCCTTGGCATGGCTGCTTATGTGGCAGCAGTTTTACCCTCCTATTTTCACCAGTTTTATTCCCTTATTTTATTTTCATGTTAAATTGCTGTTTGAAATTTGAAACATTTCTTTTCACTAATAAATCAACAGGAAATTACTTTAACCTTCAGCCTATCTTCTGAGTAGGCACATTGGTTAGAGTAACATATCTTGAAGGGCACAGGTTTCACTCCTGGGCGTGGCCGTGAGTGAAGTGTGGGTGACACCAGGCTGACGGCTGGCCTGTGTGGGTGCCGAGGCAAGGGCACCTGGGCGCAGCCATGGCCTCTCTCCCGCAGCCGGTGCTCTGCAAGGCGCCTTTCCCCGGGGAGCGCACACTGCGCTGTGGGCCCAGAGGACCCTGCCGGGCGCCTGCAGAGCCGGTACACGATGTGACGGTGCACCTGGGTAACCGCCCACGCACAGCCTGTGTGGAATGTGCATGGCTGGGAGGCCCAGGGCTCGGGGAAGCCACTGCCTCTGGGGAGCACGTGCACCTGCAGGGTCCACGTGGGGCAGTGGGTGGCAGGAGCTGCCCAGCAGGGCAGTGACACTGAGCCCCTCACCCGGCCCTGTTACCAGGGAGCCAGCCCAGGCCGCGCGGGAGGGCTGTGGCCAGGCAGGGCTGATTTCTGTCCTGCGGTGCTCTGGGCCCGAGCCCTGGGAGGGTGCACAGCCAGCCCTCTGTCCCTGTGCTGAGGTCTGACCACCCATTGCCAGGCAAGGCGCTCATTTTGTTTTGTTTTTGTGCTCTTGTTTTGTGTTGCCATTTCTGGTCCTGCCTCCCGTGGGTTCTCCCCTGGAAGGGAAGGGACACGCTGCACTGAGGGAGTCATCTGGGTCCACAGTTGCAAAAGCAGAGGCTTCCACTGGCCTCTGGAGGCCCCGCCCAATCTCGCTGTTGAGTGAGCTGCTGGGTCACTAGCCTAACACTGGGGTCTCGGGGCTCTGCTAAGGGTGGGGTACGGAGGCTGCCCTCTGCAGAGACCACGCCAGGGTGCAGGACAAGTGTGCAGAGGCCTCCACTGGCTTCCCGAGGGCTGCACTGTGGCTGGACTCCCTCCAGAGCGGGGTCCTCGTGGCAGGGACTGACTGTTTTCGGGGGACACAGTGGCCCAGCTCAGTGGGCTCAGCCAGCTGTCTGATGCTGCCCCAGGTTCCGGCCATCAGGTGTGGGGCTGTGGGCGAGTGTGTCCCTGGAGGGCCCTGTGGTCCTGGGCCGGGCTGGGACACGTGTGGTGGGAGGCTGGCTGGGCCGCTGGCTCTTGAGACCCGGCTGGCCAAGGTCTCCCCAAGGTCTCCCCGTCTCGGGTCCAGGGGGCTTGTCCCTCCAGGCGTAGTGCAGGCAGCTGCTCAGGAGCTCCAGCGGCAGGGCCTGGGCGGGCCTCCATGAAACCACTGCGTGTGAGTGATTCCGGTGGGCTGAGTGTGCCGTCCCTGAGTGTGCCGTCCCTGAGTGCGCCGTCCCTGAGTGCGCTGTCCCTGAGTGCACCTTCTACACTCGCTTCTGTGGCGACTGGTTTCAGTTTGGAGGCGCGGAGCCCCCTCCTGCAGTGTCCTCTGGCGGTGGGCCCCTGGCCACCCCTCTCCTCTGGGTGGGGAAGCTCAGGCCTCCCAGCAGCATGGGAGCCTCTGGCTGCCTTCCCACAGCTGGAGTACGTGCGGTCCCATGGCTTGGTCCACGTTAGATGACTGGGAAGGTCCCGGGTGGGCGCCTGGACGAGCCCCGAGTGGGGGGAGCGAGCACTCCTGCCGGCTGGCACCCAGTGTGCTGCACTTGGCTGAGAATATCTGCCTCAGGTCAGGGTGACCCTGCTGGCCGCAGGATGGGGTCCAGGGAATCTGGAGACAGCGCAGGCGTCCTGGAGTGCGTTTGTTCTCGGCTCTGGGTGTTGCTAGGAAACCACCCTCTGCCAGGTCCCGGAAGTGAAATGGACTGTGCTGGACTGTGTGGTTCTGGCTCATAAACTCCAGGGGGAAGCACAGAGGGCGCTGGCAGTGCCTGTGCTGCGGCCACTCGTGCAGCCCCAGGCCCCTTGCAACTCAGCCTGGCCTCCACACTCCCAGGGTCACGGGTACAGAGACTTGTCTCCAAAAAGCCAGGCCAGAGCCCCAGCCGTGGTCTGAGAATCCCCTCCTCGCCCCTGCTTGAGGAAGCATCTCCAGAGCACCTGCAGGCCCGGCATCACCCGCATCCGACCTGACCACCTCATCCTGAGTTCTGCGGCTTCCTGCAGACCCTCTCCAGATCCTCACAGCACACACAAGACAGTGAAGCCCAGAACCGCCTTCCTGTCGCAGCCATGGGCTTCCGTCAGCTGGAGGGCCCCCCCTTCTGCAGATTTCCCCCCTTCGTTTAGGAAGTGGGGTGGCTCCCTGGTGCAGGTTGGGTCCTGCTGTGGAAAGTCGCGGCCCGTTCATGCAGACTCCGGTACCTGTGACAGAACTGGGTGCCACTGACCCAAGATACTGTTGTGTGGACTCGGCTCAGGAAAGTCAGCCTCGTGGCCCGGCACGCAGGCCAGCCCTGGGTGGGACAGGAGGCTGGCTTTCTCGCCAGTCTTTTCTGTCACCTCCTGGCCCTGCCTTATCCGCAGAACAGATTTTAGGATCTCACTGTGCTCTCTCCTAGTGCTCGAGATGCATGCAGTGTGACGCCAAGTTCGACTTTATCACCCGGAAGGTGAGCGGAGGCTGCCTGGGGCAGTGGGAGATTGGCCTGGCTGGCCCCCAGCACCCTGAGCCGCTTTCCAGGAGCCACGTGCTTGGGAGGGGATGGCTGTTGTGGGGTCACTTTGAACTCAGGTGGAGCTACATCCCTGGGGGTTCCACTGGGAGAGTCGACGGTGCAGCTCCCATGCACGGGCCCCGGGGGCTCCCAGGTCCGCCCGGAGCCCTGTGCCCCAGCTGAGGCAGCCCACGCAGGGCATCCTGGGCAGTGGGACTGGACAGGTGGAGGAGCCCAAAGCACTGCTTTGACCGTTATTTCAAAACAAGGCCTCATTTCCCAGTTGGGGCGAGCCTGGCCGTGTTAAGGGACCGTGTGAGGGGCCCGTGTGGAAGTGGGCCTGGGCTGTTCTGGCAGCATGGCCAGCGCTAGCCCCGCTCACTGCTCTCCACCTTGCCAGCACCACTGCCGGCGCTGCGGGAAGTGCTTCTGTGACAGGTGCTGCAGCCAGAAGGTGCCACTGCGGCGCATGTGCTTTGTGGACCCGGTGCGGCAGTGCGCGGAGTGCGCCTTGGTGTCCCTGCGGGAGGCGGAGTTCTACGACAAGCAGCTCAAGGTGCTCCAGAGCGGTAAGCCGGCAGAGCCTCCCCTCTGTGTCCCGCTGTGGCTGGAAGAGGTGTTCTGTCCTTTCTCCGCCCCTCCCCATTTTCTTCTGGGCTCATCTAGAAGCAGCTGAGCAGCAGTCGCTTCCCTTGAGATGGAAGTGCTGTCTGAAGCTCTAGTTCTGGCCTCCCTGGGCCTGGGCAGGGAGGCCCATGCTTGGCAGCCCCTCTCCAGCAGGGAGCTGCTGCGGGGGTTTTGTGGCCCAGGGAGCCTGGCAGCTGTGGCAGGGGCAGAGCTGGCTCTGAGCCACATCCTGGGAGCGAGAGCGAGAGGGGTGTCCTGAGGGCGAGGGGCAGCGCCTCCTCCCATTTGGGCCCCATCCTGGCCAGCTCTTGGAGTAGGGTACTGTTTATTCTGGGGCTCTGTGATGAACACCCATCTCCTTTCTTCGCAGCAGCTACAAAGCAGCATGTGCCCTCGCTTTGCTTCCTAGGTCTTCCACCCAGTACTGCCTCCTTGCTTGGGAGAGCTGTCACGAGTGTCTCGGGAGGACCAGCCTGGGGAGGGAGAGTGAAGCAGTGGTGGGGCCCTGTGGCACAGTGGGCTCTGTCACTGGAAGTGCTAACGGCTCGCCACCACTGGTGTAAAAGCAGCTCACATTTGCACATTTGGTTTTATCTCGCAAGGAGCCACCTTCTTTGTGACCTTTGGAAACTCAGAGAAACCTGAAACCATGGTTTGTCGTCTTTCCAACAACCAGAGGTAAGAGCCAGAGTCCTGTGCGGCCCTTGATGGCACTGCCCAGGGTTGCGGGTGGCAGTGACACCATGGAACCCTTGTAGATGCTTGGTTCTGGATGGGAACAGTCACTATGAAATCGAAATCGCACACATCTCCACAGTGCAGACTCTCACCGAGGGCTTTGCTCCCGGAGGTAAGCTGTGTCCTTCCTGGGCAAAGGGTTTGGGGCCACGGGGCACCTGCATTCAGACCCGTGATGGCCTGCCCCCCTCTGTGGGGCATGGCTGGTCCATGGCTTTGGCTTTAGCACTCACCAGGCAGGGGGCTTAGCCCGGAGGACCGAGGAGCTGCTCTGCCAGGGACTCACTGTGTACTTGGTCACTGACTGCTGGGTAAGGCTTCCAGGGCAGTAGCCGGGGCTCCCTGAAAGGTCTGGAGTGGAGGCTGCACAACAGTCCTGGTGCAGCTCCTTGCCGAGCTCCGAGGCGCATGTGGGGTGAGCTTCTCACTGGACAGCACGCTCCACCCCATGCTCCGAGCCTGGCCTGACCCCCCTGCTTTTGTTTGGCTCTTGGTTCCTTCTCTCCTCTGCTGCCTACCTTCTTGATGTAGAAAAAGACAGTCACACTTACACCACCCTCCTGGGGAGCCAGCCCGCCTCTGGTCAGCTGTGGGCTCTGTGTCCCCTCTGGCCACTTGGCTCCTGTCTGTGGGTGTGGTTGCTGCCAGGTTTCCTTGTGACGCTCCAGTCACCTCTTTTGGTTGATAGAAGAGATAGGCTGTGTCCGATACATGGGTCTGGGACAAAGTACCCGAAGAGAAGAAAACCTGCTGTCCAAGGGGGAGCCTGGTAGCTGACAGCCCTGAGCAGGCTGGGGCCAGGGTTGTGGGGCGGCAGCCTTCTCCCACCCTGCCTTCTCTGCTGGCTCACCATGCCCTGTGGCCCTGGGTTCCCCAGCTGTCAGCCTGAAGTCAGTGTCGCTGCTGCCTGTGCCTTCAACAGGAAGGTGCATGGGCGCCAGGCTGGTTGAAGGCACCCGCTGTGAGCTCAGGCTCCAGAGCAGCTGGGAGCCAGTTCAGGGAGCCTGCGTTCAGGGTTGCACCTGCTGCAGCCCTTCCGAGCCACGTGCTGCGTGTGCTGCTGGCACTGTGTGACTTTGGGGGTAGTGACCCTGCTTTGCCCAGCATTTTCTTAGACCCTCCTGAAACCCAGAGCCCCGCCTTCCTGTGTGGATGACGGTGAGGACGATTCAGCTGTCCTCACACTGGCCTGGGCCCTCCACAGGGGGCTGAGCACGTGCAGCCCGGGCCAGAAACGCCCTTGACAGGGACTGGGTGCCTTCCAGCCTAGGTCCCCCATGCCGTGCAAAAGCAGTGGTGCACAGGGTCGGGGTGTCGCTGCAGAGTTCAGGCAGGAGCCCCCGCAGCCCAGACCAGCTTGGGGTCCTCAGCGGGGTCCCTGGGCTTTGGAAACAGAATGTGGCTCCTGAAGGAGCAGGCAGGAAGCCCGGGTCCCAGCACTCCTCGGTCCGACCGGCTGTAGTCTGAGGGCCGACCCTTCTGGCTCCACTTTGATTCTGAGCGCTGTCAGCGGGGAACCTTCAAGGCGCAGCGCTGTCAAAATGGAGTTTTGCTCCCTCAGAACTGGGTGGGAGACTACGCAGTAGCTGGTCTGCTCCTCCAGCAGACTGTGTGGCTGCCGGGGTCGGATCACCGAGACTGGGGCAACTGGGGATTGTCCTGGCGGGTTGGCCCCTTGCACGAGCCTTGGTGGCGGCTGTCAGGTCTAGGGGAATGCACTTGACATGGGGGCCCGAGTGGCCTGTCGTGAGGAATCTGCACTCCGGAGATGGCTGGGGACAGGTTTTGTCTGGGGTTCTCTGAGGCAGGAATAGGATCCCATAGCACCCAGGATGCTTGTCCAAGAACGGGGCTCCTGTTGATGTGGCTTTGTAGTTTGTCCCCGCCCTGGAGGCAGCAGGCTAGATCACTGTGTCCCCAGGCAGCACAGGGTGGGGACATGCCCCGCCACCACTGACCAGGGCCTTGCCGGCCCTCGGTGCCTCCCCTGTAGGAGGCAATGCCCGGGCTGCAGGCATGTTCCTGCAGTACATGGTGCCGGGGTCAGAAGGCGCAGCCCAGCTGAAGCTGATGGCCGGGGAGGACGCGAACGCCAGCAAGAGGCCAGCGGCAGCGTGGCTGGCAGCAATGCACAAGGTACAGTGCCTGGGCGGGCGGGCGGGCCACCGGGCCACCACATAGGCCTGAAAGGCACCCCATGCTTAGCCTCGCTTTGGTTGCTTCCTGTTGACCGCCCCGCAGGCTGCCAAGCTCCTCTACGAGTCTCGGGACCAGTAGCTCTCGTGCAAGGCCCCCTCGGAGTGCGTCTGGTCATCGAGCACCATGGGGCTGACCTCGCTTGTGCTGGAAATGCAATTCAAGTATCTGGAGATGCAAAGTGCTCACTTACTTAGTGCAATATGTACACAGTTTATTAACGCTTTGAACAGCTTCTTCCTGTCTTAGTTTGTCTGTTGTCCTGTTGATACTTAGCTGGCGGTGGAGAGGCCGAGCTGCACTACTTCGGAACCGTTTTTAGCATAACCAGGACCGTATCTGAATGCCCAGGGTCACTGGAAGACTCCGGCTCATCAGGGTCCCCCGGGACTTCCCCAGAGTAATACACTGGGGGGTGCTCAGCAGCCCTGAGGTGAGGCTGTGTCGCCGGCCTCTGTGCTGTTTCCAGACTGTCCGCTGGCCCAGCACTAACCGGGAGCAGTGAGCAACCCTGCCCCTTCACTGCGCGGAAGGCGCAGTGCTGTTTTCTACTTTTCACTTACTCTCACTTTATTAAAATGATGGTATAGCAATTTGTATATAAAAGCATAAAATTAAAACCTATTTTGAAAATACGTACCAGGCTGCGGCCTCTGTCCGGTGCCGGAGCGTTCGTGCCCCAGCGCATCCTGTCCGCAGAACACAAGACGCGCAGCCAGGTGTGACTGATCGCGTGGTTTATTGTGCACATTTACACGGCATCAGCAGTGCTGGGACGGAGGCTTCCCGGTGTGAAGATGGCCACGCTGCATCCACGATCTCCACGTGTTTGTACACAAATTATACTCACGACCGCACAGGAGGAGTAAAGCCTGGGCCTGTGTTTTCATGAGGAAAAACATTTCCAGCAAAGCTCTGGTAACCTGGAGCGGTCTAAGTGGAAGGAATCTTTGTGGAGAGAAGGCCTGTCCACAGTGCGGTGCCCGCCTCGCATGGCATGCAGACCCGGAGCACGGTCACTGCGTCCCGCAGCCCAGGCAGCTGCCAACCACCGGGGCCCAGCCCTGCCCCACAGTGCCACAGACCCCGATTCAGGCTTAGGAACCAGGGGATCATGTGTGCTGGGCCATGGAAGACTGGGACGGGGCTAGCAGGAAGCAGAACACCCCGAATCCTGCAGGGCCCGAGGGGACACAGGCTTTGGACAGCTACCCCGGCCGGGCTCCTTGGTGGTGAGAGGAGGAGGAATGGTGGAGAGGGTGAGGAGGGCAGGGTGGTTTGGCTGTGGGGTGGGGCAGCATCTAGCACTGGGCCTGTCAGTCAGAGCTCATCTTCACTGACAGCCAACCAGGGCCCAGGACAACGACAGGGCTTCTTACTGGTGATGGGCGGGTGTTCTGAAAGCTGAGTATTTATTTGGATGATAGTAATTGGCAAAATTCAGTCTTGGAGGCCAAAGTACTTCTCCCAGTTACAGACTGGAGAAACGGCCTCGCCAGGAAGGGTGGGGATTCACATTGTGGATGCTGTCTGCTAAAGTGAGCACCATGTGGCCACCCCGGCTGCAGCTTCCTGGGGACAGCAGAATCACCTCCAGTGGCTCCTGGGAGCCAGTGAGACTGCGGTGCTCCAAGGGGAAGTTCAGGCCAGCGTTCGCTGCCGGGGCTTGATCCGTGGATACAACTGAGGGACAAGAGATCCAAGTCAAGGCCAGGAGACTTGAGCACGACTTGCCCCCGCACCGGACACTCCTGGCCCTGGGCGCTGCCTCTGTGAGCCACCCGGGGGACTCGAGGCTTGTCCTTTCCCAGGCCTAAACCCAGATGTTCCCTCTACTCCGAGGCCCTCTCAACCCCACTGTCAAGGGCTCCACCCCAGCGTATCCTGTCCCTTCTCCTGGTACTCTGTCACTAGGAAGCTTGCTGTGCTGGGCTCACGAGGGCCCAAGCTCTGCAAGGGCAGACATCTGCTCAGCTCAAGCCTCAAGAGGCAGGAAGGTCTGTGGAGTGAACAGGGAGCATCTGCCAGCTCTGTGCCATGGTAAGTGCCACCCCGGCAACCTGTTGGGGACATTCCTGGGCTGGAAAGCCCTGGGCGGAAGCTGTAAGTGGGCAGCCTGGTTGGCCAGTGGAGTCCGCCATGAGCACAGACATCGGCTCGGCCAGGGCCCTCAGTTTGCCCTGGCCCTGCAGGGAAGGGGCCTGCGCTGAGCACAGCAGTTAGGGCTGGGCCCCGGCAGACTGGACTATGCCCACAAGTGGTGCCTTGGCCTGCTTGTGAGGACACCGACTTACCCCCAGCAGGTTTTTGGGCACGTAGCCCTCCCGGTCCCCGAGGCGAGCCCACCACCACTCAGTCTCGCTTTCGTCCTTGCGCCTCAGGATGGTGATGGCGTCGCCTTCATGGAAGGTCAGCTCGTCGCTGTTCTGGGCCTCATAGTCCCACAGGGCATATACCACCCCTTTGTTCATCACTCCCAGCTTCTCCTGCACCCCTGGGAGCAGAGAGCGACAGTCACGCCCAGCAGAGGGCAGTCCATGAGGGGCCTGATGGGCGCTGCTGCCCAGCTGCCCTAGCTGCTGCAGGCCAACAGGGGCCAGCTGGGGTGAGAGCAGGACCACTCTGCCCAGTGCTTCCCCAGCCCCAGCCGCAGCCCCAGCCCCCTGGCTTAAAGTGTACAAACCCCTGCTGTCCCTGCAAGACAGCAGCCATCCCTCAGTACCCAGGGGTCGGGCTCGGGAGCCCTGCAGACACCAAGTCCTCAGGTGCTCACGTCCCTTTACAGAACAGCAGAGGTGCCTAGCGTCCTCCCATAAACTTGATCATCTGTGTGCCTTCAACTAGCTAATGCAGTGAACATGCTGTGTTGTCAGGGAGTAAGGACAAGACAGTCTGTGTTCGTGAGTCATGACTGTTTCCCAAATACTTCAACCTGCAACTGGTAGATCTGTAGACGCAGAACCTGACTGTGCTGAAATTCGGTACCCAGAGGTGGAGGCGTGCTGCTCTAGGAGGTGCTTCTTAGGGTGAAACTGAACAAACTCCGCGAGGAGCTGGGGCTGGGCGGCAGTAACCAGGTGCCCAGGAAGCCTGAGGCGCAGCTGCTGGGTGAGCGTGTGCCCGCGCCGTGCCCTACCCTGTCCCGCAAGAGAGGGCTGTGGGATCCTTGGTTTCTGCAGGCCAGCACAGTCCCTGCCTGGCCTCCTCTCCTGCCCTGGCTGCAGCAGCTTCACTGGCCATAAGCCTCACTCATCATGGCTCATAGGACAGACGACCAACGTCAGGCCGACACAGGGAGCATGGCCCCACATCAAGCCCTGGTGCGCCCAGCAGGTGTGCAAAGGTGCTGCCTGCCCCAGCCCAGCCCCTCTGCTCTGAGGGCTGCTGCACAGAGCACGGTGAGGTCACCCTGGTGCCTTAGCCACCTGGCGTAGAACCTTCGTCATGACGTGGACTTTTACCCATATTTACAGAGCTAGAGGAAGGTCAGGGGGGCCTCCCTTAGAGTGAGGCTTCCTGCCCGGCAGGAGGAGGCTGGGGCGCAGGCTCGCTGGCCTGAGTGGGTCTCCGGGCCCCCGGGGCCACAGCATTGCCACACAGCACCCCGGTACCTGATGCACTCGGCCTCCTACGCACCGTACAGAAACTGCGAGCACTGGATGTAGCCCTCTTCCATCTCCTCACACTTGTCGGCAGCGGTCTCGATGTCGCTGATGGTCGAGGCAAAGATGGCCGCGCCGCTCTCCACCAGCTGCTTGCAGAGGTGAACACTGTTGCAGGAGGCAGCACAGTGCAGTGGGGTCCTGGAACCAGAGCAGGTGAAGCTACGGGGGCGCCACCCACGGCTGCCCGCCTCCTCCTTCCTGCCACCGTCCAGGAACCCTTGTAGGTGAGGCCGAGCCTTGTGCTAAGTGCCTGGCTGTATGGAAGGCGTGCTTTCTACTAACCACTGTCCTGGACCATACACAAACTTCTGGAAAACAGGGGCTCACAGATGCTCACTGCACGGCAATGTCAACAAGCTTGACACACTGAAATGAGCCTGTGCAAACGGCCAAGAGGGCAGCCCTTGTGCGAGTTACCTAAGTGCACTTCAACTACAACTGTAAAACGCAGTTGTTCAAACACAGCAGAATGAGAGCTATGTGCAAATCCACAACAATCCCACAGCAGGCTGCAGCAGGACCCTGGTCCCAAAGGCAAGGGAAACCAAAATGCAAACATCAAAGTGTCCAGCAAGGGGACTTCTGGTTACTTTCCATATATTCACACTTAGGAATTCACACAGAGTATCTGAAAAGAGGAAGGGCGAATAACTAGCAGAATGCTTAAGAAGAACAATGCACGCAGGAGCTATAACCAGTAATCCAGAGAAAAGCTGGGAAGACGTGCAGCAAAGCGCTGACAGCCAGGGTCTGTGGGGGATGAAACGATGGTATTCTTGCTCTTCCTCCCGTACTCCCGAGTTCTCTAAATACGCATGTTCCAAGAGATGGGGAACAGGGAAGGGAGGTGAGATGTGCTACGTACATGCACACTTGCACGACAGGTTCTGCAAAGAGACTAATACTCTCCTCAAGAGCATGTTTCCCTTCACAACCCCACACCCCGAGGACCCTCACCACCCGTCGCTGTCAGCAGCGTTCACGTTGACGCCGAAGTCCAGCAGGAACTTCACGATGTGATGGTGGCCGGCACAGACGGCGTTGTGCAGCGGGGTGATGCCCTCGTCGTTGGGCTTGCTGGGGTCCTCCACCTGCGACAGGCAGCACATGAGAGGCTGGCACCCCAGACCACATGTGCCCACAGAACAGGGCGCGGCTCACCTCATAGATGATCCTTTGCACCAGGTCAAACTCGCCTTCCAAGGACGCGTCTAGAAGCAGCGCCAGGGGATTGAAGCGCACTCTCAGCCCGTGCCCTGTCCGCTCCGAGTTGGGCTTCTTCAGGTTGGTTCGTTTACTCTGCAGGGAGGAAGTGACCCCTGAAGTGGAGCCAGGCAAGACCTGCAAAGGGGACGGCAGAACCGAGCCCCAGGCAATGACTGTCCCGAGGGCCCAGGCTCCTGCTCATAGCAGGAGCGGGATGCAGACTGCCAGCTGCTCCCCCTGGAGGCCGGGTCCAAAGCCGTACCTAAGGGAGCTGGCAGCTCAAACCCCCTGCTATGCAATGGGTCTTTTAGCAGAGGCCTTGCTAGGGCTCCCTGAGCTGAGCCTGAGGCCCAAGGCGTCTGTCTAGAGGGCTCCCTCCCTCTCTGCCATTCTCCGGGTCCAAGTGGAAGCCCTCTAGATGCCCCTGGGCCTGTGTGATCACCTGGCCGCCCTCCCTCAGCCTAACTGGGCGCAGGAACACGCCTGACGCTGACAGCTCCCACACAGCCTGACTTGGTAAGTGCCGAGGGAGGCCAGGCGAGGACACCCACCGCAGAGGCTGCCGGAGGGTGCAGGACAGGGGCCAGAGCTGCTGGAGGGACTTGCTCTTCCACTGGCGATGGAGGCTCAGCCACCGGGCTGCCGATCTGCTCTGTGGAGGGCACCGGGGCAACATTGTTGTTATTGTCCTCTGTGGGCTCCGCAGTCTGGTGGGTAGTTTGTGGGCAGATGAGCTCCTCCGGCTCGGGGGAAGGCAGCTCATTATCGTTGGCATCTGAGGAGGGGATGGGCTCGCTGAGCAGTGGGCCTGTGGGCTGGGCAGGGCTGGGCTCGTCCAGGTTGCCGTTGGCATTGGTATTTCCATTGTCCATGTCGGCCAAGGTGCCCACGAAGTCCTGGGAGGGGCTGGGCTGGTAGAACGGTGTGCCCTCCATGCCCCCAGCCAGCGTGTTGAAGCGCTGGTACAGCAGCTTCTGGATGTTGGGCCCGCCAGGGCCCTCAGGCTCCGTGATGGAGCTGCGCTTCTTGAGGGGCCGGGGTGCGTTGGCCAGCTTCCTGCGCAGGGCCTCCAGGTCGGCGTCGCTCTGGTAGCGCAGCGGTGAGTGCACGATGGGGGTGAGCTTGGTGGGGCTGAGCGGCCTCGGCAGGCTCTCCACCGTGCTGCCCTCCCCAGGTGCAGTGGGGCCCTCGGGCTCGGGCTCCTTCTCCGCACACTCTGAAGACGGCTGGGGCTGCGAGGAGCCGTGAAGAAACGGTAAGGGTGATGGAGACGTCGACCCTGATGCTAAGACAGGCTTGCCGTACACTGGAGGAGACAAAGACAGGACCACTTCAGCCCCGTGGCTGAGGCTGGGGTCCAGTCCCTGAGTCCCGACCACTGACGGCCTCCTGCTGCTGCTGCCCAAGCCTGATTTATGTTCCCAAGAAAACCTCTGCCAAGAGCCTCCAGCAGCTGGCTTTTTAAAGGTGTCTCTCTCCTGTGTTGGGTTTTATATCTGGGTTTCCAGAATTGGGCTTTTCTTTTTGTGTGGTACAAGGGTTTGAGCCTAAGGAGCTCCGAGCTAAGTCCCCAGCCTTTTGATTGTATTCTGAGACAGGGTCTCACCAAGTTGCCTAAGCTATGCTCGAACTTGGCATCCTCTTGCCTCAGCCTCCCAAGTAGCTGGGACTACAGGCCTGTGCCACCACGCCTGGCTTGAATTGGGCTTTTTCAAAAGAAGAAAAGGTTGCTGATATGATTTTTTCTGCTCCAAACAAGCCCGCCTTGCTTTCTGGCCAAGGCAAAAGAGAAAACCTCTAAATGTGTGTCTGAGCTGGGAGTAATTCTGATGATGTGAAGAGACCTGGCCTCCCACAGCAAGGAGCTCTGACCTCCTGCCCATGTAACACTGTGTAGCTGGCTGGGCACACCCAGAAACTCAATTCCGAGTCTGGATGCTGCAGCTGAAGCCCAGTCAAGCCTGGCCCACAGGGTCTTTCTGCTGGGTTCAGAGACATGGCTGACTCCTTTGGGGTGTGGGACCCAGCTCCATTCTTCCTGCCTTCTTAGAAGGGCCTCAGCTCCGTCACCCACTGGGGCCTTTCTCCTGCAGGCCTGGGAGAGGCTCCTGAGTGGCAGAGGCCCTCCTCCCAGTGCCCATGCCTAGGGTGTGGGCTCAGTCATGGCCAAGGAGCCTGGAGGGCCAACGGTCAGGGCCAGCCCTGCTCACAGACAGGTCCTGGCTGGAAGGACCATGAACAGGAGGAAAAAGCGCATTCTTGGAACCTCTCCCTTCCGGGGCTGGGTTTCCTAAGCAGTTTGGGGAGGTGGATTCTCAGACAGGAAGTCGGAGAGCTGTGATCCATGTGCAGAGCAGCTCCAAGCACCTTGTCTTCTCATCCCGTCTCACACTATGTAACAATCATCCTACACAGTGTGTGGCCCACACGGAAGGATGTGGACTGGTATTTTCTAAACTAAACTATACCTTCCTAGCCCCAAGAGGAGAGTATTACCCGCCATACCTGCTTTTACTGACTTGTTTAAGGTGCCGTGCACCGCTGGTTGGTAGTTCTTAGGTGGTGTGGCTTGCTGGAGGTACATGGAGTATATGGAACTCGAATTTACTGTCTGGGGTCCTTTGCGGGGAGACTGTGGCCTTGACCCTTTGTCAGCCAGAAAGGGTCTAATGGCCACTGTCAGAGGGAGTTCAGGTTTGCCATCTCCAGGTGGAAATGAAGGTGGCCCTGCTGGTGGGTACGTGGGACTTGGCGGCACAGAAATCCTCTGTTGAATCTGCTGTGAGGAGCCAGGCTGGGGGGTGCTGGCTGCTGGGGGCAGCAGGGCGGGCTTCTGCCGACTTGGCAGGCCGGCACCGGGTCTGGGCAAACTGCTGTCTTTCCTCCTCTCCAGGGAGCTCGTTGACCCTGGGCCCTGAGGTGTAGGGCTTGGGTATGTCCCGTAGCTTGGAGGCAGTGGTTTGCCTATGCCCGGCATAGGAGGTGGCCCTTTGCCAATCTCGATGCCCTAAATTTAGGTGTTAAGAAGAAAAACAAAGTCACCCTTTGAAAAGTTAAGCATATTTCCACCCACAGCTACAAGAGAACACACGGGAGGATTGTAATCCTGCAATTTGGCCTGTGACCGGGATCACTGGTGGTCGGCAAAACTGAAGCCAGAGGCAGAGGTGCCCACACATGCAGGCTCACTGCCATCTGGATGTAACATGGTCACTAATGGGATCCATCTGCTTCATGAGGCCCCATGGCCCTGAGCTTCAGACTGGCAGAAGGGCGGTTTGAGGCCTGTGCTCTGGGCTGAGGATAGGCAGCCTACCAGCTTCTCTGTGGTTCCCAGGGCTGACAAAGGCAGAGGTTGGCTTGAGATGGCGCCCTGCTTTAGGGCTCCCTCCACGCCCGACTCCTTCCAGTCTGTGCTGGCCATCTGTGCTGGCTTCCCCGAAGAGCCAGAATTCGGCTTTAATGTCGGCCAGTTGCCATCATTAGCTTGAAAAGAACACAGAATTTTAACTGAAAATTTTTCCTGAAACAAGGTGAACCAACCTAAGAAAAATACCCTCCCAGAAACAAAGACAGCACTGGGATTTTGCATTCTGGAGGAGCTCCTTTAACCAGAGAGCAACCACCACCCACGCCAAGCCAGGAGCTTGCTCAGATGCCCACAGACCATGCCCATGCCGGGGGGGGGGGGCTCTGTGGCCAGCTCCTGGCTAGCGTGGATACCAAGGCTGGCCAGCAGAGGCACACAGAGCACAGCCCACTGAAGGACAGGTCAAGCCTGTTACCGCCACGCCACAGATACAGCAAGTGTTGGCACTTACTTCCAAACAGCATGGACACAAACAACTACATGCAGCAAGAAGAAAGATTTTTTTCGTATTTTAAGGTTTACCTTCTGACATCATAACAGGTCTGACCTGTACCACTCCACAATTAAAACTGCTCCTCTAACATGAGGAATTCCTTTCACCTAAAATAATTTGTGCTCCCATGAGGCCAATACAAGTTCCCCTTGAGCTGGAGAGTGGAAGGAGTGACTATCATTCTGCTGCAGTGGTTAGAAAGCCAGTCATCAACCCAAGATGTCAGGAAAGCCATTGAAAAGATTTGCTTTTACAGAGGATTTTCCAAACTGACAAAGGGCGCTGACACACTATTTGGTCACAGAGGGTCATGCATGTGGCATCTGGGGGTTGCTATGTGCCCTGACTTGCGTGCTTCTGCCTGTCTTGAACTGCTCTGCCCTGGCCAAGGCTCTCCGCCCGCCAGCAGTTGAGGCAGACAGGGCTGGTGGCAACTGAGCAGCAGGAGGAAATCACCAGTCCTCACATCATGCTTGGGCCAAACATCTGACTCCTAACACATCGAGAGTAAGCTTTTCAAGCGTGCTGTGTGACCAGGGAGGGCACATGCAGGGAGCTGCTCACAGCCTGCTCCTCAGCCACCCTTGGCCACAGTGTGAGCTCTTTCACCTCCTCCTGATTGTCTTTTACAACCAGAGGAAGTGTGAGCCCAAGAAACTCGCCAGAAGCGCCAAGACAAAAGTGGGCTGATGGGGAGAAGCAGAGCCCACCTGTATCCCCTAGGCTGGGGCTGGTGCTGGGGCTGGCCAAGGGGCCGGCCTGGATTTCCCACCCTCTCGGAGTCATGGGAAAGTGGCTGCTCAGCAACTGAAACTGAAACCTCACAGTAACTGGGCCTTTTTGGAAAACAGCCATGGGGGATTAGAAACAGCCTTCCTTCTTCCAGGACAAGGTGGGAGGTATAAAAGGTTAATTACTTTTATTACAAAGGGACATTTTCTTTCTTTCAATTGTGTTAGGAGATTCTTGCCTTGCAAGCCTCAAAATGAACTCAGAAAATTATGTGAACTTTCAAAAAACAACCAAAATACTCCCACACAACAAAACCCTTGCTGTGCTAGCACCTGTCATTGGGTGTGCAGCCCTCTCTGAGGCAATCCGGTGTGCTCCCCCTGACCCCGCCAACTCAGCACTGTTGTGAAGGAAGGGATCCATGCTGTAGGGTATTGTTTTCAAGTCTGGATGTCACAAGCACATCTTCGTCAGTTTGGAAAAACAAATGATTGTTGATTCAGCCCATCAGAGGAAATCGTGAGTACCCCTAAGCCTACTGGCTAACATACAGTTCACAAGGGGGCTGGCAGACTGCTGTGCGGGGCCATAGTCAGGCCCGACGTCCAGATCTGACACCGTCCACATGCTGGTCACTCTGCGTCTGCTGTGGCCATCTGTGTGACACATAACCAGGATAGCCAGCAGCATGGGTTAGAGTCCCTACCAGGGGTGTCACCACCAGCTCCACACCTGAGAGTCCGCCCCCAGCTCAGGCAGACAGGTTTCCTGTGCTAGTCACTGTACACCCAGTTGCAGGGCCCAAGGCAGGACCCAGGGGAGGTATGGTATGGCGTCTTTTGGCAACCCTATGAGGTGGTCCAGCGCACACCACAGAAGGCTGTGGGAGTGGAAGATGTCCCAGCTCTGGAACCCTAACCATGAAGCTAGCAGAAAAAGAGCTGCTCATGCTGTCTGCCACAGAGAGAGAGAGAGAGAGAGAGAGAGAGAGAGAGAGAGAGAGAGAGAGAGAGAGACAGGAAGAAGAAGACAGAGACAGAGATGTGAACAGGACTCGTGCCCATGAGGCCTGGTGATGCCCTCCTCTCCCAGGTCAAGAAAGAGCCCTAAGCTCCCCAGTGGGAGCAGCAGTGTCACCACACACAAGGTACCAAGCAAGAGAAAGAGACACAAATGAAACACCAGCACAAACTGTTCACCAATCCCAAAAACAGGACTCAAAAACACAGACCCGACAGTAGGAGAGTGGCAGACTGTTTTCTCAAACCCTGGACTTTGCTCTGTCAGGGTCTGGGCTCCTGCGGCTGGTGTCATGGGGAACGAGTCAGCCCAGCCCCCAGGGGGCCTTGCTGTGAGGAAGCCTGGATTTCCCAACCAAGGTGCTGCTGTAAGAAGCGCTGACTGTGTGGCGCTGCCCAGTGCACTGCTGCGCAGACGCAGTCTGTGAAGACGGAGCCGAGCAGGAGTGGCCAGCAGCCCCTCCAGGCCCAGCTGCAATGATAAGCAGCAGCACGGCCCAGGGGTAGTGAGGCATCTGCGTGGCCACAGAGCACCTCGGGGTACACAAACCTGTGCCAGAGGGCAGTGCTACAATCCATCTTTTGCATTCTGAAAAGCCATGGCAGAGACCTTAGGTCAATAAAGGAATGTCTTCTCACTTTAGGGTCACTGTTCCCGTGGTGACACAGCTTCTCAACACTGTCCCAGGAGACCAGGCCTGGAGCCTCACATGGGGCAGGCCCTCAGGAGCCTGGCCTTGTGCTACCCCATGCCAGGGCTGGGGCCACTCACCAGATTTAGATCTCCCGTGGGCAGCACTTGAGGCAACAGTGAGAGACTGGGGCTTCACAGGGTCCCCTGGGACAGGATGGCTTCCGCCACTGGGGACTTGGATGTAAGGCCCCACGGCAGCGACCCTGCTGGATGTGCTCAGGGGGGACTGCGGGGATGAGGTGCCATTCACACGGTTTAGCTGCAAATGGGAGAAACGAGAGTCAAGATCCTTGGAAGCCAAGAGAAATGGAGCCCTGTGAGGAAAGCCCACGGAAGCAGCTCCCGGGAGTCTGCACTGGGAAGCCCGTGCCCTGGAAGAGCAGGACTCGCCCACAGCCTGGGGAGCTGTCAGAATGAGAAGCCGATGTAAGGAAGCTCAGTTCCCACTGACCACGAGCTACCTCCAACCTCCTCGGGGTGCGCTTCTGTCCCTGGGGGCAGAGGCACTGGCCAAGGCCTGTGGTCTGACCGTGGCTTCCAGTCCTGCTCTGCCACTTACTCTGTGTACTGCCTCAGCATCGACTTTCCCCTCTGAGCCCATGTGCCTGAGCCTGTAAAGTGGGGCTAAGAGGACATGGGATGTGGGGCTCCGACTCCTGGCCACATGCTGGGCTCCTGAAGGCAGCTCTACCTTGCTGAGCAAGGACACAGCCCCTGCCCAGGAACACAAGGGTCTCCGATGGGATTCTAACTAGAGAGTCGCTGACTCCCTGGGGTCCCTCGGTGGACTCGGGGGATCCACAACGGCCTGCAATTGTCTGCAGAGCTGTGCAATGTGAGCTGTGGCCGTGAGGGGAGCACCCATTACTTCCACGCTGCACTGGAGACTCAGCTCTGTAGAGCCACTGACTCCTTCAGGGAGCTCCCTTGAAGAGGCAGGGAAAACTGGTCTACCATTTGTGGCGGTTGGCTACATGTGTCAACTTGGCTCAGCCATGGGAACAAGACATTTGGTCAAATACCAATCCAGATGGTACCGATGGTACCGTGAAAGCACTTTCAGCTGGGATTAACATTTAAACCAGCAGACTATGAGCTGACCCTCCATAAGGAATGGGCCTCATCCATCTGGAGGGAGGCCTGAAGGAAGAAGGCCAAAGTCCCCCAGAGGAGAGGGCTCCACAGTAGATGGCTTTGAATTCAAGCTGCAGAAGCAACTCCTTGGGGCCCACAGAGTGCAGCCTGCCCTGCAGGTTTCTGACTTTCCAGCCTCTGAGCACAGAGGCTGTTCCTGAACATCCCATCTCTTCTTCTCCATGCAGACACATATGCTGCTGGACGTCCCTGAGGAGCCCTGACCACTGCCCCTGGAGTAAGAATGGAGAATGCACATGAGTGCCCTCGCTCATGGCCTCTGAGTTGTTAATCTTGGAAGGAAAAGAAAATCATCTGAAATTATAGTTACTCAAACCACTGACCTTTAAACACTTGTTAAAAAAAAGGTGGCTCTGTAAATAAGAGGCTGACTGCAAGGCCCACAAAAGTGGCCACTGCCCTCTTCCTCCCATGCTGTCCACGTCCATTCCTCCTGGGCAGAGCCCCTGAAGCCCAACCTGCCTCCCACAGCACCCCAGAGGGGCAGGGGCCAACGGGAAGCAGCAGGAGCTCTGGAGGGACAGAGTGGTCAGCCCTGAAGCCAGTGAAAGGCCAAGTGCTCAGCCAGAGACACAGGGCACACACGCGTGCTCAGCAGCACGCACCAGTGGGGAGTTGCAGGGCACCCTGCCTGACCATGGGGTGTGTGTGGGTGACCAGCTCTGGGACCAGGACTGGTACACAGATGTTACAAGAATTAGTGACCTGGAAGGACATCCATTTTCAGTTAAAAAAAAAAAAAAAAAAAGAAAGAAAGAAAGAAAATGAAAATGACTAGGTGCAGACAATGTGACTAACAATTCCCACAGACCTATTTCCAGTTAAAATCATATCCCTTTCTATATATTTGTGTCTGCATTAAGAACTGGAATCATTAGTTAGTAACTGCCACCTGTAAAGAATAAGGTGAAAAGAACTGTCACATTTGCCTTTAAATATTTCTGTACTGTCTCAACTTTTGTTCAATAACTATTTACTATCTTTAAAATTCAAAATACCAAAAAACACTTTTTAAAAAGTATACCCCTTATACAGCATGTTGCTTGAGTTTACAAAACCCTTACACAGCAGCCAGGGGAAGCAGGACAGATCTGTTTACAATGAGGACATGAGGATATGCAGGTGGAGGGACCTGCCCACCTCAAAGCAGCACAGTGCGCATCAGGCTGGTGGCTACAACCCCAGCAGTGACAGCACCCTCCAGTGCAGAAGAGAGGATGGTACCAGGGAGGGGGCCAGGCTGGGGGGAGTTCTGATCCCACACGTGGATTTTTTTTTTCCCGAGACAGGGTTTGCTATGTAGTTCCAAGCTGGCCTTGAACTCATTGTGGCATAGACTGGCCTCAAACTCGTGGTGATCTTCCTGCCTCAGCCTCCTGAGTGTTAGGGATTAGACGTGAGTCATCATGCCTGGCTTGAAAACAACTGAGACTCTGGGAAAGTAAACTTGCTACCAAGGTCATTTTGGGGGTTATGGCTCATTTGGGTTTCATCAGCTGTGGAGGGGTGGGAAGAGCAGTCATTCAGTGATGCTGAGGGCTCTGAGATAACCACTGTGAGTGGGTGTCTGACACCGTTTCCCTTGCACATGCCTGAATCTTCTTGCCATAAAGACGCTCGCGCAGCTCACTGATGCGCTTGTCCATCATGGCCACCTCCATGTTGCGCTTGTTTAAGAGCTCCTTCTGCTGCTGCAGCTTTGAGTTCTGCTCCTGGTTAAGCTGGTTACGAATCTGCAAAACAGAGAATACAACTTTTTAAAGCTCTGGATTAATTAAGAAGTCAAATTCTCATTGCCAGGGAGATTTTTAAAAAGGAGGAAGAGAAAAAGTACCCTTGAGTGGGGCTGTGTTAACACACATACACTCTGCCTGTGTACTGCAGGTTTTATAGGCGCAGCACAGGTGAGGCCAGAACAGACTTCCTAGGGAACAGAAAGAACAAATGCCTGCAAGCATGTGCCCTCCTCAAAGCACACAAGACCGGGCCCAATGGGGACAGGTGGGGCAACCCCTGGGGTAGCCCCTGCAGCGCCCTCTCAGGACCACAGGGGTGTGGGAGGTGTGTGCCACACTGCCATCCCACACAGGCCCGAGGCCACCAAATAGCAGCTCCCTAGGGAGGCCTCAGGAAGCTCACAAAGATGACCTGTATCGCCACGTTGTTTTAGTGGATTGCAACCAGTATTTTTAAAAAATGAAACAAGAGGGCCGGGGATGGAGCTCAGTGGCACCGTGCCTGCCTGGCAAGAACAAGGTCCTGAGTTTGATTCCCGGTACTGGAGAAAAAAGAAACCTGAGAATAGGCAGTATGAGGCCGCACTGCACTTGGAAGGTTGGGTGTTGTCTTGTGAACTCTCCAGGGCCCACAGTACAAGCACACACACTCTCTCACGTATGCAGAGAAAGGAGGCAAAACGCACTTTTTGTGTGTGTGTGTGGTACCGGAGATCGAACTCGGGACCTTGCTCTTGCAAGGCAGCTGTGGTGGTACTGAGCTAAATTCCCAGGACTTCGGCCCAGAAAGTCAGAAGTAAATTACATGTACTCATCACACCTCACCAAAGAAACCCTTAAAACCCTGCACTTTAATAGCTGCTGAAAATGTAAAACAATGGTAAGAAACAGCAACCACAAGTGATTTTACTCTTTTTTCATAAAATGATACAGTGCTTTTCTTACAAATGCTAAGAAAGTAACAAAACTTGTTTCTGGCTTTAAAAAAATCACCTGCTAAATGACAACTTGTGAGAAGTGGGAGTCTTGCAGGTTATTAGGGACCTGGTTATCTGTGCTCTCTGAACTCACGGGCTCACCTCTTACCCGTAGTGTGATGCTACCGGAGCAGAGGCAGTCACAGGATGGCCCCACAATGGAAGGCCACATGTCCTCTCCACATGTGAGGACACAGCAGCAGCCTCATACGAGAACTCAATCTGCCAGCACCTGGAGCCTCCACAGCTATGAGACATAAATGTCATCTAAGCCACCAAGTCCGTGGTTTTTTTTTGGTGGTACCGGAGATCAAACTCGGGACCTTGTGCTTTCGAGGCAGGCGGCGGAACCAGTGAGCTAAATCCCCGGCCCTCCATGGTTCTTTGTTATAGCAGCCTGAGCTAAGACAAGGACTTAACAAAAGGCATCTAGCTCATCAAGTCTTCACACAAACCTTAAACATCAACTAACACTTACTTCTTCACTAGTGTATCTTGCCAGCTGAATTCTGTTGCGCTGAAAATATTCTGAGTGAAAGCTAGTCATAAAGAACCATGTACTGTTTGACTCCATTCATATGAAGTGTCCAGGCTGGGCAAACCCACAGAGAAAGAAAGGAGATTCGTGATTGCCGGGCTCTGGGTGGATGGGGTCATGGGGCAGGTGATGGCCAAGAGATGTAGGGCTTTAGTGTGGCACAGTGAAAATGTTCTAAAACTGACTATGGTAGAGGACGCACAGCTCTGTGAAGACACAGCCACTGAATGCACATCCTAAACAGGTGCATTATTTTTCAAGCCATTTAAAAATTACTTTGTGCTTAACATAATTTGTGCCTAGAACATTAGACTCTATCAGTTTATTTCTACTTCCCAAATATCCATCCTTGGGGCAGGGATTTAGCTCAGTGGTGCCGCCACCTACCTCACAAGCACAAGGTCCTGAGTTTGATCCCTGTTACAAAAAAAAAAAAAAAAAAATCCATCCTATAGGAAGGAGAAAGCCAGAAAGAGGAGGTCATTCTGCAGACCCAGGTGAGTTACCTGTAGCTCCTGGTAGAGTCTCTTCAACTCCACTGCAGCTGGTCCTGTCAGCTTGCCATTGTAAGACTGGAATCCATTCAGTTTTCCTTTCTTTAAATCTTCCAATTGCTGACTAAGCTGATCAACTCTTAAAATTGCAGTCTGTACTTCCTGCTTCTTCTCCTGGAACATGGCACTGAATCTTTCTATTTCAGCAGCTGTAATTGCCCACCAGAAAAACAAAAAAATTATTTGATTGCTATCCTATCTTCTTTATTTCTATGCACTACACTCAACTCTGGTTATCATTTAGTGCCAGACCTTGGGCTCAAGTCTTTAACACTGGACATGACTACTCACACAGCAAACAATTTTATTTGTATGAGTATCTGAATATTCTTTAGGGCAATCAATCCAAAAGCTAGCTTTGTCAAGCTACTTAGGACTCTCAGGCATCAAGAGAACAAAGGCCTCATGCAGGTCTTGCTCATCACTGTAACATAAAGCAGGCACTGAATGAACTGATAAAAAAAAACCAGAGCACACCCAGTAACAAAAATGAGCACTTGTATAGTTTATCTTAATGGACGGATTTAATTTAAGATGTTTGTGATGACTGGACTGCCCCCTCCCAGTGCACAGGGCTACTGTCTCCAGGGTGCCAGCAGAATCTCTGCACTACATCGCTAAGGCTGGACTGAAATGCCCTACTGTACTCCATAGACAGGGACAATTATTACATGTGAATCAAAAATTTTAAAAGGAGTTTGAGACGGAAATGTTAACTAGCCCTGATTTGATCTATATACATTTCTACATGTATCAAATTACCATACTGCACTCCATAAATAGGCACAATTAAAGCTATATAGAGAAATAACAGGAAATTGATGTAATACAATCCTATCAACTCAAATGCAACCTAATTTGGATTTCACTAGTTTTACATGGACATCTTTTATTTTTTGGCATGAGAGGAATGTATAGTTAAAAAAAATCATTTCGCCCAACCATCCTCATCCTCCTAGATGCAAATAATAAACTTCAGTGCACTTGCTGTAACAAAATTCCCTGTGAATTTGTGACTGAAACCGTTAGGCAACCAGGCTTTGTCCATGCGGGGAGTGAGGCTGCAGTGGGCCACGGGCACATACACAGACTGCCGTTCATAACTTTGCTGTAATCAAGTTGTCCTCTCATGGCACGAATTTTCTTTAGCTTGTTTTCTTGGGCTTCAACTCGTTCTTTCAACTTCTGAAGCTTCTCATTTTCAGAAATAGACTGCTGCTGGCGACGCTCCTGTTGCTTTAGAAAGTGTAAACGCTGTTCCTAACAAAGAAGGGAAATCTAGCTTTGCAAATTGAAACTTATGGTTCCCTCAATACACTTAAAAAATTGAGTGTATTCCTCAGCCTCACCTGTCTTAGTGAGTGTTACAGCAACAATGAAGGAACCCTGCACACAGCAGTCCACAACCACCTGAATTGTAGGCACACCGAGCGCCAGACGGTAAGAAGTTGTGAAAGAGGCTCTGGCCTACACACTGCTCTGCCCCACTGTGTGATGTCAGGGGCCCCTGAGGAAGGCGCAAGGCCCTCAGCAGGGTGTGTGCTCAATCCCACCGTCGGGACAGGTTTCCTGCCACTACAAAGTGCTTCCTGCATTTCTCTTACTTCACTTTCTAAAGAAATAGGCACTGGCCAGTGGAGAATTTTTCACAAGAGGAGGGGATCAGTAAGGAGACAAACCTCCAATTTGTAGGTGACACTGAGCAATTAAGGAATGTTTGCTCTCTGCAGGATTAGTTTCTTTCAAAACAACAAAATATTTTATAACAAGAAAATACTAAAATAAAAGTGTGTGGAATACCCTTCAGTACTTTTGTTCCCTATTTTTTTTCTTATTTAGTACCGGGGATCAAACTCAGAACCTTCTGCTTGCCAGGAAGGCACAGCACCACTGAGCTAAATCCTCGGCCCAGTTTTGTTCCCTATTAATGACAAAACATACCTTTAGGATAATAGTTAACATTAAATATTTACTCTCCCATATGTATGCATAAATAAGGACAGGAGTAGGTATGATCATGCAGGCATCATCACACATCAAGGCTCAAACAAATAAAATTTGGGATTAACTTGTCAATTATATTACTTAAAATATTAAGATTTTTAAAAGCAGCAATATTCTTAGGTCAGTATTCGGAAAAGAAATAAATAGAATTAGATTTTACAATTACCTAATAGTATGTATACTTCATCTTAGGAGTCTTACTAATAGGATGATATACTTTCTAATTTAAAAAATTTGTAATTGTTTTTATTCTTGTAAGTTCAATAAACTTTGAGACTTTTAAAAATAAGTCCAACTTAAATTATTTTTTACATAAAATCAGATAGCACAATGAACTGCACAGTCATTCAACGAACAGAAGAAACTGGATTGACTGGTCCTTTTCACTACGGAAATCTCTCTGCAGAAGAAAGCCGGAAGAACTTGATAAAGTTTAAGGGTTTCCTTTAAGCAGTTTCAGAACATTTTAAGACCGTTCACAGCATGAATTGTTTCTAGCACACGGGCAATGGCTCTGACTTCTTACATCTATCTTGTGTAACTAAACCGTGATTTAGAAGAACCCCAAATCCTACTCTCAGAGTTTCAACCACAAATGTAGAGCTCAGCATAGACAGTGAACATCAAGTGCCCTGCACTGTAATAAACCAGACGTATCCAGTACAGAGCGGCCCTCCCAGAAGTCTGTCGACCAGCTATCACTTATCTAGGAGTCATCACAGACTGGTCTCCTCCAGGACACAAACACCAACCTCAAGACAAACAACACACTAGGAGGAAAACAAGTGACAAGAGAGAGCATCCTTTTCTCCAAATGTTGCCTGCAACTTGGACAGAGACGACCACTGCCTGTCCTGGGGTCCCTGTGTGTGCACATCTGGGGTCAGACAGAGGCTCTTGTTCCAACACCTCCCCAACATCATGAAGCTACGGAAGGGAGCAGCAAACAGAAAGACACTGTGCTCAGCACTTTCCTTCATGGCCTCATCTCCTGAGTGCTAAACTGCCCAGCCTGGGTTTGAACCTCCTCCTCTTCCAGCCTCCCTGGATGCTGGGACTGCAGGCATGTGCCACCACGCCTGGCTTGCACACCTGTTCTCAGCAATGTTCCCTCACCTCTGCTTTTATAACTTACCTTGGCCACCAACATTTGCTGTTGGTTTTCAATTTGCTGCTGTTGCCTCGCTGCCATATCCTGGAGCTCTGAGAGGGTGAGTTCAACACGCGGATTCCCAACCTGCAGAGAATAAGAAGTCCTCACTGAGACGTATTTCATCCGCACAGCCCTTTTTCCAGTGTAGGAACACACACACCAGGATTTTAAATAGGTCCCTAAAGGAGAATGGGAGTTCTTTTTTCATAGGAATCTCTCCTACTTGTGCACTGCTAATGAAGGAGGACTTAAAGGAGCACATTTTTCCCAGGCGTGAGAAGCTCCCCTCGCTCCCTCGGACCTCCCTCCCCTTGTCTGTAGCTGTAACTCCTTGTTCTGGTACAGATGAATCGCTAACCATGACCTACAAACAGAGTCTCAGTCATCTTGTTCTCACAGGAGTCCCAATGCTCTGTCTTCTCTCAAGGCTGAATCACAAACTGCCCGTCCTTGTCCTGTCTCATGAAACTCACTTGCTTCGTCACCAGAAAGACCAACCCTACGACCAAATGTCTGCTGAGCTGGTGTTCACCGTATCCCAGTGGCCTCTCCTGTCTCTTACATCCTAGAACACTCTCATTCCATGTAAATAATAGATAAAAATGTTTTCGAGGGCCGGGGATTTAGCTCAGTGGTGCTGCCGCCTGCCCTGCAAGCACAAGGACTGGAGTTCGATCCGGGGTACCAAAAAAGCAACAACAACAACAAAAACAAACAAAAAAATGTTTTGGAAATAACATTTTCTAATACATAAACATCAGATACTATATTTAATAAGAGGCTCAACATTAAGCAAACCTTGGCAAATGTGAATCTTAACATTCCTCTGCTTGGACCAGGGATTTATTAGGTGTATTTGGGCAAATGGGGCTGTCAAATGTTTAAGGACACATAGCCAAAAAAGTAAATTGAAGGTGACACCCAAGGACAGGTGTCATGTCACTGTCGCCTACTCTTGAGAAACTGAAATAGATTCTAAAATACAAATATTCATTAAAAGCACCTTAGGTAGGGCCGGGGATTTAGCTCAGTGGTTCTGCCGCCTGCCTCGCAAGCGCAAGGACCCAAGTTTGATTCCTGGAACCAAAAAAAAGTAATAAAAGCACTTTAGGTATGGCCTACAGGAGGAACTGACACATCACCTGACAAAGAACCACATCTGTGACGTGAATGCAAACAGGAAACATCTAAAGGAGGGGCAACTAGTCAGGCGCCCCCTCTGTAGCAATGCCCTGAACCATGTGCTTCACACAAGCACACCCACTGGCACCTCGGAATACCCGAGACAGGCGCCATGGCACCACGCTCCACAGACAAGAGGGGCAGCAGAGGGCTACAGCACGTGTGAGGTGAGAGGGGACAGTCTGCATCCCAGGCCCTTCCCAGGGCACATTTGGCGCTAAGCCCCACTGCACACCTGGTGGTTCTCGCCCTGTGCCCTGTGTTCTTCCAGACAAGGCCATGTGGTGCGGTCGTGAACCACACGTGGTGTGGAGCCATGGGGAGGGCAAAGAGCATGCCGAGGAGCAGCTCAATGAGTTGGTCTCCCCCAAACCTTTTACTTGTGACCTTGGAGGCCAGAGTCCCTCCTCAGAAGCCCACTTCCTACCCCAAATCTCACACACACTCTTAGGACCCCCCCTTTACCTTCCACCACCCTCAGTCCTCCTACAATTCGTAGCAGTCACTTGCAGTCTGTTACCTTGGCTTCTGTACTTCCAAACTTTTATAGTATTTGGGCACATTCTTGACTCTAGACAAATGGAATCATGACTTGTTCAATAGCTTTACCTGGAATAAATTCTGTTTGTCTACAACTCCTGAGGGAGCACTGTGGAGCAAGCCTTTCTCTGAAACTAGTATTTCGGGGTTGTGAATGTCACTCTGTGACAGAGCATTTGCCTTGCACAAACATGGTCCTGGCTGACCCCTAGCACGACAAAGCCAAACAAAAACCCAGATATTTCAAGGAGATACCGAAATTTCCATTTGAAAAGAAATGTGTTTATCCCATCAAAAGAAGTCTGGCAGAAAAGTCCAAATGACTGAAAGACTATTTCTACTTTAACGCTCATAAAAGTTACTAATTTCCACCTACTAAGATTTCCCAGTCACTTTCTTTTTTTTTTTGGTACCGGAGATCGAACTCGGGACCTTGCGCTTGCAAGGCAGGCAGCGGCACCACTGAGCTAAATCCCCGGCCCTTCTTTCCTGTTTTTAAAGTAACTGTCATGAATGTATTATTCTTCCTCCAGCACACAGGCAAAAGCGGCCCAGGACATGAGTGTCTCCACGCGGGTTCCGGAATGCACAGCCTCAGAGGGACCCTTCTGCACTAGCTGCCACGAGACAGGGCTGCTGACAGACAGCTTCTCATGGACACAAGACACCAGGTCCTCCCATGCACTCGGTTCCATGCTACAGAGAGCACTCCAGGAGGGCAGAGGAACTGCTGCAAGTCTGAGTCCCTTGCCTCTTGGGTCCAGATGTGGCACTGCAGCTGCACTGAGCACTTGACCCTCCTAGAGTGCACATGGTACCATCTCAGCGGCCACACCCAAGATAGGGAAGGTCTGTTTCCATGATGACTACAGCAAGGAGACCTCTTCCCACCACTTCTACTGCACACTGTACTGGAGGTCCTGGATTAAGGTGCCAGTGGGAATGAGGTGTGGCGAGGGGCTGCAGGCGCCACCTTCACACTGTGTTCAGAGCTGTGTGAGGAGAGATGACGCAGTGCCTGCGCAGTGAGGTGAATGACAGACGCAGTGACAAAGCGTCGGGCTCTTCCCACCTCCTGAGACCACATCAGAAGGAGCACTGGCCTTCAGGTTGTCCTGGACCATCAGCCATGTCGAAGCTTTTTTGGTGAAAAGGATTTTTGACACAGAATGCAGAAACCCATTTCCCAAAGGCAGCCCTTGCCTTTCAGCCATTATTCCAAACCAAGGTGAGAGAGAGCTGAGTTTGACTTCAGGAGAGAAGACCCCAAAGGTATTAAACCTTCAGAACTTTTACTTCTTAAACATCTTTTTTGACTAGAAAAAAAATTAACATCCATTCAACAAATCATTAAAATTATATTAATTTAATGATTTTACAACTTTAAGAAAAAACAACCCCCAAACTTTTCTGGACTCTTTCCTACCAATGCTTAGAATAATAATGAAAGGGGGCAGGAGAGAAATTGAACCATTCTATCCTCTGCTATTTACATAAAAATATTTTATATCTGCTTAAACCAAAACAGATTTTGTCAATATTCATTTATACTCTCTTTTTATGTGGCACATGTTTTCTAATCTACAAAATTAATACATGTCACATCACAGTAATGAAGGTGTTGTATATATACACTAAAAACAGTAATAAATTCTATTAAAGTAGATATTATATACAGAAATGTATGATAAATCACAGTATAGAGTTCATATCTTATTTCAGAGTGAATAATTCATTTTGTGTAATTTATTTGTATTTTTAAAATTTATATGCATTTAAATGGGTTATAAAGACACAAGGCAGCATAAGCTTCTAAGTTAACAAATATGAAACAATTTACATTTTAGTATGTACTATTCCCTTAACTGTGTAACATGAAAATTTAGCAAAATGAAGTACTTTTCAATTTTTTTAGGAAACAAAAGTGCTTCAATGCAAGTGCAATCCTTTTACCTTGGGCCTGTCTTTCCCTGAATTACATGTGCATTCATCCCCACTTACTAGTTTTTGGGGGGATTTTTTTGGTACCAGGGATCAAACTCTGGACCTTGCGCTTGCAAGGCAGGCGGTGGAACCACTGAGCTAAATCCCTGGCCCACCACTTACTTACTAGTTTTAAATTTGCCGTTTGAACTTCAGTTATTCAAACAAATTTATTACAGAATTCCCTGCTATTTCTTTTCATTGCCTCTAACAAGGAGAAACACAGCCCTGTTCCCCAGGGCACTTCAGGGTTCCTGGTTAGGTAGTCACCTGTGAGCTCAATTCTGGGCACAGTGCAGCTCAAGCCACCTCCACACCACGATGACACTTCGGAAAAGGCCTCTCAGCTGCCGCACCCAGGTCTCACAGGAAGGAAAGGGTCCTCCTGACCTGCACCCAGTGACCAGGTAGGTCACCCCTGGACTCCAGGGCTGTGCTCCAATCAAGGCCAGCTGACAGCGCTCACTCCCCAAGGAACACACAGCCGCCCCATCTGGGCCTGACCGCCCCCACAGCACCCCACCCCAAAGCGGCAGAAGGCTCACCCCAGCCTTTGTGATCACCCATCTGACCACCCCCTCTCACCAGGTTCCCTCAAGCGAAGTGCGGAATCGAGAAGCTAAGCGACCGTCTCCTCTTGTGAAGCTGCACGTGCGGGCGCGCGCACACACACACACACACACAGTGCCTACCTGCTGACACTTGTGCCTGGAGCCAGCTCACTAACAGGTGGGTCACAGGCTGTGAGCTGCGCAGCACAGGCCCTGCCCGGTCTGCTCACGGCCCCCAGTGACAGCCTCTCTGAGGGACTCGACACTTCCTCTACCTCTCAGCCCCCGCCACTCTGCTGTGGATGGCCTCTTCTCAAGCTCGAAAGCCAAACTTCCTTCATCCTGTCCTGCTCTAAGCCCACATGTTCCGCACCATTTTAGCTCCCCTCCAGATCCTTCCCACACCTCACGAACCCAAATTGCTTCTGGCCTCGGTCATCTCCCTCCCTCACCTCCCACATCCCCAGCTCCCGTCCCTGGGCTGTAAGCAATGGTGTGTGGAAGGAAGTTCATAAATAAAAAAGCCACACGATGTGCTCAAGACTGCGGCTGGCTGCTGGGCACAGTGGCACACGTCAGTAATCCCAGCATTCTGGGAAGCTGAGGCAGGAAGATTACAGGTTTGAGCCCAGCCTGAGCAAGTCAGTGACTTCGTAAGACTGTCTCGAGATAAGAAAAATTTTAAAAAGGCCTGAGCATGTAGCTTAGTGAAAGGGCCTGGGTTCAATCCACACTACTGGAAAAAAAAAGACATCACATCCAAGAGCGGCACGAAAGGACTGAGGCTGGCTCACCGCTCTACACACAAGCTGTGAACAGGTGTCAGGGAGACAGTAATGTTCTGGCACTGAACTGTCCATGGACAAGGTCACAGCACAGTGGCAATTCATTTGCCTTCTGCATGCCAGATACAGTCCTAGACCTGTAGGCAACATAGAGTAAAATGCATTTTCCTGCTGCTTTCTGTGAATGTCCTCTATTCTTTTTTTTTTTTTTTGGTACCAGGGATCGAACTTGGGTCCTTGCGCTTGCAAGGCAGGTGGTGGAACCAGAGCTAAATCCCGGCCCGAATGTCCTCTATTCTGATGAAGGGGATGAGAACCTCACACGAGAAGCAGTTAGAGATTCAACTGTGAGGACTGGAAAGCTAGCTCACGTTTTCTTGATACTTGTATTTTTGCTGCAAAATAAGTGCAGCATTCCCTAGGGTAGCAGTGAGGCTCTGGGGTGTCTCCACGCACTCCAGAACAAACACACTGCTCAGGCTGGTGTTCACTAGAAAAGGTGACGGGCAGCTTACAAGAGCAGGCCCTCCACCGAGCCTCCCCAAGCGCAGTCACCGGGGCACTGTGGGGCTAAAGCAGAGACATCTAAGACTCCTACCCTGAATAGTGAGGCCAGGTGGGAAGCTCAGCTTCTGCACATCATCATTCCTGATTTTACAGGAATTCCAGATAGAAATACTATTTCATAATGCCCCACAATGAACAAAAATAAAACATGATTTTCTCATTTTTGTGGCCCTTAGTTTAAGACTAACAAGATTTTTTAAAAAGATAAGCATATATTCTAGTCTACTGCAGATACAAAACTTCAAAAATTGCCACACTGGTGAGGAGGTGACCAAATGAGATGGTAATAGGCTACACACATGGCTTCTTGCATTTGGCTTCTTTCGTCCACTCCAGCACTTTCCCTATCTACTCATTTGCTGCACGCATCGTCATTTATTCCTTCTTACTGGTGAGCATGTAGTGTTCTGCTGGGTGGCTATACAGTACCACATCTCACCCATTTCTCCGCTGATGGGTTCGCGGGATCCTTTCCACTTTGTGACTAAGAGAAACAATGCCTCTGTGAACACTGGTGTGGCAGAGGTTTTGTTTCTCTGGGGTAACCAACCTCCAAAGTGAACAGTACACGCATGTTTAACCTGCAGCAGCTGTGAACTGTTTTCCAGAGTGAGTGCCCGCTCCCACACCCCGGCACCTTGGCTTCAGGACTCCCCCCACACCTGCCAGTGCATGCTGTGTCCGTTTACCCTTAATCATGCTCTTTGCAAAGAAAGTGGCAACCTCTTGACCAAGAAAGGATTCCATATAAATAAATGGTTCTGTAATAAGGAACTAAACCGCACCAGGACTAAGTAAGCTAGCCCATGACATGCCAAAAGTTAGGTATGAAAAAGGGGGCTTATTTTCCATGTTAAATTCTCATGTTTGCTAATTATGTGTGTGAGTCATGACTTGGAGAGCTATCAAAATAGGGTCTGAAAAACAGGCTGCCAGAACTAGATTTTTACAGATAGCAAAAACAACTACAACTCACTTGGTAATTGCAGCTGAAGCTTTTGATCACAGCTCAGCTGGGAATACAGCTTCAATCAAATGCATTTTTTTTTTGTCTTCTCAAGCAATGTTTTAAATATGATTTTTAAACTAATGGTACAATACTCCAGGTATGAGAGACATATAGTCAAGTTTCTCAAAATAAGCCATTGCCAATAATTATGGATTATAGGCACACATCTTCCATCCCAAGGCACTATTAATAGGATTTTTTTGGTCTTTCCAAATATTAGAGGGGCTGGGGATTTAGCACAGTGGTGCCACTTCTTGCCTCACAAGCACAAGGTCCCAAGTTTGATCCCAGTACCAAAAAAAAAATGTATCCCCAAATATTAGAAAGACTAGTTTTACTATTTAATGTACACCTGAAACATTTTGCCAACATTTGCCAAAAAGTAACAGCTCTGTTGAAGACTGCAACATCCCCCAGGGGAACAGAAGAGCTCATGGTGCTGCAGACTGAGCTAGCGCGGCTCGGGCAGGTGGTGATTACCCCTGCTGCACGCAGTTCTGGAAAAACCAGGCTGTCTTTCAGACGTTTTTTTGTATAAGGACCCATCCAAAAACACACTACTTAAGTAGTGATAAAATATATATATATATATATATATATTTTTTTTTTTTTTTGTACCGGGGATTGAACTTGGGTCCTTGCACTTGCACAGCAGGCAGTGAAACCACTGAGCTAAATCCCTGGCCCAAGTAGTGATATTTTGATATACAATTTCAGGCAAATAAGCACCAGTTTACTCAACCAACTGTTCACACTCAGGCCATGGCGGCACAGCTTGATGCTGTGTGCCACGCTTGCATGAATCCAAACAGAGGTCTTTGGTTTTGCGGCCCTGAGCCAGTGACCAGGAGGGTGGCTCCTGGATGCTCACATCTCCATCCTGATGTACACAGCTCCCAGTGCTGTGGCTCAGAAGTGCCCTCATTAGCTTACATCGCCCTAGAATGCTTTCTTTTCTTATACCTGCTTTAAGGTCAATCTGAGTGCAGTCTCCCCAGAGTTGAAAACTTGGTGATAAAAATGATGCAGAAGGATGACTTGCACTTCAAAGTCCTTCCAAAGGATGGTTCCCCTGCACCCTGCCGCCAACAGCTACACTTACTGAGAAACATTTCTGGTCTCCTTTGCTGGGTACAGTAGGCTTGCATTATACGACACTTTATGTGCCAACTGTATTTATATGTTGTTTTGAAACATGTTTTCATCATTCAATTCTTTTATTTCATACTTGTGAGGGTTATTTATACATGAACAGTCCTTTTTTTTTTTTTTTTGAGATAACATCTTGCTACATTCTCAAAGCGGATCTTGAATGCCTGGACTCAAGTGATCCTCCTGCCTCAGCCTCCCAAGTAGCTAGGACTATATAGGTATGCATCACCACACCACGTTTATTCATGTCTTCGTTGGTTATATGGTTTCATGTCTGTGAAGATGATTTCTGAGTCGACAGTACATCTTCACCCATTTTACAGGCCATGCATTAGTTATCTATTGCTAAAAAG
Source organism: Heterocephalus glaber (assembly GCF_000247695.1). The sequence continues at coordinate 1,178,958 of NW_004624734.1, read as the reverse complement.
CAGACCACTTCTAAATTTGACGGCTTACACAAAGATGAACACCTCTTATTGCTTAGCTCTGTGGGTAACAGACTCAAGAGCAATGTGGTGGTAGATTCCAGCTTGAGGCTTCTCCTAAGACTAAGTCAAATGTCAGCTGGGACATAGTCGCTTTATGGATGGCCTGGGGTTCAAGGATCTAGCCTAGAGATGGCTCAATGCCCTGGCCTACTCCTGGGCACAGGCCGCCAGGGGGAGCCGCAGTTCCTGCCCGCATGGGGCTCTACTCAGAGCCGTGAAGGGTCCTCGTCACAGTGAGGAGTCCAAGACAGAGTCCCAGGGAAGACAGCCTTTTCATAAACTCACCTCAGAAGGAAAAGCAAATCACTAAGTGGGAGAGGAGGGAACTTGGCTCCATGTTTTATTTTATTTTATTTTTTTCAGTACCAGGTATCAAACTCAGGACCTTGCGCTAGAGAGGCAGGCGCAGTGCCGCTGAGCTCCATGTTTTAAAGGGATGTATGTTAAAGAATTTGCAGAGATTTTAAAAACCACTTCAGCCACTTACTGTAAAATCGTATAATGACTCTGGAGAATTTAATTCTATCATTCTCTTATTTCCACTAACAGGAGTTCAGATCTATTCCAAGCAGCATGGTCACAATCCAGAGGAGAGAGTGAGCATGTAAAATCTTCAAGGCAGCTAGGTTTCAGTGCAGCCAACAGAAACTTTAGCTATAAATGGCACTTGTTCCCTCAAAGCCTAACATATGTTCCTTAGTGCTCAGCTGACAGAAGAAATTAAAAAACTTACTGGCACATAGGTCACTTTAGATGTTCCTAATTTTAATAATCAAGCAAATAGCCTCCCTTTTAATTATTATAAACAAGAATATCATTGTAATGTTATTTGAGGAACAAAAGATAAATTCTGCAAGCTTCAGTGAGACGCCAGGGATCAGCTACACAGCCCTGCACTCAGGTGGTGTGGAGAACACGCCTCCACTGTGGCCCAGCTGTGCACTCAGCCTCTCTCTGACCAAACTCCTCTTGTTCCTTAAAGGCTGGGCATCCTCCTTTTACTCTCCCTTGTGGCTCTAGCCTTTTTCCAGAAACTTCAGCACCATCTCTGACTGGAGTCCACCTTGCTCTACACGTGAGGGGCTGTTCTACAGCTCTGCATGCCCCTCTATCTGAGCCTGCCTCTCCGCTCCAGAACCTGACCTCCCCACATCCACATTTCACCCAGCTCTTCCTGCTGTCCACAGTGCCCGTCCCCCTACTCCCGACCCCCCTAGACAGTGGCTATGCCATCTGCTTCCCGAGGTTTTTCCTGATTCTCTAAGGAATCCCTCGTACAATTGTTCTGTTATTCAGGATGTTTATCCACTTTCAGAGATAGGAAGAACTCAGTGTTTCTAAATGAACTGGGACTCCAGAGACTTAACACTTCCATACACCTAAATTTATAGTTGTCTTAGCTGAAGCTTACAAAAGTTCCTTGGGAGGAGGGCTCCTAAGCTTATTTTACCGATCAGAGAGCTGTGCCTCCAGACATCTGGTGTCTGGCTGTGCCCTGGGTTGGGTCAGTAGCAGTGCCACTGTTTCTTGCCAGGCTGCACACAGGTAACCAAGACAGCTCCTAAGCAAAGACACTTCTGTCAAAGGGTACACAATGCCAGACACCAGGGACACTTAGTAGCTTCATCATATGAAAATACTGCATCTGTAGATCAAAAATGGTCAAACACCAACAATTTCATGCAGTTCAACCCAACAGAAAAGGGTTAGTTCCCCTACGCCCTTGAAAAATGGAAAACAAAGATAACCTGATTCAAGAATAAAATAATAAAGAGAACCCTAAGTGACTGTTTGTGGAAGATTATGAGAGGTGACAATGTGGACAAAATCCCCTGCCCCAGGCACGGTGGCCGAGGTGGCTGCTGCCCAATGAGTGTCTCTGCAGCGAGGCTGAGGGTGCGTGATGCCATCCCTGCCTCTCTCTGGACAGCTCCACTCATGGCTGTGAAGGTCTTTTACGAGCAAATGAAATGATTCTAAAGCCTCAGTCTGGCCACTTTTCTTGGGATGGATCTCCAAGAATTTGTTTTCTTGGGTAGGAATAATGATCTTATATAAACAAATGTTTCTTTTTAAAGATTTCTACAAAGAGAGCTCACTCTGTAGCTGGTAACTTCTTGCATTTATGCTATCATCTCAAGAAATGACACTGTTCTCTAAATTGCAATTCATAGATAACTGGATAGTTTCTGTGTTCCTATTACCATATCCTTGGGTATTTTACTTTCAAACAGTTTCTTTGAAAGTAAGTCTCTAAGGGTGAAGCAGTGGTGACTCCACTGTGAAGCACAGAAAATGAGGACATAACCAGGCTACGGGCTCATCTCCCTCCCGCCCACCCTGACATGCCATTCCCAGGGTGGTACCACGGGACCCTTCCCAAACAGCTTGCTTGAGTGAACCCCAAAGGACTGTGTGGCTCTGAGCACAGTGAAGATGTGGCACCTGCTGCAGGCACCCCAGCTCGGCCCCTTTCCGTGTCCCTCCTCCAACCTGTCCTCACATTCTGGCCCTTCTCCCCCAGGGCAGAACTCTGCCGCCCGAGTCTCCTGCCTCTCCCTTTATGTCTCTGCAGAAGCCTCTCACTTCTGAGAAATCTTTCCTGATATCCACCTCGATGCACTTAATCCAACCTAATCCTATTATTTTGGTGCCTTCTTCTACTCTTCCTACACTTCTAGCACAACTGAGATTTGCTTCTATATTCATCTCCTAAAACACCTTTTCTGTGGAATCTGTGACCAGACTCTGAATAGCTTCCACCAAGCATCTTGCTTTTATAATATTTGTTGTCTAAAACTGAAATAAATTGGATAGAACTGCTTTTAAAAGAATAAAGAAGCAGGGCATGGTGGTGCACACCTGTAGTCCAAGCACTCTGGGAGGGTGAGGTAGGAATATATCACAAGTTTAAGCCCAGCCAGTGACTTATTGAAACTCTATCTCAAAACAAAAAATTTTTTAAAAGGGCTTGGAGATGTAGCTCAATGTGCAGGCCCTAGGTTCAATCCCCAGAACTGCCAAAAGAAAAAAAAGAGAGAGAGGGGAGAGAAGAGGAAGGGAGGACAGGACAGGACAGGACAGGAGAGGACGGGGGAGGAAAGGAGAGGAGAGGGGAGGGGAGGGGAGGGGAGGGGAGGGAGACTGATGAAAGAAACAACAGAGAAATTCTAAGCCTAACAGGTAATCCCTGACTGCTCTTTGGTAATTCTTTAAACTGCACATGTTTTATACATTCTTCTGCATAGATATTTCATAATGAAAGATAAAGAATTACAGCCAGTGCCCTATATAGCAACTTAGTCATCACAAGGTGTTCAAAAGAAATCAAACTACTCCTAGTTTTTAAAGGTATAAGTGGCTTCTCAAGTATAATGTCATTGTAGGGCCGGGGATTTAGCTCAGTGGTTCTGGCACCTGCCTCAAAAGCACAAGGCCCCGAGTTCGATCCCTGGTACCAGAAAAAAAAAAAAAAAGTAATGGCTCTCAAGTATAATGTCATTGTAAAAATGACAAACATCCTTAAAACAAAACTCCGGCAATATAACTAGGATACGATGTATTTATACTCATAAAATACTCTATAAAATATTAAATCAACACCCTTTTGTGCTTCTTCAAGGTTGTACACCTGCAGGTTTGGAGAACAGTTTTGCTTGCCTGGTAAGCAAATAAGAACAGGTGGTGCTGACACCAAGACAGATTATGAACATGGATGCTGCCTTTTTCCTTCTCAGGTGCTTGGATTGAACCCAGGGCCGGTGCTGCCAGGTAAATGCTCCACTACTGAGCTCCACCCCAACCCCTTCTTAAGTTTTTATTTTAAAACAGGGTCTTACTGAGTTTTCCAGGCTGACCTCTCACTTGTGAGACTCCTGCCTCAGCATCTGAAGGAGCTGCAATTGCAGGCATGCACCTGGCTGCATATGTATGCTTTTGTTTGTCTGTTTTGTTTTGTTTCTGTTTATTGACTGACTGCAGTACTGGGGATTAGACCCAGGGCTTCAGTACTGAGCTACATCCATTTTTTTTTTTTTTTTTGAGACAGGGTCTAAGTTACTAAATTGCCCAGGATGAGCTTGAATTTGTGATCCTCCTCCCTCAGCCTTTAAGACTGCTGGGATTACAGTGGGATTACAGACACTATGCCACCGGGCTGGAGTATATGCATATATATATATATACTTTTTTTTTTTTGGTACTGGGGATCAAACTTGGGACCTTGTGCTTTCAAGGCAGGTGCTGGAACCACTGAGCTAAATCCCCGGCTCTATGCTTATATTTTTAATCACATAAAATGTTCAGTAAAATTTTTTTTGTTTTTGTTTTTTGTGGTTTGTTGTTGTTGTTCAGTAAAACTGACCCTTTTGTTTCTCTATGTTCTGGAACTAGAATATTTCTAATTCCAACAATTACAATTACCAAGTCTTATAAATTAGTAAGAGCCCAATTAAGCCCAATTAAGGGCAGAAAGTGTAGCTCAGTGATAGAGTACATGCTTAACACACACAAGGCTGAGTTCACTTAAAATTTAACCCTAAGAAAACAGGACAAGTTGGGTGTGGTAGCACATGCCTGTACTCCCAGCACTCAAGAGGCTAAGGCAGGAGGACTGTCAGGAGTTTGAGGATAAGCTGGGCTACCTAGTGAGTTCAAGGCCAGCCTGAACTATATGGTAAGACTCTGTCTCAAAACAAACAAACAAACCAACCAACCAACCAGGACAAATGCTTCTAGGACACATAAACAAAATGTGACTTTTCCCTTTGCTGACTGGGCTGTGTCCTCTGTGAGTCCTCCTAGCAAATCACAGAAGGGGGGGGGGCGTGTCTTGGGAATACAGAATGAGAATAAACTACTGCACCTATATAGCACAAAGTTAAGCTACCCCAGAGATTACCCTGACTTGTTGACCTGCAATTTGTAGAGAGCAGAACGTTCTCAGCTTCTTGCCTCAGCAGTTACTAATGGGCATGAATCACACAACTCAGCATCTTGCCCTTCTCTTCCAACCCACGCACCGGCCTCCTCAGAGCTGCTGCTTGATCTTTTCTTAGCTGTCTCAATCCAAAAAGCAGAAGGCTTAGTGTGCCATTATTCTACATCCAGGACATAAACAAAAACCTTCTTGGAGAAAGATGTTTTTAACATTTTAATAACTTAAAATGCACATGGAAGTGCTCAGGAGATAATAAAGTGCTTTACAAGGTACGGCATTATTAGGCTTAAAAGGCAGGTGTGTATGCCATAAAACACAGCGACATCTTTGATGTGGTGCTCTCAGCACAAGTTATTCCTCTTGACTAGGCTCCATACCTTCCTGTAATTATAACTCACACAAAAGGTACAAACATTTCTAACTTTGGTTTCAGGTTTTAGTTTTGTTGCTCTTAAAATGTACATATTGGTCTCTAGGTTAACAAGAAGAAACCTCAACGAAGAAAAGATCAGAGCCCATCATGCCAAAACCAGCCTTCTCCCTCTCTTACGCCACGGGAGTCCTCTCCTTGTGAGGCCTCCACACAGCACATGAACATGACCTCAGGTCAGCACCCCAGCCAGCCAATATATTTCTGGCATTGTCTCAGAAGACCAGAATATGCTACATCTCTGAACTTAAAAGGATCTTCCAAATGCTGCTGGGCAAGTAAGTTCTGAAAGCTCACTCTTGCGTGTGCCTGTAGCCTGGAGGCTCCCAAAGCCGGCAGGCAACACGGTCACTGGGGACTGTCCCAGACGCCGAGTCACAGTCCCCACTAGTGCCCGCCTGAAGACTTCTGAAGCAGATAAGCCGGCTCTAGGGGGCTCTAGGTCTGCAGTGGACAAGTATGTTAGACGGTTGGAATGAGAAAAGGATTTGTGCAATGATCTTTAAAACATGGAATATAAAGGAGAATTTATAATCTTGATATCAGGAATATTTCTAAGTGACACAGGGATGATGACACTGAAACCGAAGAGAGGAAAATATGATCAAGTATACCACACAGCTCTGCAGTGGATACCTGCAAAATCTGAAATAACTACTAATGGATAGTCAATTTATAGAGAAAGTATAAAAGGCTTGGTTATAGTTGGACAACAGCATGCAAATACTGTCAACCTTCACAATGCACAAGTCTGCTACAAATGAAAAAGTTGGAAAGTAGGAAGATGGAGAAAGGGTGAGGGGCCAATATCCTTCTATTACAAAGAGGGAGGTCCAGAGGTTCTGCTTAAAGTCAACAGTACAAGAAGCAGAGACTTAAGTACTAGTTAAACATTCCTAATCCAAAATCCAAAACAGCACTAACTGGATTTCTGGATTGGCCATGCTCAACCAATAAAGTCTACAAATATTCCAAAATCTGAAATGCTTCTGGTTCCAAGCATTTTGGAAAAAGAGTCCTCAATCTGTGTATCATTTAGAGTCACACAGGCAGCTGACAAAAGGACTAAAACAGCAATTCAGTACTTGCTCAAATACAGTGAATGAGCCAGCTGCGAAGCCTGGGAACTGTGGACTCCGTTTTCACCCGAGCATCTACCTGGGCTATGCACTGGGCTAGGAAGCACCATGCCCAACCATATACCTAATTGGTGCCAGAGCTAGAGAAACAAACCAATTAATTCTCCAGTCTTAAAATTATTTGGAAAAGTTATGACTAAAACTTCCAGAAAAGACCAGGTTGCAAATTTCTCTATACACTATACCCACTGTTTCAATGCACAGCAGCATTCCTCAGAAAGAAGCCTTCTGCCCTCTTCCTCGCTCTAAGCAATGCTTGGCCTCCTGGCCAGCTCTGCAACAGAGTGACAAAGGAGACAAGGAGCTTCTCACAACAGTCAGATGCCCAGAAGACTTCACACCAGCAGGCGACCAGAATGTCATGAAGACATGACCCTGGGTCCCCATTCCAGGACAGGCACAGGTGGAGGGGTGGACGGTCCTGCTCAGACGAGACTCCATCTGGTCAGGGACCACAGTGTGGGGCGACAGAATCACTCAGGGGCTGCTTTTTATAACTTCATAACACGCTCTGAAATAGTAGACCCAAGTGCAAGGCCCCGAGTTTGATCCCCAGTACCAAAAGAAAAGAAACAGTAAAAAGACTACTTCTACCCAAATCATTCTTCAAAAGCAGATGCTAACCCAAAGCTCTCTAGCTCCCAGGGGTGAGAATGTAGTCCAGCTAAAGCTTTTCCACCAGGCACAAGGCTCAGCTCCACGCCCCAGAACCACAACAGCAAACAGCCTACCCATCCCTGTGAAAGTGATTTTGAAACCCAGCTGAGCTCGCCAGGACTCACCCCATTTTCAGTACGTCTTTCTACAGGTACATTTATCACATTTCTTTGAGTTCTCTGCTCTTGGGTCTGGCGGCCACCTAAAGAAACAAAAGAACCAAACTTACTAAAAGTGGTATCAGAAAAAACAATTCTCCTATCTATTCATTCATTCAAGTATTTATTGAACACAGTGCAAAATGCCAAGTTAAGAAATCCAAAATTTATTTATTTATTTTGGTACTGGGGATTGAACTCGGGTCCCTGTCTTGCGCAGCAGGCAGCAAAACCACTGAGCTAAATCCCTGGCCCAAGAAATCCAAGATTTAATACAGCTGGAAAAATGTTTTACAATTAGTGTTCTATATATCAAGTTATTTAAATGAAGTCTTTTCTTTTACATTCTATCTCAGAATTTTTTCCCCTCTATTACTAGGACTGATCCAGGGCCTTAGCAGTGCACTACATCTCCAGCTCTTTTATTTAAAAAAATGTTTAAAAAGTTATTTTGAGACAGGATCTTGCTATATTGTCCAGGGTGGTGAACCTGTGATCCTCCTGCCTCAGCCTCCCATTGTGCTGGGATATAGGCGTGCACCATCTATCTCAGAATCTTGAAATTGACTTATCAAAAAGCTTTTCATGTTTAAAATGGCGGGCCGGGGATTTGGCTCAGTGGTTCCACCACCTGCCTCCCAAGCACAAGGATCCAAGTTCAATCCCTAGTACCCCCCCCAAAAAAAGAAAAAGAAAAAACATTTAAAATGGCAAAGATGGTAAATCTTGTCATATATATTTTAATACAGTTTAATTTTTTTCAAAAAGCTTTTATATTTTAGAAGAGATTAAGGCAGAATTTATTACCCAGTAATGAAACAAATGAAAGCAAAAAACCCTGATCTTCATTAACTGGATAAAAACTGAGATGGCACATTCTCTCAAATTTGGCAGTCTTCTGAGGCCCCATTTGTTCCATAAAAACTAAAAGTTTCATTGCAAAAAGGAATCAAGTTAAACTTGAAAAGACCTCTATGTGCCCCATCATATTCTTTGCACACACAGGCGCCCCTGAGCACCAAGGCTGGCCCCGTCTCAGCCCACCTGGCTTGCAGTGGGGTCCCATGCAGAACCACAGCCCCAGAGCCGCTCTAGACACACGACCTCCAGGGCCTGGACCCCCAACGCTGAGAGGTGGGGACCAGAAACGACAAGAGATTTTGAGCCCTATAGCTCTAATAATTTACAGGCAACTTAAACAAGGACCAAGATATTCAAATTAATTTAATATTATTCAATTGCTACCTCTTGTAAAGAGCAATCTATCAAGAAATTAGAACACTATAAACATATGAAACTTACACCAAGTGCGAACTTAAATCTTAAAAAAGAAACCTAGGAACCTTGCATTCACAGTCGGGAAACACTGACACACTCGAGCACTCGACTACACTGCCAGCCCTCCAACGCGTCACAGAACGCCTGCCCCTCAGGCCCTCAGCCCCTCAGCCCCTCAGCTCTCAGCTAACCCCGTGAGGATGTGCACAAGCAGGCAGGGTGGCAGGTCCAGGACTGCACCTGTGTGCCCACGCGGCCTCACCAACCCCGTCACATGCCTCCCTGCTCTGGGCCTGCTGGCTGGAGGACCCTCGCCAGGTGCAGTCACTGTTACAAGCGCTGGTTTCCCAGGTGTACTGAGGAGGGCAGCGACGGTTCTCTCAGTCCCACCCCGTACTGTGAGGATGGGCTCTTCCTGCTGCACCTGCAGCTGTGCACAGTGAACACCCACACATGCTCTCCATCTTACCATCCAGTGAAGACTATCTCGCCTTGCAGGGCAAGGGTGAGTGCGGGTCCCCCACGCGGGCCTTGGGACATAAGTGGAGCGACGCGTGAGTGAGCCGTACTCTCTGCCAGCTGCCTCCAGCTGGGGGGGGCGGCATACTTGACCCAAGCGGAGGCACAAAGCCGAGGGGGGGCATAGCATGAGAACAGGATTCCATGTGGGACAGACCAGGCATGAACTTCAAGGAGTCTGTGAGAAGGGAAGGCAACCAGGTGGGGAAATGGAAGGTTGTGTCACAAATGGCAAGAGTGACGGGGGAGCAGACGCCCTGCTTAGCATTCGGAGGGCGTGGAGGGGTGTATAGGAGTTTGGTTCTCCTGTGCCACGCCCAGGAGAGGAAGTTGCTCCCATCACCACACCCCGCTCAGCCCCCGTCTCCCACACCAACCCCTCTATCTCGCAGCAGCCACTCACCCTCCAGCCCTGCTCTTCCTCAGCCCACGCAAGGCCTATGTCCTCCAGGCACCTTCCTCAGTGCCTGGCCCTTGTGCATGCAGCTGGCCCGCTCTGCTCACACACTCGCCGTCTCCACCACCAGCCCGAGCAGTGCCACAGGGGACAAGGACAGTCTCCCTGTGGCCAGTCCTGTCACCTTCCTTACCACTCGGGACAGTCTAAGTGCTCCTAACACCCCTAAACTCTAGGGAAAAGTCAGAAAAATCCCATTCCTCAGCATATTAAGATTTATGTATACATATTCCATCACTAAGAGTAAAGAGCTGGCCTTTTTAACTTAAGTACAGCCAGTTACGGGACGGTATAGCTATCTGGAGAGCTCCGGTAGAGCTGAAGCGAATCCTAGCACTAGAGAAGCACATCAGGTGTCAGCGGCCGGAGCGTCTTTCCCGGGACTGCCCTAGAGAGGAGCCCTGTGCAAGGTGCCCGGACGCAGAGCTGGCCCGGAGCCTGGGTATCTGGACTGCAGACACCAAGAGGAGACAGCAGACAGGATTCCAACGGCAAAGCTGTGAAAGGTGGTCTTGAGCAGAAAGCAGCTCAGTTTCCTTTAATATAGAATACAAATAAAGGAGAACTTACAACAAGCAAGTTTTATTTTACAAAAGGTTGTCCTTTTTTGGCTTTTGTTTTATATTTTTAAATACCAGAAATAACCCACAATCACTATAAAACAGTAAGTAAAAGGTGTAAGTCGACAGCATTTAAATATCAGAAAATATCCCATTATTTTCTTTAAATTTTAATTAAAAAGGTAAATACTCACGTGGTTCAAATGTCAAAAAGGCACACGTGTAAATACTGTATAGTTTCTCTAGTGTGAGAAACTAAAGTGTAAATAAGGACTAAAAGGTATAGTAGATAATGTGAAATAGGAAGAAAAGGGGCAAAGGGGAAGGGAAGTGGGAGGGGTAGGGGGAAGGTAAGAAGGGAATGGAACTAATATGAGAAAATGAAAAATGGAAACAAAGTCTTTGTAAATAGGGAGGGGTGGAAGGGTTGAACGGAGGGCAGGGGAATGGCGAAAAAATAAGAACCGAGAGACTATGTAAAGGTGCAAATTTCCAATGATGTATGTCATTATATTGTATACCTAAAACGTACCAATAAAATTAATTTTTAAAAAAAGGAACAAAAGGAACAGGTCTGTAATCAACCACACCCCTCCCAGTCCGCAGCCACCCGCCCCTCCGGTCCACACGCAGCAGGTGCAGGTGCGCGTGCACATGACCACTCCGCAAGCTCATGGGTGCAGCGCTAGGCAGACTGTTCCGCACATGGGCGCCTCCCTGGCAGGATGGGAGAGTCCCAGCGGGGGCAGCGCGCGCCTTCATCCCTGAGGGCTGTGGAACACTCCACAGGGCTGTCCAGGGCAGGCAGTGAGGTTGTTCCCAACAGGAACATTCAGTGGCTCACCCTGTGTACACATCATTTTGTGTATCCAACACAGTGCAAGAGTCGCAGAAGAGAGAGCTGGGGGGAGGCTCCATGCTTTTTAAAAAGCTACGGGCAGGGGCCGGGGATTTAGCTCAGTGGTTCTGCCGCCTGCCTCGCAAGCGCAAGGATCCGAGTTTGATCTCTGGTACCAAAAAAAAAAAAAAAAAGCTACGGTCAAAACACCCACTATGGAAGCTTCCAGCGGAGAGCCCAGCAGTGCTGAGCAGTGCTTGTTCTCAGCACTTGGTCAACACAGTGCTATTAAAGTGCTCATCTTGCCACCTTGACAGGTGAAACACAGCATCTCTAGTGCACGCATCCCTGCATTTCCTCTATGAGTGAGGCTGAGCATCTTCTCATATGGCCAGGACCATGGACACTGCACTGCCTTTTCTATGAACTGTGTGTGCACATTTTCCTAGTCAGCTCCTTTTTCTCTTACCATTTTTTAGGAGTCTATACGTGGAGACAGAAGCAGACTTCTGCAATACGAGTGACCTATGCTGTTTCCCAGTTCCGAACCTGCCTTTTGGCTTTGCTTAGGATGGTTCTGGCCATGCCTGTAGTTTTTATGGTTTAATGCTACCCTTAGAAAAGTGTAGTGCAGTGTAAAAAGTATCTTGCAGAATGTTTTTCTAATCATTCCATGGTTTTATTTTTTTAACAATTAGTACATCCTTATATAGTGATTATGCTCCTCATGGGGAGGCGGTGCATGGACATAACACATCTGAGTTCTTTTCTCAGTCCCTTACCTTCCTCCCCTGTCCTCCCTCCATCTCTTGGTCTCTTCCCATCTGAAACAAATCCATCTCCCTACTTCCTATGATCTACTGCTTTGTTCTGAGACAGGGTCTCGTTGTGTAGTTCAGGCTTGTCTTGAACTATGCTGGCCTTGAATTTGTAGTAATCCTCCTGCCTCAATCTTCCATGTGCTGGAAGATACCTGTATGCTACCATGCTTGTCTTGCTCTTTATATGTATTTTTGTTTTCTCCTTTAAGAGAAACTATGCCTTTTTTTTTTTTTTTTGAGACAGTCTTGCTCTGTCATTCAGGCTGCCTTGAATTCACTTTGTAGCCCAGGCTGGCCTCAAACTCCCAGCCATCCTCCTGCCTCAGCTTCCTGAGTGCTGGAATTACTGGCCTGAGCCACTATGCCCAGCTAAAAACTATGCAATATTTAAGCCTGTGTGTGTGATTTTATTTTATTTAACATTATGGCTGTATTTATTATAAGATCTAGACATCTGACCTATCCAATAATCCCTTTACAGAGCAAGTCTTTTCCTATGTCCCAGTGTTTTGTCTGAGAAGGAAGCAAGGGTTGGTGCCTAAAGACAGGAGCAGAATCCAAATCACAGCAGCAGAGTCAAAGAACCACGATGCGCTTTCTAACTGCTTGTGAATGAAGGGGAAAAGGTGAATAATTCACTTTGGTATATATTCTAATTTTTCTTAAATTAACTGGAATAGCAATCATTTTCAAGTGAGAAAGAAAACATTTGTCTACCTTGTTCACTGCTCTCAGTTGGGGAGTCCTCATGTCTCAGGAAAAACTTCACTTCTTCCCTCCGAGGCCCCCACTTCTGCAGGTGCTCATACATCATGTGCTCGAAGGGTATGGGGCGCTCTGGAAAAGACCACACCATACTCACTCAGAACAACACAAGCCCAGCCAAAAGTAAAAATAAAGACAGACAGATGTACACAAGCACACACATGTATGTACATATTAGAATTCAAGGACACTCCAAGCACTGAGTTTTAATTTCAATGAATAAAAGCAGAAATAGGAATGGGAAATAATTAGGCAACATACAAATACAAAAAGTACACATAAAAGAAATTTGCAACATGTTACAGGAAATGATGAAAACATGCCTTTTACCATATTAACATATCACAGAGTGACGTGTTTCCATTCTGCAAAGAAAGAAAACAAACTCCCTAAAATGTTACACAGCAATCAGGTTTGAAAGGCTGACCAGACCCCTTCCTGGCAGTTCAGGAAGTACTGCTGTGAATGTCTGCCCCACTTGGACAGACCAGAGCTCACCAAGTCAATAATAATTAAATTAAAATTTTAATGAAAACTTCCATACAGTCAAGTATTATTAAAGCCAAGCTAACTAACAGAGCCTCTTTACCAATTATTTAAGAACACTGGCACAGCTGTTGAAATGTAAAGCAACTTTATGTTTATACTGCACTCTACTTCCCTTGTCTGTGACCTGTGTCAGGCACTGAATCGGGTTTAAAATCTGCATTATTTGCCCCTTCCTTAGTTGTTTGCAGCTCTTCATATTCTGGACAGTAATCCTCGATTGGCTACATACATTGACCACAGACTTGTCTTTTAAATTTCTTGGTACAGTGTTTTTTGTACAATAGTTTAAAATTTTAAATGTATCATGTCTTGGCCTTTTGGCTAAGATCAAGTGCAAAATTTTAAATGTAAGCAGTTATCAATCTTCTCCAATTTCAGTTTTTTGTTTCTTTTGTTTTCTGAGACAAGGTCTCTCTCTGTTGCCTAGGATGGTCTTAAATTTCAGGGCTTGAGCTCATCTGGCCTCAAGGCGCCTCCCCAGTAGTGGGACTGGGACTATAGGTTTGCTGGCTAGTTTGAGTTTTTTGTACAATAAATACTTATGTACTCCAAGGTAAAAAAGACAGTATTCTTTTTTGTTCTTGCTATAAATTTAAAAGTTTCACCATTCACTGACCTTAGGGGCTTCATTTCTATCTATGGAATGAGGATCTGATTTTATTTGTTCCTACTTTAATAAGCAATTGTCCCAGCACCATTTATGGGGCAGTTTATCCTTTCTCCAGACACATAAGCGTGCCCTCTGACATGGATCAGGGTTCCGAACCATGTCCTACTCCGTTAGCTCTTAGTCCATCCTCACGCTAACAGCTGCAGCCCTAATCACTGCTGTACAGGACGCCTTCCGATGTGGCAGTCAGGCTCCCTAAAAAGCCTGAGTTTCCAAAATGTCTCAGCATTTCCTAACCCTCTGCTCTTTTTTTTTTTTGGTACTGGGGATCAAACTCGGGTCCTTACGCTTGCAAGGCAGGAGGCAGAATCACTGAGCTGAATCCCCAGGCCCCTCTGCTCTTTCTACATGAAGTTTAGGGACAGCTTAGCAACGTCTTTTTTTTTTTGGTACTGGGGATCGAACTCGGGACCTTGAGCTTGCAAGGCAGGCAATGGAACCACTGAGCTTAATCCCTGGCCCAGCAGTGTCTTTTTTTAAAGGTACAATTTTGACCAAAACAATATTTATTTATTAGTAAATATAGGGAGACCTGATCTCTTTGTGATTTTGGGTTTTTCAGGCCATGAACATCATTTGCTTCCATTTTTTTCACTTGTTTTTTTCCATTTGTTTCACCCTGTGTTCTTCACTGATGTTTTGAAGTTTCACCACAAAGGTCTGTACATAGTAATTTATTTCTCTGAACTTTGTACATTTTGAGTTTCACATGCATAATCTTTAAAAAAATTATTTTGGAATAACTTTAGATTGACCGAAGGTTGCTCAGACAGCATAGAAAGTTCCTTTATATTCTTCACCCACTTTCCCTTAACACTAATATCCTACATATGTGTTTTTGTCTTGAGACAGGGTCTCTCCATGTAGTTCAAGCTGGCCTTGAACTCACTATGTACCCCAGGCTGGCCTCCAACTCAAGGGCAGCCTCCTGGCTCAGCCTTCCAAGTGCTGCGATTACAGATGTGCACTGCCATGCCTGGCCAGAAAAAGTATTTTTATCAAAACTAAACAATTTACACTGGTATGTCACTGTTAATTAAATCTCAAGCTTTATGTGAATGTCACATGATTTTCACTAATGTCCCCTTTGTGTTCCAGGATCTGAACTAGGAAAACCACACTGCACTGCACTGTCATATCTCCCTGCCCTCCTCTGGCCTATAATAGTTTTTCACTCCTTGTTTTTATGACCATGACAACTGTGAGAACTGCCTCTCATTTGGGTCTGTCTGATGTTTTCTGCACAGTGAGACTGAGGTCAGAGGTGCTGGGAAGAAACTGGAGGTGAGGCCCTTTCACTCCTCACTACACTGCATCCACAAGGCCCGCACCATCTTGACCACCCTGGTGGTGCCAACCCCCTTGCACGCGGAGCAGGCTCTGCCAAGCCTTTCCTCCAGAAAGTTACATCATCCTCTTCCCTTCTCTCTTCTCAGGAAGCAAGTCACTAACCCCAGCCCCCTGTGGGGATGGGAATGCTCTCCCTCCTGGAGGGGGTGTTTCTACACATGTTCTTCCAAGTTCTTCTGCTAGCAAGACTTGTTCCTTCCCACGGTACATGTATTCATTTAAGCATTTATATCAGGATGGACTCAAATATGTATGGCTGTGCTCCGTGTTCTAAACTAGTATGTGTCACTCTGCTAATTAAACTGTTCCAGTTTAGCCACTGGCAGCTTTTCCACGTTAGCGCCTGTGTGCCTCCATGACACCCTCGACCTTTTATTGTTGAGAACTTTCTTATCACCAGCATCATATGATGCTCCAAGCATATACTGCTTATCCTATAGTTTTTAAAATTGTTATTTACTATACATTTCCCATTGATGACTACTGGTATACTCCTATACTTGGAACATGACCTGTTAAACTTAATGAGTTCATCTGCAAGTCTGTGTGTGCAAGTGTGTGCGTGTACATGCTTGTGTGTGTGGTGCTGGGGATGGAACCCAGAAATGTTAGGCAAGCACTCCACCACCAAACTACCCCTAAAGCCCCTATCTATAGGTTTTGGTTTTTTGTTGTTCTTGTTTTGTTTGCGGTACTGGGACTGACCCCAGGGCCTTTGCACTGAGCTACATCCCCACCTTTTTTTTTTTTTTTCTGAGACAGGGTCTCACTAAGTCACTCAGTTGCCCAGGCTGAGCTTACACTTGTGATCCTCCTGCCTCAGCCTCCCAGTGTGCTGTGATTATAGGTGTGTGCCACCACATCTAGCTATCTACAGGATTTTGTCGACAAAAATAATGTCAAATAACTATGAATGGTTTCAGCTCTTCCTTTCCAATTTCTTACTCCTGTTCCTTATCTTGCTGCACTGACTAGAACCCTGAAGCACAATGTTGACCAGAAACTGATTATGCATCCTCCTCTTCCGGCCTTTAGTCCATGCGCTTCTGTAGTTCCCGCCAAGTGTGAGTTCTGCTGAAGGTTTTTAAACGCACTCATTTATTTAAGGAAGTTCTCTTATATGCCAGTTTGCTAGTAATTACTATCATGAAAGACTTTCAGTTGCCTTACACTCAAATGATAATGTGCTCTTTGCTCTAAAGCAGCCTATTAAAAGATTTGAGTTGGAATTCTGAATTCTAGGAACAGACTTGATTTTTCAATATGCTGCTAAAATGGACTTGCTGGTATCTTATTTAGGATTTTTACATCTACATTCAAAGTAAGGTTGGCCTATACTTTTTTGTGCTTTCTTTTTTTAAAGACAGGGTTTCGTTATGTAGTGCAGGCTGGCCTTGAATTCACTTTGTAGCCCAGGCTGGCCTCTAACTTGGATCCTCCTGCTGCAGTTTCCCAAGTGTGCTCCCACACTAGGCTTTTCTCATATTCTTGTTCAGTGTTTGTGTAGAAATTATACTGGCCTCATAATGAATTTAGTAGTTTTCTCTTTTTTCTATTCTCTGAGAAAATTCATATATAATGTAGTGATCATCTATTCTTGAAGGTGCTGTAAGAACTGCCTGTAGAACCATATGGATCTGGAGTCCTTGATGGCAGGAAGGATCACAGATTTTTTTTTTTTTTTTTTTTTTTTTTTTGGAACTGGGGTTCTTGCTCTTGTACAGCAGGTGGTGAAACCACTGAACTAAATTCCTGGCCCTCCATTCATTTTTTGCAATTCATTTTATATGTTCAAGTTTCTTTGCTCTTTTCTCATTCTGAGCAAAGGCAATATTCTTGGTCTGTTTTCTTTTCAAAAGATTTATCACTTACCAACATACTTCACAGTTAATTTACCACTTGGCATCTGTATCTCTCCACTAGAATGTAAGCTCCATGGGACACAAATCCTACTCCTTAGTCGACTAATATACCCCAAGGACCAAATCCCTGCCTGGCAGAGAGTAAGCATCTAATGAATGTTGATGAATCTTGGTAATTTCCATGTATTTTTATCTTATACAATTTATTGAGAAGTTATTCATAGCATCATTTTTAAAATTCTACTATCCCTATAGTTAGGCCCTTTTTACTTATCTGTGCCTTTTTTTCTGCTTAACCTCAAATCTTTATCTATTTAGTCTATTTATTTTAATTACTGCAAGTAAACACCTTTAGTTTTATTGCTTCTCACATTTCTTTCATTTCTGCTTTAGTATTTATTTCCTTTCTCCCATTCTTTTTAGGTTTTTTTTTCTAGCTTCTTGAGTTAAGTACTTTAAGTTATTTTTTTAATAAGTGTATTTAAGCAATAAATTTACTCCAAGTACCATTTTAGCTGCAACATACACACTTTATACACAGGATGTGAGCCATGTGACAGGTTTTGTACATTATGCTTCCTTAATCCTTAATAATTCACGGTGTTGGGGCCAGGGATTTAGCTCAGTGGTTTTGCCGCCTGCTGCACAAGTGCAAGGACCCGAGTTCGATCCGCGGTACAAAAACAAAAACAAACAAAAAAATTCATGGTGTATTTTCTGAAGGAAATTCTCTTATATAACTGCAATGCAGTTATGAAATTCAAGGAATGTAATTGATATAATACATTCAATGATGTAACCCAGGCCAAAGCACATGTGGCCTTTTTCTTTTTTGCCCTTTCTGAGCTCCTTTTACCTCCCTCTCATCCTAGAACCATTTTTTTGTTCATGACTTTCAATAAACATAGCTGCTTTTCTCTCACCACTGGTGTACACCTTACAGTGATTCACTTGTCATACACAAGAGCTTGGGGTCTATCTGTCAGATCCACCACGCCATTATGAATGGATAAACTAAATGTGATACAGACCATGACTCAGTCATAAAAGAATGAAGAATGATACATGCTACAAAATGGAAGAACCCCCAAAACATGCCAAGTGAGAGGAGTTAGACGAAAAAGGCCACATGTTGCATGACCCCACTGTAACGGTAACAGGCACATGGCCAGCAGCAGCACAGGACAGCAGCTGCCAGGGGCCAGGGAAGGAGGGCACTCAGGTGCAGACAGCATGGCAACTGCACCACCAACACTGAACAGTACACTGCAACATGGTGACTCTGACACCGTGTGACTTTTATCCCAATTTAAAGAACAGGAGGAAGAATACCACCAAGCCCAAGGGTTAGGAAAACACCTGGCCCTGCTGCAGAACAAATCTGTTTTTCTTCCTTTTAACACATATTTATGGTTGGGTGATAGACTCTTCCACCGACTCTTTGGCTCAGTCTGAGAACTTGATGTTGAGACAAGAAAGAAAACTGTGACCTGCAGTCTAATCACACTTTCAAGGTGTGATACTGCTCTGCTCCTCGGTGAGTTCTACATTTCCATGAAGAAAATCCTCCACTTACAGGAATGCAACACACACGGTACTGTGGACTGCAGCCAAGCTCTGTCTTACTGAGCAAAGACTAAGGGCAAGGAAAGCAATGGTTTCATCTTAGTTGAAAGCAAAATCCAGGTGTGCTTAGCTCATTCAACTCAGAACTGAATTATATGTACAGAAAAAGAATCACAAGCTTAACTTTAAAGAAAGGAATTTTGGGCCAGGGTTTAGCTCAGTGGTTTCGCTGCCTGCCTTAAGGACCCGAGTTCGATCTGATCCCCGGTACCACAAAGAGAGGGCAGGGGAGGGGAGAAGAGAAAAGAATTTCAAGCCAGGCATGGTGGTACACATAACCCTAACACTATGGGAGGCTAGGCAAGAGGATCACAGGTTTTAGCCTAGCCTAAAAAAAACTGAAAAGAAAAAAGAATGGCACCAACCCAAGGACTCACATCAGGTAGATAAGCATTCACTCATAAGTAGCCATGGACTGTAGGGCTACACTCCTCACACTAAGTTACTTACAGGTGTGGTGGTGCACACCTAAAATCTCAGCACGCAGGAGGCTGAGGCAGGAGGATCGTTGCAAAAGTTCAAGGCCAGAACTGCACAGAGAGACCTTATCTCAAAAAACAAAACGAAACAAAACACTTTAAACTACACAACTTCTTTTTTGTGTGTGTGGTACCAGGGATCGAACTCAGGACCTTGTGCTTGCGAGGAAGGCACCGGAACCACTGAGCTAAATCCCCGGCCCAAAACAAAACTTTATACAAAAATTGTACTGCCTTCCAAGCTAAGTAAAAGAAGAGGAGGAAGCAGATAAGGAATTAAAAATAACAAAGAGTACACGTGCTTAGGGTCTAAAGAAAAATAATGGAATGATCAAGTTCTGTACTGGTCCCTAGAAAACCCTAGTTACAGTGACTAGCTGCCTCCCTCCTGTAGCTATTGTCAGACTCAAAAGTGAGGCTTGTCCTCTTATTGATGGTTTAGTAAGAATCCAATGTTGATCAAAGTCAAGTTTTACTCAGTATCCTCTTAAAGACTTTACTCTGACCTTTTTTTTTGTACCTGGGATCGAACTTGGGACCTTGCACTTGTAGGGCAGGCGGAACGACTGAGCTAAATCCCGGGCCCCTTTACTCTGACTTTTAAGGTTTAAAAGCAAAGGACTTTGGGAAAAAATATTGGCAAGTCATATACCTGATAAGGGACTGAAACCCATAACACATAAAGAACCCTTACAATACAATAGAATGGCAATTAATAACATTAATTAAGTGGGCAAAGAATGTGAATAGATCTTTGTCTAGGAAGGTACAAATGACCAATAACCAGATGAAAAGAAGCTCAATCAACATCATTAGTGATCACAGAAATACAAACCCTAACCACACTGAGATGGCACTTCACACCCAGCAGGATGACTGAAAGCTAACAGACTACATCAAGTGTTGGCAAGAACAAGGAGAAAATGGAACCCTCACGCACTGCTTCTGGGAATGTAAGATGGATCAACTTCCTGGAAAATAGTCTGGTAGACAGAATCACCACATGACCCAGCAATTCTTACTCCTAGGAATATAGCTGAGAGATAGGAAAATACACATCCACCCAAAAACTTGTACATGAGAGTTCACAGCAGCATCATGCATGATAGTCAAAAATGTAAACAACTTCAATGTCCATCACCAACTGTCCAATTGATGAATGGATAAAATATAGTACACTCATACAATAGAATACTACTGGCATCAAAAAGCAAAGAACTGCTGATAAATGGAAGTTCAAGATAGATGAATTTCAAAAAACATTAAGAAAAAGAACAACAACAACAAAAAAAAGGAACGAAAGAAGGGCCAGTGATACAGTGCCTGTCTCACAAGCACAAGGTCCTGAGTTCGATCCCTGGTACCAGTACCACAAAAAGAAGAAAGAAAAAGAAGCCAAGTCAGGTGTGGTGGCACACACCAATAATCCCACCCCTTCCGAGCCAGAGACAGGAGGACTGCTGTGAGTTCAAGGCCATCCTAGGCTACATAGTGCATTTGAGGTCAGGCTGAACTAGTGAAACCTTGTTGCCAAAAAAATAAAAAATAAGCAGCAGCAGCCAGTCAAAAGGACTACATATTGTATGATTCCATTCATGTGAAATGTCTGCAATAGACAAATCAAAATAGATTAATGGTTACCTATGGATGAAGAGAAAGTGGAGTCACTGCTAATGAATATGGGGTTTCTGGGGTGAGGAAAATTATCTAGAATTGTGATGCTTGACAATACTTGTGTATACTAAGACCACTGAATTGTACACTTTGAATGGATGAATTGTATGGATGCAAATTTTTATCTCAATAAATGTTTAAAAAAAAGCTTGAAGGGCTGGGGATTTAGCTCAGTGGTTCTGCCACCTGCCTCAAAAGGGCAAGGTCCCAAGTTCGATCTCAGGTACCAAAAAAAAAGAAAAAAAGAAAAGCCTGAAGACTCATCTCTGAGCATCCTGTTGACACTTCCATTTGGATATCTATCTTACTATCACCTCAAACTCAACATGTTCCAATGGATCATTCTCTTACTGTCAAACCCAGACCCTTAATGCCACACTATCTTCAGGTGTACTTCCTCTAAGTATTATTTTCAGAATGTCATACCCTATTTAAAATCTTCACAAACTCCTTTCTATGTATCAAGCAAAGGCAACATACCTTGGTGGTGCTGAAGGCCTTGTGTGAGGTGGTCATTACTTTCTTACAAATACCATTGTGTAGAATCCTATCCCCATGTGATACAATTGTCTTTTACTGCAATTACTCAATTCCTTATTATCACTGATAACCAAGAGTCAGAAGCAATATTTTCCATTTGACAAGTGGTGAATTATACGTAGTCATCTTTACAGACTCATACATACCATTTCCCCTCCACACTTCAGCTAAATGGCAACCGCCTTCTCCAGGTTCCTTGCAAAATTCTACAACATCTCGACAGGTTGTTTCCGGTGTTATAGGAACGTCTGTTAAAATCTGTTCATTGTTGCTCAAGAACACGGTTAATATCATCTATAAGAGAAAAGATTAAAACTAAAATTTAGATTCCTTACTGTGAAAAGATTAATCTATATATTTAAGGTGATCCCTCCAACATTTCCTGTCCCAAACCCCTACAGGATTAGTTTTTAGAAATAGATAAGCTGATTCTAAACTTCTTGTGAAAGAAAGAAAAGTAAGATAAGTCGGGAAAAATTCTCAGAGGAGTGTTTGAAAAGAACCAACACAACAGATGCTGTGCAGCCTCAAAACCATATCACAGCGGGAGGCAGTTGGAGCAATGGGCAAACTGATTTCCCACAACCAGAGCCAATTCTATCCAAAAAGATGAGAAATGACAGCAGAGCCTCCTCAAAATCAAGGAAGGAAAAGGACTACACAATGAATGATGTTTGAGCAACTAAAACACTCATCTAGGAAAAAAGAACTAGATTCATCCCATACATCTTGCACTAGCAGAAGTTCCTAAAAGATCAACTATTCAGATACAAATCATAAACCCAAAATCCTAAATAAAACCTAGGTTAATTCCCTTTGATAACACCGGTGTACACAAGCCCTTTCCAACTATGACTCAAAAAACCATGCCAGGTGTGGCAGTGCACGCCTATAACCCAGCACTCAGCAGGCTGCTGCAGGAGGCTCCCAAGTTCAAACCCCACCCGGGCAATCTGAGACTATGTTACAAAATTTCAAATGATGATGGTGATGACGGAGCTAGGATGTAGCTCAGTCAGTGTCAGGATGCCCACGGGATTGATCCCCCGTACTAAAATAAAAAACAAATGGAGCCGGAACGGCGAGTCGGTGGCACTAGTCTAGTTTGAGCATATGTGGGAACGCGGTGTGCGAGCTGGGGTTGAAGGCAAGAGCCAGGGTGAGAGCTGGTCTGTGCCAGCTGCGTGGGCCTTGGGCTGACCCGCCCCTTCGGGTAGGCGTGGGGCTGGCGGGCTTCGAGATGGACACTCCCCCCATCTCAGGCTCGGACTCGGATTCTGATGATTCTCTAGCCACGGACAGAGAGTTGCAGGATGCATTTTCCTGCGGACTCCTGAAGCCAGGCCTCAATGTCATGCTCAAGGGGCCGAAGAAGGCCATGAACAACATGAATGGCCTGAAGTAGTGTTTGGTCGAATTCAAGCGGAGTCTAGAATGGGTTGAAATGTTACCCTGGGTCCTGTGCCGGTCGTCAGTGGACCTGAGCCAACACCTCAGAACAAGGACCCGAAAGCTGTTAAACCAGAAGACAACTTCCAGTGGGAAATGAGTTCCTACCGCCAGGCTCAGGCAGCAGTGCTTGCAGTATTACCACGCCTCCACCAGCTCAAAGTCCCTACCAAGCGGCCCACTGATTATTTTGCGGAAATGGCCAAGTCGGATCAGCAAAAGATTCGACAGAAGCTACAGACTAAACAAGCTGCCATGGAGAAGTCTGAAAAGGCTAAGTAACTGCGAGGACTTAGGAAATATGGACAGAAGGTGCAAACAGAGGTTCTTCAGAAGAGGCAGCAGGACAAATCACATATGATGACTGCCATTAAGAAATATCAAAAAGGCTTCTCTGATAAATTGGATTTCCTTGAGGGAGATCAGAAACCTGTTGCCCGGGGCACAAAGGCAGGAACTAAAGGCCAGCAGATGAAGAAAGGGCCCAGTGCCAAAAGACAATATAAAAACCAGAAATTTGGCTTTGGGGGGAAGAAGAAAGGCTCCAAGTGGAACACTCGTGAGAGCCATGATGCTGCATCCAGCTTCTGGGCCAAGACAGCACATGGGAAAGGCCTCAAGAGGCCTGGAAAGAAAGGATCAAATAAGAGACCTGGAAAACGAACAAGAGAGATGATGAACAGAACCCGTTAAACAACATCTCTTTTAATGAAGAACAGGGAAAAAAAGGATGAAGACATGGAACTTCACAGTACAATTGGACCTTATCTTTTATTATTTTTCATTTTTTTATTGGAAAAAATTATTTTAATAAATTTAAAAAATTATTCACAAAATAAAAAACAAAAACAACGAAATTCTACCACGTTGAAGATTTTAAAACATTACATTGGAAGACTTTTTAAATCACATCCATAAATTACAATTTAAACCAAAGATGTTCTTTAATAAGAAAGTATTACGAAGTATTTCTATTTAATATTTTATCAAAAATGAGAAAACAAAACTCATGTGTTCCAAAATTCTCCTCGCCCTTAACATCTCTGCTGTAGACTAAATGTAATTTTAGTTAATTGTTAAATTTTTTTCTTAAGAATGCCCTAAATGCCTACATTTTGAAATTGTTACTATTGATGGTCAGATTTTACATGAACTGTTTTGAACGGGTTTCCTTCTGCCGACAAACTCCCCTCACGCCAACCTAGCCTCCACTAGTGCCGGGCCAATTTTGAAACATAAATCAAGTCATTCCCTTGCTTAGAATACTCAGGACTTGGCCAGGGATTTAGCTCAGTGGTTCCACCGCCTGCCTCACAAGCGCAAGGACCCAAGTTCGCAAGGACCCAAGTTCGATCCCCAGTACCAAAATAAATAAATAAAATAAAATAAAATACTCAGGACTCCCCACGCCCTGATAGCAGCCCTTCCCAAAACACTCTCGATGGTACCTAAACAGCAAACAGGCTTCTTTCCTCTTGCATCTAATGTACTGATGTTCATCTGAAGAGGATCTCGTGAGTTCTGGATTTCCAGAATGCACTCAGAGAAAACCTAGACACTAGACTCCCAGGCTTCCAGGCCTCATTTCCTCAGTTCCAACGGAGTTCTCACTGGCCACCTTCCCTCTAATCATTTCTGCTTCCTGTTTGCCCATAAACTCCTATTTCACTCTTCAAAACTCAGCTCCCAGCTCTCATCTCTGCACAAACCCTCTTTTTCCCTCCTCTCTCCAGGGATGCTAGAGTAGGCTCCTTCCTCTGAGAGCCAGTAATTGTTCCCCTACCTTCCTTACATCATTTCAGTGAGCACTAACATGTTTCCCTCCCCTAAGCAGACTATGCCTTCCAGGCAATTTGCTGTTGAATCTTGCATTTCCTGTTGCCTGCACAGTAGCTGCACAAGGTGTACACAATAAAATCCAGCTGACTTCACACATAACACAAACACAGAACTCCCATGATGCCCTAGCGCTGAGAAAATATATACACACATAATACCAGCCTGTTCAATAAACAAGCAACATAAACATGTTTTTCTCTTAGTGCTGGTGATTGAGCCCAGGGCCTCGGGCATGCTAAGCACATGCTCTACCACTGAGTTACATCCCTGCCCCTTTTTATTTTGAGGGTTCCCTACACTGCCCAGGCTGCTCTTAAACATTTGATGCTCCTGCCTCAGCCTCCTGAGTGGTTGGTATTACAGGGGGCACCACCACACTCAGCTTTTAAAAGTAGAGCTCTTTATGAACACAATGTCAGAATGGAGGGTGGCAATACACTATTTTGGAGCACTTCCTGAATTACCAAAACTTTTCAGCTGATGGATGTGTTCAGTAAAAGAGAGGGAGAGAAGAAGCGGAACAGTAGGGTTGTAAGTCTGAATACTTTTTTTTTTTCTTATTTTTGGTACCGGGGATTGAGCTCGGGACCTTGCACTTGCGATGCAGGTGGCAACACCACTGTGCTAAATCCCCGGCCCTCTGAACACATTTTTAAAAGCTAAGAGCTACCAAATAACTTTTACAAAAGTCACTAAACATTACTTCATTTTTAATGTTCTATTTCATAGTCTTTAATAAACCAATCTTTCCTAATTCTAGCAAAATTTACTTTCTCTAATCTCTATTATTCAAAACCAAGTGCATTACAATTGTGACAGACTTAAAACCGCTCAAGATGAATCCCCTGGTACTGCCCTGGATGGCACGTGTCCCTAAAGCACCACCTGAAAGGAAGCTGAAAGATTCTCCAGCACAAACACCACACTGCATTGATCTGGGAGCAGTTTCTGCGTATATTCTATCACCTCTGAAGTCACAATGCATCTCATCATCAATGGCAGACAGTTCAATGGGTAATGTTACTTTTTCTTTAATAACATATACAAAACAGAGGAAACCCAATAGGACTAGGGAACAGAAGAAAACAGATAAAGGAAAAAAGAAAATTACATGTATCCCTCCTAAGAGACCAATACGTTGAAAAAGAAAGTTGTGGCTAACTACAGCTAGGAAAACAAACTGTGCCTGCCGTAAGAAAGTGCATGATGCCCACTCCGTGCCCTCCCACAGGTGCTCCTCTGCCCATGCACCACCGTCCCCACCCGACCCCTCTGAGACAGTGCCTCCCCTCCCACCTTCCTCTAAGGGACTGGAGCTATTTGCTGTTCCACGGGCTTACACTAAGTTGTCAGTTTTCTTAACTTCATCCTCTACTTAAAGAGTGTCTGTGACTCACAAGAGTGAGCTGTGACCCATTACCCTGTCTTGAAATCATCTAAGTATGTCTCGTCCGTGTCTTTTTTAATGCAAAAAAGTGGGACAAACTCAGAACTACAACGCACTGAGGGCAAGCCTCGGGCTCTCTCCCTAGCTTGGTGCCTGAGTACGACGTTAGACACTGCAATGATCAGAAATGAAGGGTGCAAGTCAGAGGGAGGCAGTCAGCTGCATCCAAAAAGACATCCCCTGGCCCTTGGTTTCAAGGGGATTCGAGCTGTGTAAGAAAACTGACTGGAATAGAATAATCACTAATTTAAGTGACCTTCAAAAACTTCTGCAAATGGTTTTTATTTATTTATTTATTTATTTATTTATTTATTTTTGCAAATGGTTTTTAAATGATGTTCTTGGTACAAATTAAGAATGTACTAGCCATTAAAAAGTAGGCACTTGGGGCTGGGGATTTAGCTCAGTGGTTTCGCCGCCTGCTGCACAAGCGCAAGGACCCGAGTTCGATCCCCGGTACCAAGAAAACAAACAAACAAAAAAGTAGGCACTATCCTATAAGCAGAAAGACAGTAACACACACTGACAAGGATGTGGAGAAGTGGAAGCCTAGGCACCATCGGTGAAGATGACAATGGGTGGCCACCTCCAGCCACAGCTCGACAGCCTCTCACACGTGACACGGCCCTGCAACCTCCTCCTAGCACCTGCCCCAAAGAAGAACCTACGTCCACATAAAAGTACCGCACGTAAATGTTCACAATAGCCACAAAGAGGAAACTCAAATACCCATCAACTGACACAAATAGAACCTGGCATAACCTACAACGCAACGCTATTGAGTAACACAAAGTAATAGAGTATTGGCGTGTGGCATAATGAACTTGGACGAACTGTGAACACATTACCGAGTAAAAGAGGTCAGACACCAAAGGAAACACATATTGTAAGACTGAATTAATATAAAATATCAAAAACTAGCCAAATCTATTGAGACAGATGAGCGACTGCTTGGGGCTGGGGTGGGTGGACAGGGACTGTGAACAGAGACACAGTCTCTCTGGGGTGACAGAGATGGCGGTGATGGTTACACAACTCTAAGTTCACTAAAGATCATCAAACTGTTCAGCTGGGTGAGGCAAATGTGATGGCATAGGAAGTATGCCTGAAGAGATGGAGGGAGAGGGGAGTGAGGGGAAGGGAGGGGACCTAAAAAGGATTAGGATGCATTAAGTACATGTGTCAACCCATGCTGAATATAATCACTGTGACTGCAAACAAGCACAAATAAAAATAAAGATTCGAAAGGAAAAAAATTATACCTCAAAAAGCTGCTTTTAAGAAATGGGATCTCTAAGCCTTCCAGAAAAGGAAACAGGAAACTACTTACACCGTCCAAGCTGCCGGGGAGGGGAACCCAGGGGTCCTCTGGCTCTGCCTGGATGGCGCTGTGCCTCTGGAAGCTGCTCCCTCTCCCATCTCGGGTCTTGCTGAGTGTCACACTCTTGTCTTTTTTTTGGTAACGGGGATCGAACTCAGGAACTTGTGCTGGTGAGGCAGGTAAGGTGCCACTGAGCTCCATCCCTGGTCCGAGTGTCATACTCTTAGGACAGTGGCCCTCAGACTCTGCTAGGCCCGGCCCAGCCCAGCCTTTTGCTTCCCAGCTCACCTGTACCATCTGCTGCTACCTCCTGGGGAAAGGGGAGTCCAGGATAACAAAGCACAATAATAATCAGGGCACAGTAAGATGCTAAAAGCCACCCCAAACCCTAACAGCTTGTGATAGCTCACTTGACAGCAAGTTGCTCATAAACACCACAGAAAGGGTGGAACAGAGGCACAGCAGGAAGACCTGAGATTTCCAGTGAGCCACGTGCCCTGTGTCCCTCCTTCCAGTCCCATGGGTCACAGCTCTGCTCAGTTAACACCTCAGAAACATCAGGACTGCAGGAAGAGCTGGGCAATGCACCTCCTCTCACACCCCGACTCAGCCTCTGGGAGGCACCCGGAAGGCTCACCTAGCCACGGAGGGCAGGGCCCCAGCTCCTCTCTCAGGGGTGCCATGACCAGCACATGGCCCTGACTTCAAAAAGGACCCAGGAGCCAACTACTGCCCCCACTACCAACCTAGACCGAGGCACCATCACTGCTCCATCAGGATGGGGAGCAACCCGACTGGCCTGTTTCCACACCTTCCCTGAAGATACATCACTTGGTTTAAAACCCTCCTATGAGTTCTTCTTCTCTGAGAATAATTCCAAGGTCCAAGTCCTAACTACCGTCCACAAGGCCCCATGTAACCTGCAACATACACCCACGGCCCCCTAGCACCATTTACCACACTCTTCCTTCCCTTGTTCCACACGTTGACCATTTCACTCTTCCTCTAGCAGAATGAGCTGCTCCTGCCTCAGGGCCTTTGCACTTGCTGCCCTTGGGCAGACCACTCAGCTCAGCTCCTCATATGGCAGTATGGCTCTCTTCCTTCAGCATCCTATCAGGGACATGTTCCCTAACCAACCTATGCAAGACAGCATCTTTCTATCATCCTGCCCTCTGGCCCTGCACACTCACTTCCAGCTGACTCACACAGTCCTTTGCTCAGCCTGTGTGGCCTGAACCCAGAACACAGGCTCCCCAGGAGCAAGCATTCCCGCCAGCCCACCTCTCTAACACCAGCACCCGGCATGGGTGCTCAGTGAACTCCTCAGTGGAGACCTCTGGGTCGTGAAGGCTAAGCTGGTCGTCTGCCTCTTCAGCCCCAAGGTCCCTGCGCCAAAAGATGGCAAGCATTTTACCCCGTTTGCTGGGTTAGTCTACCTTACAGAGAGGAAAGTCATGGACAAAAATGTCAGTGGGCAAGTCAGGAGCCCCGAACAAGACAGACTGCAGTCACATCTACAGAGCCCTCAGCTGTCCCTCGCCAAAGCCTCTCCTCCTTCCACAAGGTGGCACTGCAGGGTAAGGGGGGTGGATTCCCACGTGCTGCAACTTGGGGAAAGGGAACTAACTCTACAGAGGTGTAATCTAGTAAGACCATATTAAGTTCAGTTTCCACAATTAGAATCTGTACTGTTTTGAAAAGGAAATAGAATTGACCTTCTATAGAAGAGTGATAAAAAAAACTGTAAATACGGCTGGGGATTTAGCTCAGTGGTTTCGCTGCCTGCTGCGCAAGCCCAAAGACCCAAGTTCGATCCCCGGTACCAAAAAAAAAAAAAAAAATTGTAAATAGCCAGACAAATTGGTGCACACCTGTAACACCAGCACTCGGGAGGCTGAGGCAGGAGGGGCTGCTGGGACTTCAAGGCCAGCCTGGGATATATGGTGAGTTCAAGGCCAACCTGAACTACACAGCAGGCCCTGTCTCAAAAAACAAAACAAAAAATGTTTTTCTTCTAAATTGAGAAGTAGTAAAAAAAAAAAAAATGAATTGAGAAGTAGTGCTGGGCATGGTGGTAAATGCCTGCAATTCCAGCTATGTGGGATGCTCTGATGTTACTAAATACCACGCTCTCCTTACAGTATCAAAGTCACAGGGAGGAAGATCATAATTTCAAGGCCAGTCTGGACAATAACAAGATCCTGACTCAAAAGAGAAAAAAAAAAAAGGAGAGAAGAGGAGAGGGTTAAGGGAGAAGAGGAGGGCTGGGGATTTAGCTCAGTGTCGCTGTGCCTGCCTGGCAAGCTCGAGGTCCTGAGTTCAATTCCTGGTACCAAAAAGGGCATGGGGAGGCCTGGTGATATAATTCAGTGCTCCGTAGATCCAATCCCAAGTACCACAAAAATAGAAAAATGAATGGAAAACTTCAGACTGCAAACACCATATCT
Organism: Heterocephalus glaber; assembly: GCF_000247695.1. Next base: position 1,149,081 of record NW_004624734.1, on the reverse strand, counting down.
GACGCTCAAGAACTGTATTCAAGCTGGGCATGGTGGTGCCTATCTGGAATCCCAGCAGTAGGGAGGCTGAAGGAGGAGGATCACCAAGTTCGAGGTGAGCGTAGGCTACATAGTGAGTTCAAAGCCAGCCTGAGCTACAGAGCAACACCTTGTCTCACCAAAACAGAAACAAAAAACTGTATCAAAAATGAGCCTTCAAAACTGATGGAGAAGTGGCCAGGGATTTAGCTCAGTGGTTTCGCCGCCTGACCTGCAAGTGCAAGGACCTGAGTTCGATCTCCGGTACCAAAAAAAACCAAAAAACTGATGGAGAAGTAAAGACTTTCCATGACAAAGAAATCCTAAGGAAACACATGACCACTAAACCAGTGTTGCAGAAAATATTTAAGGAGTCCTAGACAGAGATGGGGGCTACCAGAACCAAAGGTCCCAAAAGGAAAGAAGGCATCTAACTGGGAGTGTAATTAAACAAAGCGGGGAGGGACCAGCAATGGAAAAACAATGCAATGACACAATTCAGAAAATGCCTTACAATAGTAACTCTCCATCAGTGGTCTCAACTCCCCAGTCAACTGATGCAGACTGGCAGACAGGATTAAAAACAAGATCCTACAGGAGACACACCCATCTAAAGGAGCCACACAGACTGAAAGCAACAGGACAGAAACAATGCTCCATTCAACCAAGCCCCAAACAAGCAAGAGTAGCTGCCTTATTTTCAGACACAGTGGACTTCAAGCTAAAACTGATCAGAAGAGACAGCGATGGCCACTAAATAACTTGGAAAGAGTGAGTTCAACAGGAGGGTTAACAGTCGGGAACACCCTGCACTCAACTTCACAGTATAAAACCCACTAGGGTCAGAAGGACAGAGAGGTACCAATACAGGCATGGGGGGGGGGGGGGGGGTTCGATACTCCACTCTCACACGTAAACAGGCCAATCAGACAAAAACGCAGAAACGTCAAGAGTTCAACCACACCGCTGAACAAACAGACTTAACAGATACCTACCTCTACCTACAGAGTGGGGGGTTTTCTTGTTGATTTTTTTTTTTGGTACTGGGGATCAAACTCGGGACCTTGTGCTTGCGAGGCAGGCAGCAGAACCACTGAGCTAAATCCCTGGCCCCCCTACAGAGTGTTTTATCCAACAGCAGAATACACTTTTTTCTCAACAATACATGGAACAGTCTTTTTTCTAAAACAGACTATATCTAGGCCACAGAGCATACTTAAATAAATATAAAAGAATTGAAATAATCCTCTGGATACCATCAGATCATACCAGAAAAAACTGGGAAACCAACAGCAAAAGAAACCACAGAAACTACACAAACATGGGAAATTAAACAATATGCTAAAGAATAATCAATGAATCAAAGGAAATCAGGGAAGAAATAAAGATCCTAGAATCAAATGGGAATGGAAGTTCAACATACCAAAACCTATGGAACAAAATAAGGGCAGTTCGCTGGGGATTTAGCTCAGTGGTTCCACTGCCTGCCTCTCAAGCACAAGGACCCAAGTTCGATCCTCAGCACCAAAAAAAAAAAAAATCCTAGCAAAATAAGGGCAGTTCTAAAAAGGAAGGTTAGCTGGGAATGTAGCTGCAAGCGCAAGGTCCTGAGTTCAATCCCTGGTATGGAGAGAAAAAAACAAAGTAAAAGGGAAGGTTAGCGCTGTGAATATACACATGAAAAAATAGAGCGCCAACTAAATAACCTAACAATGCTTCTCAAGGTGCTAGAAAGACAAGTACAGCCCAAATCTGAAGCTAATGGAAGAAAAAAAATTATAAAGATCAGAGAGGAAATTAATGAAATTAAGACTAAAAAGCCCTGGATGTGGTGGCACAGGCCTGTAATCCCAGTACTCAGGAGGCTGAGGCAGGAGGATAGCTGCAAGTTCAAAGCCAACCTGGGCTACATAGAGAGTTCAAGGCCAATCTGAAATACACAGGTGAGAACTTGTCTCAAACAAAACAAAACAAAACAAAAAAAGTAAAAAGCAATATAAAGGATCAATGAATCAAGGTGGTTTTCAGAAAGGATGAGGAAGGGGTCTGGGAATAGGGGAGACAAGAGGAGGAGGGGAAGAGGAAGTAAAAACAATCGAGACGCAATGATGCAATATGTACATGCACCAATTCCCCCATGATGAACGTATTTACTATACACAGCAAATATATACTAATAAAAAGGTGAGAGGCCAGGCATGGTGGCGTACACTTGTCTCCAAAAAAAAAAAA
>NW_004624734.1:1112603-1143136 GCF_000247695.1 Heterocephalus glaber | reverse complement strand
GCCCAGGCTGGGAAACTTAGGGAGACCTTCTCTCTAAATACTGACCAGGTTTTTTTTGTTGTTTTTTTGTGGTGTTTTTTTGGTACTAGGGATCAAACTCAGGACCTTGCACTTGTGAGGCAGGCACGGTGCCACTGAGCTAAATCCCCAGCCTCAAAATAAAAAAGAGTAAGCTGGGTGTGGTGGCACAAGCCTGTGATCCCAGCACTCAGGAGGCTGAGGCAGAAGGATTGCTACAAGTTCAAGGCCAGCCTGGGCTACATAGTGAGTTCAGGAAGAGCCTGAACTACAAGGGAGACCCTGCCTCAAAAAAAACACAAAACCAATCAATCAATCAATCAATCAATAAAATAAGAGAAAGGGCTAGGGATGTAGCTCAGTGTGAAGGCTCTGGGTTCAACCCCCACTACCACCAAAAAAAGGGAGGGGCTGCAAAGGAAAGCAGTGAAGGCTGTAATGCAGATGAACCCTGAAACATTACACTCTGAGAGGAGTCAGATGCATGCCCGAATGACCCATGGACAGACAGGAAAGCCCACCACAAGCACACCCAGGGAGACAGGAGCTGGAAGGGAAAGGTGGAGAGTGACGCCAATGAACGGAGTTTCTTGTGAGCTAAAGAAAATACTTTACATTAGAGATGGTGGTGTTTGCACAACTCTGTGACTGTTCTAAAAACCACTAAAGTGTACACTTTGAAAGGGTGAATTATACGGTATGCAAATTACATACCAGTAAAATTATTACCAAAAATTTAGCTCTGCCAATTATTTCAACCTACAAAATCAGTAAAATAGTTTTGTCACTGAAAATAACTTGAAACAAGACACTATTATTTTCTTGTATATATTTTTCCTTTTCTCTGGTAGACATTTATAGTTACATAAATCCTATTTTTTCATTTCTGCAAATACTGAAAATTCACTAAACATTTTGCCAGCATGAAATGGGGCCTGAAACAAAGAAAAGTACTAAAATAATGTCCCTTTTTTAGAACACTTTTATATAATCATGTGTGTAGAAACACTGAAATTAGAATATAATTTTCAAAGGAAAAATAAGTCCAACAGTACCCTATCTTCTTACAAATGGTTCTCTTTTGTCTTTCAGATGTGAGCCAGCTCTTGAAAAACATGATGTTACTCTGAATTTGCTTATAATGCTTTGAGTTACTGCTCTCAAAATGTTTCTCAAGAAACCTAAGCAAAAGTTGAGTGAAAAACAAAAGCACCAGTGCCTGGAGATTATCTATGCCATTTACAAAGGGAAAATACTTAAGCCGATGTCCTGTAGGCCTTGCGGAAGTTAAACTCGAGTGCTAATGACAGGAACCACAATAAGACACCTCATGAAACAAGACAGACTACCCTTGTTGAAGCCAAGCACCATGGGTAAAGTTTCACCTAATTAGGTGAGGGTCCTGGGGATAGAGTTCAGTGTGAGCACTGCTGAATAACAACTGCAACCAGAACCCAGAAATCACTACCGAAATGAAGACTAGACATAAATTTACCAATCTCCAAAAAGCCTGGTCTAAGTTTGCTATCTACTTTAAAATGTGAAACGTGTGAGTTTTAAAATATAAGTTTTCACAATAAGTATTTTATGCTAATGAACATTATTTGCATGTCTGGAGTACAAGATGTACAGAACTATATGTTTTCTTCTTATTCAAAATGTGCTGGACTGACCTGTTGTAGGTGCCTAAAATCAGAATGAAACAAGATACTGTACCTAACATCAAAGGACTCTTGTCAATCACTACTAATAAAAATAGTCATCATTTCTGTTATGTTAGTACTTACTGAAAAGAGACGGGCCCCTTCTCCTACCCACATCATGTCATCTCCCTCTGCCAGCAGGCCTAGGGATCGGTGCTGGGGACCCTGTCCTGCAGACAGACCGGAACAATCCCAGGTCGCGAATGACCAGGGGCCAGAGATGAGGGTTATACACTTCTGCTTGAATAGTTCAGAAATGGAACGTGAATATTCATTTATGGATGCTTTAAAATCTAACTAGTCAAGTTCTTCATTGTGATGAAATTATAGAAAATAGGCTTTATCTAAGTTAGTAGATAGAAATATAAAGTCACACTACTTTTAATGAAAGAATTTCAAACGTGTAATGTACATGTACCTTTGGAAAAAAATTTAAATATGATTATAAAAGAACACATTACTAGATATTCATTATAAAATCTAAAAATGAAACTGGGTGTGATGGCAGATTCCTGTAATCACAGAACTTGGGAGGCTGAGGCAGGAGGATCACCTTGATTTCAAGGCCAACCTGAACTACATAGTGAGACCCCATCTCAAAAGAAACCCAAAAAATATAAAATCTAAAGATGAATGTATAATAGTCCAGACTGCCTCCAGGCAAGAGACTTTCTATAAAAGAAAAGAAATAAGAGGTGAAACCTTCAAAGTCTCCCCACTCTGTGAATTGACCTCTCCTGAGGTTGAGGTCTACTCAGGGACCAAAAAGCCCCATGTAAAGACCCATGCATAACTTGCAGAATTTCATCACCATTATTTTTAAGGCAGTAATTATGTATTCCACCACTTGGTAAAACATTAGGTTGCATGTGAGTTTCATATTATTACATAGTCGTAATTTCTACTCTTCCAAATAACAAGCCATACCACAAACAGTTACATTTCTGAATGTTAATGGGCAGCCACGTATTTTCACGGAGGGAGAAAGAAGAATGGACACTTCCTCAGCGCCTCCACAGGATCGTCCCAGGAGCTTATTTCACATCACACCCACCCCTCCCGCACGCTGGCTCAAGGAAGACACAACGTTCTGCACTCTACAGGGACTCTGTGTGCCTGCTGTGTGCTGGGACTCGGCACTGATGAGCAGGCAAGGTTCCTGTCCTTGCGGAATTTTTATTACAGATGGGAAAGACACCAATTAAGGAAAACATAGAGCACAGTAGATGGTGGAGACTATGCAGAAACACAGTAGACAAAGGACACTGGGAATGGGGTGCTTTCAGCTTTACAAGTGGTGGTTAGAAAAAGCCTCACTGAAGAAGGTAACAGAGTGAACTTCGAGGATACCTTGGAAGAGGTGCACTCTGGCAAAAAGAACAAGTGCAAAGGCTCTGAGGCAGAATGGGTGCCCCAACTTTGCAGGAGCAGAGACATCAAGGGCAGAAAAGGGCAGAGGATTCTTCTCAAAGGAAGACTGGAGGTCCCCAAAGGTTTCACCTAAGTGGCAATTCTGACAGAACTTCCAGCCTCACACGGCTGCTTTGCTGAGAACATATAGAGCAGGAGCAAGCAGCAAATATGAAGATCCTTCAGGAGTGAAGAGAAGAATCCAGGCAAGAGTGAGCATCCCTAAGACAGTGTGGGAGACCTAGGAAGACAGCAAGGCTTGCCCAACATGAGTGGCCAGGGAAGAGATTTACCGGAGAAGGCCCTGCCAGGCTGGCTGCCACGGACCCCAGTGCCGGCCCCTTCCTGTCCCACTTGAAGACCAGGTGGTCAGCTCTCCCTCCAGTGTCCTTCTAAGAACCCCCCCCTCCTCTTCCTAGGGGTTATAAAGCAAGAGCTGGTTTCTGACATTCGCAGCCACAGTGAACCTAACTCAGCAATGATTATCATTTTACAAAGAGAAGCCCGAGACGTACAACTGTTCAGTATTCACCCAGGTGCCACCTTTCCTCATAGAGTCACAGGTGAGCCTGAGGGTGACAGGCTGGGAAGGTGGCCCTTCATTAAACTCCCTCTGAGGGTGTGAGCGGGCCCCTTCCTGCCAGCAGGTACAGAGCTAGATGGCAGGGAGGCAGGAAGAAGAGGACACAACTATCCTGGCTGGGCTCCCAGCCACTGCAGAGGCTGCCTGCTGCACCAGGAGGATGCCCTTCCTCCCCAGCAGTCAAGGCCTTGCCCCTGCTCAGCAAACACAGGGCCATCCGGCTCCACGAAGGTGGAAGCTCAGCTGCTTCCACACAGATGGGAGAAAACAGGGCTAAGACGGGCAGATCACCTTTTGTCCCGCCGTCTTTCTGCACACAACTGTTTTCTCACCCCTCTGGTCTCAAAATAGCTCATGTGTTATTACTGGCTCAGCACTCCGGATGCTCGCACAAGGATCCATATTTTAACACAGAAAGAAAATGTCATGTCCCCCCCCCCATGGTAACATTCATACCAGTCCTATATAAAAAGCATCACTTTAAGCTGCAAATGTAGAGACTATCATATACAGGTGTTTCTTTTCTTTTCTTTTTTTTTCCTTCAATAATCACTAAAGAGTTCTGGGGAAAGAAGAGTTGATAATATATATATATTGAGTTAGTGATAAGCAAGTGACGTTCTTAATGCTTTAAAAAGTATTCAATTCAATGGGATATGCTGGGAATTTCAAACTTAAACTACCAAAACAGATCAGTCATAAAATCTTGGAGCCAGACTAGAACCTAATCTAACCAACATTCTTTCCCCATTTTATTTTAAAAAATTTTTTGGTACCAGGGACAGAACTTGGGTCCTTGCACTTGCGAGTCAGGTGGCGGAACCACTGAGCTAAATCCCCAGCCCTCTTTCCCTGTTTTATAGGGTCGAGGATTTAGCTCAGTGGTTCTGCTGCCTTCCCATTTTATAGATGCGAAAGCAGAAGGCCAGGACAGGGATATTCTATCAAGGTTAATAAATCTTATTAACAAAATCAAGTCTGAAATCCCTGTCTCTACTCAGTCTAGCACCTGACTTGCTCCCAGCAGTTATCTAGTTATAATGTGTATTTGCTGTTGAATGAGAAAGTCTATAAAATGTCTAGCATAAAACCTGACAGATAATATCTTCAAACTTAATTTCCTCCCCCTCTTTTTTCAGTACTTGACAATAATTTGATGAGTAAAAAAAGTTGGAAAACTCCCTCAGTATTTTAAAAATTGTAGAAATGTACTGAAATTAAGTCACAAAAGAAAATCATGAATAAAAATTGACAAAGGAACACAAAAATCAAGCACGAGTTATAAAGGGTAACTGATCATAAAGACTACAATATGATTTGAAAATATGAGGGCTCCATAAATATCAATGGGACCCTAGAAAATGTAAGCCAAGTGACAAAATTTTGTTGAAAATAAGTAAGTCCGGGGCTGGGCATGGTGACATGTGCCTTAATTTCAGCACTGAAGAGGGTGAGGCAGATGTTTCACAAGTTTGAGGTCAGCCTGAGCTACAGACCAAGACCTAGTCTCAAAATACAAATGAATAAATAAGTCCGGCATTTAACTGGGATAAAATTGAGGTGGCCATATTATTAAGAACCAAATACATCACTTTCGAATGAGAAAAAAGGAGCTAACAGGACAGACTGCCACGACAAGCCAAGCCAAGACCTTGCCTTGCACATTTGGCTGTAGGGTTACCCAATATAAATTATGTCTATGAAAAAGCTACATTGTTTCATCCACAAGAGAACGCTCCCAAGAGATGAGGATCACAAAGCAACAAATGTTTTTAAAAAAACAAAGTCTAAAAGAAAGCAGGAAAACGGGAGAATAAATTTCTCTTTTCCTGAAGATTCATTCGCACTGCCTACTTCACCAGCAGGTAAAAGGTACAACCTTGTAAGAAGACTCACCAATTCCTCCTCAAAAACTTCTCTCCCCATCTTGCATTAATGTGACAGGAACAGAACAGTAACAGGCAAGTGGACAAACGGGTCACATCAGCCCCATTTTAGGCAGAGGGCAGGTTCAAGAGGGGCCTGGTGCCCACTGCAGACCACAGCCTGAGGCCAGAGAGGCCTCCCAAGTCCACACATCGTGCTGCCCACGAGGGCCTCCAGCCTCGTCCAGGCAGACACAACCTGGTCAGTCACTCTCTCCCTCAGCTCCAGGTGAGATGGACAGCGTCATTCTCCAAGAAGAGGGGCTCTGGTCTGAGTCTGGCCCCTCTGCGAGGCCAGCCAAAGCTCATGGACTCTGGTCCCAGCTAACAACCAAGACCCTATACCCGGGGAATCAACTCGCTTTGGAAATTCAAAACTTCGTAGTCCAATGTCCACCAAGGCCTGTGCAGTCTAGCACTCCTTCTCCTCAGTGGCCACTTGTAAAAGCAGCACCCTGTGTGCCAGACCTAGGACAAGCAGAGGGCTTTCTGCTCCTGTAATTATCTTTTAATCTTGCCAGAAATCCTGGGAACTATGTTTTTCTTAAATGTCTCTATTATTTTTAAAGTAACAACATACAATTTTTAAAAGTGTCAAACAAAAGAGGAAATAAAGAGACAATGTCCTATGACTCACCCTTATAGCTAGTACACATTCTTCACAACTTTTTCTATACCACAGAAATGCTTTTCTTCTTTTTCGCAGTGAGGGCATAGTAAGAATGCTGGGGGTTTTAGCTAACAATATATTTTGGGCATTTTCCCATGAGAATGCACACAGTTCTGCATTCTTTTATAGGCTACATATTATTTCTCCACACCACCACACCATAATTTATTTAATACAGCCATTAGTACTTTTGTTTTACATGTGAGGAAATAAGTTCCAAAAGGTTGTGTAATTTGTCACAGCTAGTAAGTGACAGAACCAGGCCTGGGACCAGGATTACCAGATTCCAGAGACAATTCTCAAACACTCCCACCCTATATCTGCTCTGCAAGTCTCTGCCAACTTCAGCTGACTATGGAGGCCTTAAAGGTAGTGGGTTAGGATCTCTAAACCCCCAGTGCCTACCGCCGTGGGGACACATAAGAGAAGTGAGTAAGCACTTGTGTCTGTCTCTCCTGGGGTGTTACATCTATTTTCCCTATGGGGCCATTCACGTCTTTCTCAGTGCCCTGTCAGAGAGCTGGAACACACACACTTGTGCAAACTACCCATCCAGGACCCAGTGCAGAGCTGCCTCCCACTCTGCCAGGCCCTTTTAGCCTTCTTGGACCTCAGGGCCATCTGCAAGGCAGACTCGGACCCCTGCTTCAACAGGAGCTTCACCAATGGGCGCTTTCCAGCGAGAGCCCTGACCCACTCCCACACACCGGGAGGGCAGCACGCAGAGGAGCTTAGCAGTCTCTCTGCAGCCTTCCTTCAGCAGTGACAGACATCACAAACTGTGGTTTCACGACAATCCAATAAAGCTGCAAGCCACAAGAAATACAGTGAAAAATTCTACATGAAAGTATACAACAATTAAATTTAGATCACACTAGGTACTACATGGGGTGAAGTGTAGAATATAAAGGTAGTGAGATTTTACAAAGATCTAAATGTCTAACTGAGCCTCTAAAAACTGAAAATTCCCAAGTTTATGTCCTCCCCTGGCAACTCAGTGGTAATGCAGTTTTGGTTTAGGTGATTTCTAGCATCAGATGTCTTTGAATACTGTCCAGTATCTCATAAATTTCTAGAAAGAGATTCCTCTATTGTATCATTTAGCACAAAGCTTCAGATTAGCAGACTTCAATACTAAAAAAAGCTGGCAAAACACAAAAGTTCACCCTTATTGATGGTGCCAATAATCCCAAGACTCTTAGAAACTGAGGAAGGACTGCAAGGGGACTGTAGGAAGAATTTGTGCCTCCCCTCCCGCCCCAGAAAAAAAGAAAAAAGAAAGGTCCAGGGATAGATATAGCTCAGTATAAAGGCCGTAGGTTCAATCCCCAGTATCAAAAACATAAGAGGGCCGGGGATTTGGCTCAGTGGTTCCCCTGCCTGTCTCTAAAGTGCAAAGTCCCAAGTCTGATCCTCGATATCAAAAAAAACCCCTTAAGGTTCACTTTTCTATTAAATTCAGTTATGGAATACAACTACTTTTGACTTGGGCACCAAAAGCACAAGCAAGTACCACTGCTATTATTTTTTTAAATCCCCTTCTCCCATCCCAGTTACCCCACATCAGTGTAAGTTACTAACAACTCTCTGAAAGGACAGGAAACCAACTGGACCATGAGGTATTCTCTATTAACAGGACATCTGAGTGTTTGTTCAATTCTAGAGGCAAATAACCACATAAAGAGACTAAAACTCGGGCCAGGGATTTAGCTCAGTGGTTCCGGCGCCTGCCTCGCAAGCGCAAGGTCCCAAGTTCGATCCCCGGTACCAAGAAAAGAAAAAAAAAAGAGACTAAAACTCAGCTCTCAGGTTTGATTTGTAGTTTTATGGCAAAATACAAAATAATAGGGAAGAGCCAAAACCCACGATGCAGGCAAACTGTGACTCTGCATATAACATAAATTAGATAATTTGTAAGATCACTCATTCTTTCACTTAGGAAACCTTTGCTGTGCCCAACCTGGCCTGAGCCAGGCTCAGGTCAGGGTACATGAAGTCAATAAAGCTGTCCCGATTCTCACCCTCCCTGAACTTGGAGCAGAGACTGAAGAAATACCAGAAGCAACAGTGTGGAGCTGGGGAGAGCCTGGAGAGCCCACAGGAGGCCTGCCTACTCCAGTCCAGAGTCAGGAAGCACTTCCCAGAGGAGGCAGCACAGCCTGGCCAGAAAGCAGTGAGCCACGGAAACCACAGAACCAGAAAGTGGGCAGCTGTCCTCTGGCAGAGAGCAGACTGGACAGCAGGCCGGTGGCAGATGGCATCAGGTGGCCACACCATGCTGTGGCTTCGTGTCCAGCCCACTTCTTCCTGTGCAACAGCACAGGACCTTTTCTTCGCTCCCTTCCTGTCACTGAACCGCGATCTCTTATGCTCCAATTTGATTTTCGCTATTCTTCCTAACCTATTTACAAAGCAAAGAATAGAAAATAAAACTCAGTAACAAACTGTGCAAGAATACACTGACTACAAAAAAACTAGAATTAGAAAGTCTCTCCAGACACACTGAGACTGACAGAGTATCTCAGAAAAAGTAGCTTAATTATAATAGTACTAGCAATTAAATGTTGATTAAAAATCTTCCCTTCAGGCCGGGGGTTTAGCTCAGTGGCACCATGCCTGCCTTGAAAGCACAAGATCCTGAGTTCGATCCCCAGTACCAAAAAAAAAAAACCTTCCTGAAATTTTTTGTATTTTTAATTATAATCCTAAATCTTTTAACCATTAATTACACTACTTCTGCAGTTGTTAGGCAGACACAAATGTTGCAGCAAACCAGAAAATTAGTTACCCAAAGACATCAATTAGAAAGCATCCTCCCAAAATGACAATTTAACATTTTTCTTCACCTGTGAAAACTTGTTCTACAGTGCCTATCTGAAATTAAGTACTCTCTCAAGAATGTCTTTGAAATGTACTGAATCAAAACCATTTAACGTTTTGGAGACAAATACAGTACTCTGGAGAAATAGCACAGCTCAGTGGTGCTTACCATATACCAGCTTTTACAGGTTCTTTCTACAACAACTTATTTAACCCCACAAAACCCAGGGAAGCCGGTAGTACCGCGATCTTCATTTTACACATGAGGAAACAGACACAGAAAAATAAAGTCAGATGACATTGCTAGGAAATGTCAAAGTTGAGACTCAAATCCACACAGATTTCCCCAAATGTCAGTAACTGAAACTACTACCATATAATAAACTATAATCTCCTGAGTAATTAATTCTTAGGTCTAAAAGTATTCTCTGCACATCTGGGGATTCCATCCTTTGTGTGACCCAAAACCTGAACTTGCACTGGCCACGTGATGGCCCTCAACCACAGGTAGCTATGAGAACTTGAAATTTAGTTAACACAAATTAACGTGGATATATGGGCAAAATATGTTCTGAAATTTGACTTGATACAAGAAAAAAATTTAAAATATATCACTGATAAGTATTTCAATATTAACTACATATTGAAATGGTTGAGACATAATGAGTTAAATGAAATAAAATATTATTAAAAATGATTTCACCTCTTTTTATGTTTCCATGTGGTCCTGGGAATTCTAGAACTGCATCTGTGGCTCCAGTTGTCTCTACTTCACACAGTCCATCCGAGTACACCCAGCAGGTGTCTACATCCCTGATGCTATCTGTTCCTTTCTGATGACTCAGGCATCACAAGGAACTTAACTACCCCCTGAGTGTGGTCTGTAATTACGATGCCTCGGGTGCAGACAGGTCAGGCTACCCTCCTCCCCACAAGACCTCAGACCAGTCTCTGGGCTTGCTTCACACTGCATCTCTGTGTCACGTCCACCCCGAGACCAAGCTCTCCAGCCATTAGTCTGCCCTCAGCCACGCCCTCCAGCACCCGCAATGCAGCGCCCCACTGGAGAGAAGCCAGGCAATTCAGAACTGTGTGACAGAAAAACAGGCTCTGGAAAGGCTTAAGGATCCTGCGTCAATGCAGGTCCTTTGAGGGGGGGGTGGGTACCAGGGCCTCACGCTGAGCTACACCCCAGCCCTTTTTAAATTTTGAGACAGGGTCTCACTTAATGGCCCCGGCTGGCCTTGAATTTGCCATCTTCCTGACTCTGCTTCCCAAGTAGCTGAGGTTACAGGTGTGTGCCACAGCACCTGGCCAGTGCTCAGGTTCTCTGACAACTATTTTCATTGATCAGAGCCTGTTCTACTCAACACCTCTCTCTAGCTTCAGACACTAGCACCAACTTTAGGTGGAGCGCCTTACAACTTAGCTTAAAGTTCTCCAACAGCAGTTTCAGCTCAGAAAGAGGAAAAGTTCTGCAGATGGATGTACTAACAACTGCTGAACAATGTAAATGTACTCAACACCACCGACCTGTACACTCAAAGGGTAAATTTCATGGCACATGTATTTGACCACACACACACCCCCCTCCTTCACCATTCACTATTTTCTTGATAAACAAGCTCAAACTCTTAGAGAGGCATCCACGGCCCTCAGGTTCTGGCCTTACTTGGCCCCATTCTCCCTCTGCCTGTGCTGGCCTCCTGCTCCAGGCACGGTTCCTCAACGGACGGTGCCAGCTGAGACCTCAGCGCTTTGCACGCATCCTCATCTTTCAATCCCCACTCAGTGTAACCTCCGCTGACTCTTCCCTGACATCCTAAAGATGCAAAGACTCTGCTTGCAACAGTGCCCTGCACTCTAATCTTCTGAATGGCACTGTTTACATCTCACACCGTGAGTTCTCGAGAGGAGGACAGACCAGCATATAATTAATGCACCCCAGATGCCTGCTGAGTTCATTCAGTTAGTAAGGACAGTACTTACTGAACGCCCAGCAGGGGCACGAAATGTCCTCCTCACTGGGACCCTGCGATGGGGAAAGAAAACAAAACCCTGCTTTCATGCAGCGTCCACAGATAAATGCCAGACAGACACGGTGTTATAAAGACAAGTAAGGCGTGGTAAGGGGGTACACTTCCCACAAGCCGGCCTGGGAGCTGCATCTGGGTTCTGGCCAGCTCACTGATAAAACACTGGGAAGCACATCATATTCTGGTTCAAGCTGAGTCTGAACAGCAAGCACTGGACCAAGAAGGTAAACTAATTGCTAAGAAAAGCACATCATTTCCTTGGTCCATCAACTTGACCTTGCAAGCACCTCCGGCCCTCTCGTATGCAGGACATAGCATGCTACAGCACAGTAAAGACCTTTTCTGACTCAATCTTCCGCCATGAAGACTTATGGTTGCTGGAGAAAACATAAGAAGAGCTAATGCTTACTGAGTGCATCTCACACATGTGACACTTAGCTGGCCAAGCCTTGGACAACCCTCCTGAAAGCCTTAGGAAATACATAAGCTCATTTTCAAGAAGAGGAAGGTAATCAGAAACCTACCCTACCCTAGAGCCTGTGCTGATAACCCATATGCTGTGTTTTCCTGTCACAAAAGTCTTTGTTCCTACTCCTATTTTTCCTATTAATCTTAATGTTACCAAATTTACTTCATTTTTCTTCACATTTGACTATGCTTATTTCTAGTCCTACCACAAAAACTTCTGTCTATACTTTCGTTCATTTGTGATTTTAACTACTGTTTGCTGATACTATTTTCAAGGGTGTCATTAGATGGAAAAGTAAATATGCAGCAGAGCCAAAGCTGAACACAAAGTATCCGTGCAGACATAAATTACACCTTTGGAGAAACGCACACAGAAACTCTTCCATGTGGCTGCAGTACCAGACAGCGCAGCCCCTGCCCTAGGAAGCCTGGCCAGTGGCTCAGGGGAGGGTGGCTGCCACCCTGGTGAGCACAAGCTGAGCGTATGGTGGTTTGTAGATGCCCAGGAAGAAATCTGAATCCAAAAAACACATTAAAAGCCAATTCATATACAGCAAAAGATTTTTTTTTAGTCAGCATAAAGCACTTTTATTGCAATAAAACTTGAAACTAGGGCAAAAGACTTTTTACTTGATATATTTATTTTACCTTAGAATTGAAGAGTAGATGGGTGTGGTGGCGCGTGCCTGTAATCCCAGCACTCAGGAGGCTGAGGCAGGAGGATCACAGAAAGTTCAAGGCCAGTTTGGGCTACATAGTGAAATCAAGGCCAGCCTGAACTATATAGTGAGACCCTGTCTCAAAAAATTTCTAAAACATGTTTTTAAAGAAAGAGGAAAAAAGTTTGAGTGCTGCCTGGGGCTATTTCAAAAAATTTTTTAAAATTTTTTTTCAAAGAGACTGGAGATGAAGCTCTGTGTGAAGTGGTCCTGGGCATAAGGCCCAGTACTGAAAGAAAAAGAGGCAGTGCTCTTCTGGGTACAGCCAGTGTCTCCAGCTCAAACAGAGCCAAAGTAAACTCACTGACCTCCTCACAAGCCCTTACACCTATTCCTTCTCCATCACTCTCCCAAAGGAAAGACAGTCCAGCCACTGAAGCAGTAAGCCTATGATCCACGACGCCAGCCCTGCACTCCCCCCCCCCACACGTGAGTGCACACACACACACTCCATCTATTTTACTGCCTATCAACTCAGCTTCCTCTTCAGGTCCTCAAGTCAAGCACAACTGGTCTCTTCATTACTCTTCCTGGGCTTTTTGTTTTGCTTTGCTTCACTTTCTCACCTTGTTTTGTTTGGCGGTGCTGGGGATAGAACCAGGGGTGCTCTACCACCGAGCTACAGTACACCCTCAGCCCTTTCTTTATTTTGAGTCAGGGTCTTGCTACATGGCCAAGGTGGGACTCAATCTTGTGATCTTCCTGCCTCAGCCTCCCTCAGCATGGGGATCTTCCGGTTGCTTAAATGTCCCTTTCTCCACACACCCTCTATTCTCCACTGGCTCCAGAATCATCTTTGCAACATACAAATCTGACCACATCGCTCCACTTTTCAAAGACACTGATGGTTTTTGATCACCCAAGATCAGCTGGAACCCTGTTAGGGCACACACACATGCACACACACACCCCCCCCCGTGCAGTGGGATCCAGCACTACTCTGCATGTCATTTCTTCCTTCTTTCAACAAGCTTTTGCCCTTATGGAGCATCAAGTATGTTCCAGTTACATGCTTGGGTGCTGGTAGTGTAATGGCAAATTTAAAAACTCTCCTGCTCTCCTGAAACTCAGAGGACAGGACAAGAAACATGAATCAATCACACACAGAAACATTTAAGTCAAATCCAAAATCCAAAATTTTCTGAGCATTAACATGCCACAAGTGAAAAATTCCATACCTGACATGTATGATGCTCACAATCAAAATGCAAGTGCAGGGGCCAGGGATTTAGCTCAGTGGTTTGGCCGCCTGCTGTGAAAGCGCAAGGACCCGAGTTCAATCCCCGGTACCAAAAAAACCCCAAAAAAACCAAAATGCAAGTGCACTAGCCAGGTGCGGTGGTGGAGCCCTGTAATCCCAGCAATAGGGAGGCTGGAGCAGGAGGACTGCAAGTTTAAACCCAGCTTGTGTAACTTCATGAGACCCTGTCTCAAGATAAAATAAAGAGGGCTGGGAATATAGCTCAGTGGTAGCTGGATTCTATCCTCAGTATGGAAAAACACAGTATTTTTTTTTTTTTTGATACCAGGGATCGAACTTGGGTCCTTGCGCTTGCGAGGCAGGCGGCGGAACCACTGAGCTAAATCCCCGGCCGCAGGTAATTTTATATAATACTGTATGTTGAGCCGAGAATTTAGCTCAGTGGTTCCGCCGCCTGCCTCGCAAGCGCAAGGACCCAAGTTCGATCCCTGGTACCAAAAAAAAAAAAAAAAAAAAGAGTAGGAAACAATTATATAAAATTACCTTCAGGCTATAAAATACAAATGAAACACAAATGAATTTTTTTTTTTTTTTTTGGCGGTACTGGGGATGGAACTTAGGACCTTGTGCTTGCAAGGCAGGCACAGCTCCACTGAGCTAAATCCCTGGCCCACAAATGAATTGTTTTGACTTGGGTTCCATCCCCAAGATCTCTCTCTCTCTCTCTCTCTCTCTCTCTATCTCTATATCTATTTGTATCCCCCTTTCTCCCTCTCTTCCATATATATATACATATACATTATGTGTATATATATATTCCAAAATCTAGAAAAAGCCTGAAACCTGAAACATTTCCGGTTGCAAGGATTTCAGATGAAAGATACTCAACCTGTACTGTGAAGAAAGGTAAAATACTCTGAAATTAGACAGTAGCTATGGTTGCACAACCTTGTACACACACTACGCATGAAAAGGTGAATTTTATGGCATGTAAATTACATTCCCCCCCTATTTCCAAACGTGGATATGGCAGGCTGAGTGCCCCTCACGGTAGCTCTGACAAGGCAGAGATGCTGAAAGCTTTCCAGAGAAAACGATGCTTATTACAAGTAACGCTCACTAAGCTCTTACCATGTACTAGGCCCCTGTCACAGAACAGGCCGAGAGACACCCTACAACTCAAGGGGTTACTATTACTACCCTCAACTTGGGTCAAGTGACTTTACCCAAGGTTAGAGAACCAATACATGGTGATCCCAAGGCTCACACTCTTACCTGCTATACAGTGAAGTCACCTGGGCGATGGCTGGTACTTAAAATGATGTAAGACGCAATAATTAGACCACTGTGTTTCATTTCCAATAATACAAATCTCCCTCTGTACTCTGTCTCTCTCTCTCTTTTGTTTAATGATACTGGGACTTGAACCTAGGTCCTTCACACTGAGCTACAGCCACAGTCCTTTTTTATTTTTTTGTTTTTGTTTTGAACAGGGTAAGATGCTTAACTGTCCAGCTGGGCTCAAACTTGCCATCCTCCTGCTTCAGCCTCCCCAAATCTAGCATTACAGGCAGGAGCCACCATGCCTGGCCCTCTTTGTTTTTATAATATTTTTTACGGCCCTACAAGACCAATGATACAGGCTCCCCCGACCCCACCTGGCTCTGTCCCTTTTCCTCTGAGTTCACTTCTTCCACCCTCCTATTACTCACATTTCAGCCACACAGGCCTCTCTTGTTTCCCCGGCCTGCTAGGCATCCTCTGAGCACAGGGCCTTTACATTTTCATGGGCTATGACAACAATCATGACATATGTTATAAATCATGATTCTACCAAAACTTCAGTTAGCATTTTCTCTAAACATACCAATAACGCCACTAACATGACCCTGCACGGAACTGTACACTACATTTAAAATCCCATTTATTAATTTTAGTAAAAACTGCCTCATTTCTCTAGGCCTTTTAGTGCTCTGCATGATGTAACTATGCAGAGCTTCTTACTTTACAAAATCCATTAACAGCAGCTCTTGCTTACCAATTAGTGACTACAACAATCATAAAGCACTCTTTGCAGTGAAATAAAGCAAAGCCACTAAGCCAAGAAAGTGTCACAATAGAATCTGATTACCACTAGCCCTCAGGTTCACGCCAGAACCACAGGTGGTGAAATAACCATGGCAACAGCCCCCCAAGGCACCCGAATCCCACCACATTTTCCCTGAGAAATTATTCTCCATCTGGGCAAACACACACAAAGATACATGTTGACAACAGTTATGTAACTCAACACAGCAACCTGGTGGCATTTTAAGTTCCTAGCATGCTAAAGTCCTAAGTGACTGTTAAGCAGACTTCCACAGACTGTTCAAAGTAGAACTTGGAGAAAGGAAAGAAGGTACAGTTAAACGAGGGCTCAAGGTAGAGAATACTATTATCTTGGGATTTTTTTTTTTTTGGTACCAGAAATCGAACTCAGGCCTTGCGCTTACCAGGCAGGCATGGCACCACTGAGCTAAATCCCCAGCCCCTGTGGACTCTTTTAAATACTAAGCTCCATTTAACACACACATAAAAAGAAAAAGAAATTCAATTTACCATCTAGCAACATGTTTGGATACAGTAAACTCTTCCATAAGCACAAAGACTACCAGCAAAGGAGTCAGACTATTCCTTGTCTCACCACTCACTAGCTGGGAGACCCTGGCCAACTTGTTTGCTTCCTTCCTTCCTTCTTGAGACACCATCTCACTGCATAGTTCAGGTTGCTTTCAAACTCACTACACTGCCTAGGCCAGTGGTGGGAACTTATGGCACGGCGAGCACCAGAGCCCTCTCTGTCGGCACTTGAGCCAAGTTGCCCCAGCAGCTGAGCATCGAATGACAGTTGTTTTTTCTAAACAAAAACCTCAGTATTCAGGTTTAATTGCAGTGTTGGCACTTTGCAATAAATAAGTGAGTTTCAGTTTAGGCACTCGGTCTCTAAAAGGTTCTCCATCACTCAAAATCCTCCTGCCTCGGCTTCCCAAGTGCTGGGATTATAACTGCCCACCACCACTCCCAGCTACTGGCCAAGCTTTTTGTCTGTTTTATCTCAAGCCTCAGTTCTCCATACAGACAACAGACACACCACACAGAGCCCGTGAACAGTGCCTTAGCACATACAGACAGATGCCCTTTGCTGAGTGCTTACTGCTAACGAATTGAACTGTGGGAAGATAAGTAGCTTCCACACACCTGGCAGAACCACGTGACCTTATGAAGAGTGACCCATTAGACTATTCATCTGCAGTGCTGGGGATCACACCAGGCCCCTGCACATGCTAGGCAAGTGCCCTACCACTAGGCTACATCAGTGAAACTGTGGTAAGAGCTTTTATACACACATCTTTGTACCATTGAGGCTTCCCTCTTCGTTTTAGAAATCTTTGCATAACCCAAGGCCAGAAACAGATTATCTTAAATGGTAGTATTATAATTTTAGTTCTCAAAGGAACGAAATTTAAAAAAAATTTTTGCCCAGTTTTTGTATTCTGCTTATTAATTGGGCTGTAGAGTTAAGCTTATCAAGAGACTGAATTATTAATTAACAATAATAGCAAACTCTCCGGGAGCTCCATCTGCCTTATCATACAAAGATCTTGGACAGTGAATTCACCAAACGGCTGCAAAGATGAGAGTCAGGTAGCTCAAACCTTTGACATGGCCAACACGAATGTCAGAGCTTCCAGGAAAGCATCAGCTGTAATCAACTACCAGACCAAACACAAACACTCGGAAACCACCAGACCTAATGTATTTTATAGACGAGACTGAGACCCAAAGAGATTTGTCTCAAGGTCACCCAGTTACTAATAAGACAGGGCTGGAACCAGTCTCACTATATCCCATTCAGTGTTTTGTCATCTATAAGACAGCTGATGGTTTAAAAAGAGAAAGACCTATTCTGTACCTCAAAATGTTTCTACACAGTTAAGAAGAAAATCCATCCACTTAAATACTTGAAATGAATGTTAATGCAACCCACACCCTGCACAGTGAAGAAGCTGCAGGGTTCCCGGCCAGATTGGAGGGAGCCAGCTAGCTGTACAAGACGGCGCCTAGAGGAGCAAAGGGCCCCACTGCCAGAGCACTTTCCTGGCTCTGAAGCACACTTCAGAGCCACACTGCTGACCTCAGGTGGCGTTCTTTTGAAAAGGAGAAAGGTACCCATGGGCCGGGGACTTAGCTCAGTGGTTCCGCCACCTGCCTCGAAAGCCCAAAGGTCCCAAGTTCGATCCCCGGTACCAAAAAAGAAATGAGAAAGGTACCCTTAGTCCATTCCTCAGGAGCTCTCACCTTTTCACAGTGTTGCCAACTTCTGAGCATCCCTTCTCTTTCTGAAGCAATGACACTGCGCCTAGGCCACTTTCACCTACTCACCATGGAAACATACTCTGAATCAGGCTATTGTTATCAAAATTCTCCTTTCTATGAAAGTTGTGCATGCATGGCCTAATGCCTTCAGGCCTAGGTCTCAGGAAGTGACTTGAGAGTGTTCTTTAAATGGTTCCTTTTTCCCTTGGGTAAACATTTTTAAAAGGTCATTCACTGTCTATAATCCCAGCACTTGGGAGGCAGAGGCAGGAGGATCACTGCAAGTTCAAGGCCAGCCAGAGCTACATCGTGAGTATGAGGCCAGCCTGAACTACACAGCAAGACCATCTCAAACAAGCAAAACAAAAGAAAAGGTAATCCATGACTCTGCTTCAAAGCAGAAAGTCATGAAACTTTGTACAATGAGCAAACAAGACTTTTACAAAGACTTTATTGTGCTGGATGAGAGGCTGGCCAGATTCTCTCATTCATTCCCAAAAGCTGAGAACAGTGCTGCACTAAACTATGTGATTAATTCAATGTTACTACAGGCACTAACTGCCAATTTTCAACTGAAGAAAATAAATTTTAAATCTGTGTTGTCTAATATGGTAGCCACTAGTTGCAGGGAGCTATTGAGCCAGTCTGAACTGAGGTGTGATGTAAAGGTAAAATTTCACTAGATTCATACAAGATTTCAAAGACTTGGTTAAAAAAAAAAAAAGATGAAATATCATATGTGCAATGTGTTCATTTTAGTGACATGTTAAAATAATAGTTTGGATATACTGGCCTAATATAAAGATACTGAAATATTTTAATTTTACTATTGTTATTAGAAAATTTTAAACTGCATTTGAAACTTGCATTACATCTTGGACTGTGCTGCTCTATACAAATGACAAAATATGATCTAATGTTCCTTTGATGATTTATCACAACCACAAACACTAGATACACAATAAAGCAAGAAAAATCTTGTTTACACTTTGGATACATAGTTTAAGATATTATCAAGTAAGAACGGCATGTTCTTAAAACTAAGTTTATAACCACCTCCAACTGTGTTAATAGAGGAAGGACTCAATCCTACAAGTAGTATTTTAGGGATCCAGAAGGAAATACAAAATAAAAGCCACAAAAGAAGGAGTAAGAGAAATACCATCTGTTTCTAAAAGGTATTTTAAAACAAAAGCAGTATTTTAAATAGCTAATAGATCCTTTAAAAAAAATACGATTTAGCTCAGTGGTTTCGCCACCTGCTGCACAAGCGCAAGGACCCGAGTTTGATCCCTGGTACCAAAAATAAAAAAATAAAAAAATACTCTCTTGGGTCAGAGATTTAGCTCAGTGGTTCTGCTGCCTGCCTCGCAAGTGCAACGTCCCGAGTTCGATCCCCGGTACCAAAAACAAAAAAACACCTCTCATTTTGCATAATTTGATGAAATCTCCACATTACTAGCTAACCAAACCATGAAACTTCTTAACAAACTTCCTAACCTGTTTAAAGTAGACTGGAAACTGTAATCCCATTGAACAGAAGTGAAATGCTGGAATGTATTATATGGAAACATAAGCCCAGTTTCCCACAAGGTATTTATAATTAAAGATTGTACAATGATGAAACCAGCCAACATTTTGATAGATATTACATTGATCAACTATTACAGAATTTAAATAAAACTGCTTTCAAAATTCCAAAACACCACAATACCTTTTCAAAATCTAGCCAGTGACAATTAGGGAGGGAACCGTTGCTAAAGCCTTTCTTGTATTAGTTGAAACTGAAAACGGAAACCCATATTAGCAGTAATAAATATTTGCACGGCACTGTTTGGCAAACACCCTTGGATACATTGTGTCGTTTGATCCTCAGGACTGTCCTCTTAAGTGGGTATGTTTTTATCCCTGCTTTAGAGATAATTCCAGTCTTAGAGACCTTAACTTGTTCAAGGTCACAAAGCTAAAAAGTACACAGCAGAACCAGTATTTAACCCAGGCTCGCCTTCCACGACAAGACAACCATTCAACTAAAACCATGTTTAGAAACCAACACACTTAATGCCAAAGGAGAATCTAAGGATCAACTAGGTCAAACCTTAAGACTCCACAACCAGGCACTGGAATCAGCTGAAAAAGGGAAGAAGAGATTATCAAGACAGAGAGACAGGAAACGACCTGAAAGATCAGACGCAAAGATACATCATCTAAATGTCCTTGGGTGTAGCACAGCAGAATAGTAGAATTCAAACAGAAAATGCAGAGAAACTGCACTTTCCCTCTGGAATGATTTTTCAATGTAGTAGCTGTAGGCTAAAAAAATAATAAAATGATTATGTAGTCACTTTAACTATAAATGTGTCTGAGAATTTTACTTGATTTATAGGGATTCAGAAAACCAATACATCCAACTGGGTACAACCAGCCTCACAATTTTTTATGTCTTGGCATTTACTCCACAAAAAGCAAATTCGAACAATGAGAATACAGCACCTACTGCTATTCAGAGGCAAAGAAAAAGGCAGGGCAAAGGGACGGCAACGCCACAGGCCGGTGTCTTTCTAGAAGGAAGCACCTTTAGGGGAGGACAATGGCATCAGCAGCATTACAGAGCCAGCTCGGCCTCCGGGACACGGGGGTGACAGCCCCGCGGGAACAAGATGCGCCGCCCGCAGGCTGGGAGAGGGGCGCCGAACAGGGGTTTGCGTCCGCGCAGCGCAGCGCCCCGATCGGCGCAGCCGAGGGCGGCTCCGGGCGTGGGAGCGCCACGCGGGAGGCCGCTGCGGCTCCACCGACAGGCAGGGCCGCGCCGCCCGAAGAGCCGTCGCCGGCCGCCCCGGGACCGGGCCCCGACCTAGACCCTCAGAACCAGACCCCGACCGCCCGGAACCCCGAGTCCCCGGAACCCCGACCCTCGCCCCGCGCTGTCAGCCGGCGCCACCCCACCTGCCACCCCGCCCGCCCGCCAGGCCACTTCCTCCCCGCCTGCCCGCCTGCCCCACACGGGGCGGGGGCGGGAGCCGGCGGGCGGGACGCGCGGCCGCGGAGGGAACGCCCGGCTGCCCGCACCCACCGGCATCATCGCGGCGCGGTTCGCGGCGCCCTCGGCTGCCTGACAGGACGCTGGCGCCGCCGCTCCGGTCGCCCTCACAGGCCGCGCGCCAGCCGCCGCGCCCTCCGGCACGGCCGCGGCCAGGTAGCGGCTGCGGAGCCCTCGCCCGCCCTGTGGCGCCGCCGGCGAGCTGCGTCGCCGTCCCAGGACCTGCCGCCGCCGCCGCTGCCGCCTCTGCTGAAGCCAGCCGCCGCCCGCCGGGCTCGCCCCGAGGCCTCGCAGGCCCCGCCCCGCGCGTCGCACCCGCGGTCCTGCCGCCGTCTCTGATTGGTCCGGCCACGGCGGGGGCGGGGAGGGGGCGGGGCTCCCGGCGGCGGCCAGGTGCGAGCGCGCCCGTGCGCGTCCGCGCTCCCGGCGGCATCGGAGGCGCGCGCTGCGGACGCCCGGCCGGGTCTCCGCCCCCGCGTGGCGGCCGCGGAGGAGGGCTGCGGCGTGACGCGGCTCGACACTGCCGTGCCCCGCCTGGGCGCCCAGGTGGCGGAGGCCAGGAGGCCGCACCCCGCCGAGCGGAGGAGGCCGGCAGGTGCTGGCCAGGCCAACCGTGGCGCTAGGGACCTGTGCGGTCCGGGGGCGCTGCCAGGAGGGGTGGCGGGGAGGCCCGGGCTCCCCCGCGCGTGGCCGCGTGGACTTGCAGTCGGGCGCACGGGCTCGGCGCCTCCGCGCCCTGCGCTGGCCCTGGCCCCCGGCCCCTGACATGGACACTGCCTGCCCGGGCTGCTCGGCCGGTGCCAACTCCCGCACGGGAGCTGCCCGTAACTTGTGTTCCGCAGTTGTGCGGTTGTTGGGACGCAGGCTCGGCCCTCGTGGCCCGGAGTTGTTTTGTTGCAGCTCCTAACGCGGGGACGCGTAGATGGCCTGTGATACATCTCTGGGAGCAAGTTTTGATTCTAAGCGGGCGTCAGAGCTCTGGGTTCCAATTCCAGCTCTACTTCTGACTTCCTGCGGGGCCTCAGACAACTTGCACTGCCTCTCAGGGCCCCGTTTCCGTCTGTTAGAGGGGAGGGGCTGGAGCCTCCGATCTTGGAGGGCCTTCCAGCTCTGACACGGTGCCTGCAAAGCAGAAGGCGTTGGCCACTCAGCACAAAAAGGACAGGCCTTGTAGGACTGCGGGAGGTGGCCCCTGCGGGGAGCTGGGCCAGACAAGCCCGCCCCCCGAGAAGGGGAGTCTTGGCCAGGGTCCCCCTCTTGCCTACAGGTCCTGTAGGCTCAGTGGCAGCTGCTTGCCTTCACACATCGAGGCCCATACCCTCAGGCAGCTGTCTGCTCGAGCCAGACTGGCCCTCCTCTCCATCCCGCCAGCTGCACCAGGCACTGGGCCCGTCCACTCCCACCTCCACCAAGGACGTTCACATTGGCCTCTCTGCTCTCACCTCCCCCACACCCCAAACATCACCTCACATGCCTGCCCTCAGTCTTCCTAGAGCACAGCCAGAACTGCGATGCACACGAGCACCTGCGCACACTCAGACCTGCTGAAGCCCTCAGTGTCTCCAAATCACTCAGACCAAAATGCCCAGAGGTCATCGAGAATCGCCATGAATGGTAGGAGGCAGGCACTAGGGCTATGGAAGATGTGCATGTGCTCCAGAGATCTGTCCTAGCTATGTGCAAGTCTGGAATTTCCTTATAACAGTTCAGCAGAGGGGAAGATAGCAAGGCAGTCAGGAAGGCTGAGGTGTAAGTGGCAAGTTCTCCGTTGTTGAATCTGGATGACAGGTACATAGGGGTGCAAGCAGCTCTCTGCTTTGTGTGTTTGAAATATTGTATATTAGAAATGATTGGGCCGGGGGGGCCGGGGATTTAGCTCAGTGGTTTCGCCACCTGCTACGCAAGTGCAAGGACCCGAGTTCAATCCCTGGTACCAAAAATAAATTAAAAAAAAAAAATTAAAAAATAAAAATGATTACTCTTCAAAGCAAATAAAAAGGCCCTAGGGCAGAAAAATCAGTATATATTCATATTGGCATAATGAATTCTGGAATTCTAATAAAGTAACGACTTGCCAGGCATAGTGGCTCATGCCTGTAATCCAAGCACCCTAGGAGGCTGAGGCAGGAGGATCACAAGTTTAAACCCAACCTGGACAATTTAGTGAGACACTGTCTCAAAAAATTAAAAAGGGTTTAAATGGAAAGGTGAACTAGGGAGAGGGGATGGGGAAAGGAAGGAAAGGAAAAGGAAAACAAAGCTTTTGTACATAAGGAGGGGAATGGGAAAGAAAGAAGGGAGATATATCATGAACAGGTGCAAATTCCCTATGATGAATATGATCTTTATGTATATCTAAAATGTATCAATAAAAATTTTAAATGCAAAATTAAAAATGTACCAATAAAATTAATTTTTAAAAGAAAACAAACATTAAAAAGGGCTGGGATATAGCTCAGTTTGGAAGTCCCTGGGCTCAAGCCCCAATATAGCAAAAATAAACAAAGAAGTAATGACTGTAGGTGGGAATGGGAGCTAGGTAGATAAGGGACCGAAATCAGAATGATACTGGGTGTGGTGGCCCACACCTATAATCCCAGCTACTGGGAGGCTGAGGCAGGTGGATCAAAAGTTTGAGGCTAGCCCAGGCAAGTCAGCAAGACCTTGCCCCAAAATTTTAAAAAAAACAATAAAACCTGAGAATATATATACTTGCCTAGAAAAGAAAGAACGAAGGAAGGAATAAATAAATCAGGGTGAGACTTCTATTACTTTTTATTTCTTGCCCTTTTACTTGGAGACAAGGTCTTGCTGTGTTGCCCAGGTTAGCCTTGAACTTGTGATCCTCTTGCCTCAATCACTGTTATTTTAAAAAAAGTTTTTTAGAACAGCTTGACTTACTTATTTTTTTTTTTTTGGTACCGGGGATTGAACTCAGGTCCTTGCGCTTGTGAGACAGGCAGCAGAACCACTGAGCTAAATCCCTAGCCCAACAGCTTGACTTACACAGTAATGGTGAAGATAAAACAGAGAATCCCTGTATACAAATGCTCTTTGGCTTAGGGTATGGGAGCGTTTCTCAGTGAGCCACTGCTGAGTGAATACTGCTCTCTACACCCAACCACCAATCACCCTCCTCCCGAGCCTGAGCTCGCACTGGGGGGTGTGCCGCACCGGCGTGCCCTGGTGAGCACTTGGCTGATTGGAGCTGTGGCCCAGCCTCATGACAGAGCCCTGGACCAAATATTGAGAGGCCAGGAACAGATCAAAATTCAAAACTTGAAGTATGGTTTCTACTGAATGGGCATCTCTTTTGCACCCTGGTAAAGTTGAAAAATCTTCAGCAGGACCTGGTAAATTGGGGCCCTCTGTATATATCCCACCTGGTTCTCCCTCATCATTAACCTTACATTAACAGGGCACATCTGTCAGACTGATGGCCAACATTAAGGCATTGCCATTAAGGTTCACCAAAGTCCATGCTATTATGAGATTTCTGTCCCGGGACCCATCTTACCTTTAGTCACTGTCTCTCCTTTGGCTCCTCTTGGCCCGAAAGTTTCTCAGACTTCCCTGTCTCCTATGCCTTTGACAGTTTTGAGAAGTGCCGCTCAGTTGTGCTGTAGAATACCCCTCATCTGAGGTTTACACGCTGTTATCTCCTGGTCAGAGCCAGGTTAGAGGCTGTTTGGAGGAGACCACACAGGTGACTACCGCAGTAGTCACAGCACAGCACAGCACAGCAAGGCCACATGCTGGCAGCAGGAGTCTTTCGGGGATGGTGTTGACCTTTATCGCGTGCTCACTATTGCACTTTACAGGTTTTGGGGGGAGGTTGTTTGTTTGTTTGTTTTAAAACAAAACAGTTCAAGGCTGGCCTTGAGCTGGCTACATAGCAAAGCTCCCAGCAATCCTCCTGTTTCAGCCTCCCAAGTGCTGGCATTCCAGGTGTCCACCACCACAGCTGGTTGATTTTTAATCAGGTAAATATATTACTCTATTAAAATAAAATATAAAAAATTAAATACCTATATGAGTTTACTAGGGCCACCATAACAAAATCCCACAGACAGAGGCTTTTCTCACCGTTTTGGAAGCCGGAAGGCCAAGGCCAAGACACGGGCAGGGTGGCTCTTGTGAGGCCTCTCTGTGAGCTTACACATGGCTGCCCCTTGCTGGCTCTTCACCTAGTGTTTTTTCTGTGTGTGAATATTCTCTCTCTCTCTCTCTCTCTCTCTCTCTCTCTCTCTCTCTCTCTCAGCATTGAACCCAGGGCCTCCTTTTTTTTCACTTTTCATTTTCAGACAAGGTCTTGCTACATCACCAACTTGCCCAAGCTGAGCTTAAACTTGTGACCCTCCTGCCTCAGCCTCCCAGAGTGGTCTCTTTCTTTCTGTGGGACAGCATTCATATTGAATAGGGCCCAGCACAGGACCTCCCTCAACCCTGATGTCCTGCCTAAAGGCTGTGCCTGCAAATGCGGACACATTCAGAGGTGTCCTGGGGCTTCGACTTCAATGTACAGATTGAGGGTGGGGCCAAGACCTTTCCTAGCAGCTCCAGCCCATCCTTTCGGGTTTGCTCCCAGGCCGCCAGCAACCTGCTGCTAGACCTGGCTCCCAGCTGCCCCGAGCCCGCCCCTCCTCCTCCAAGTCTTTCCTTACCTACCGCCCTGTGCTGATGAAGCACTCGGCCTGTCCCTGTTCTGATTACAAAGCAAACCTTTCTGCAAGGGTGCCCTGGATCCCCTGGGGAGAACTCATCTCATCATCTTCTCTGGCTGCTGAGCCCATCCGGTGGCGGGGGCCGGCGGATGGCTCGTCAGCAGCTGCCTCTCTCGTGGGTTTCTCCTGTGTGCCAGGCCTGGCGACAGATGAGGTGCCTGTCCTCACCGAGTTTGCTTTCTGCTCAGGGGAGAAGATGATAAACAAGAACGGAAGTGTGACAGTGTATTTAAGCGAGAAAGCCAGATAGCGTGACAGAGACAGCTGCTTTGGCCAGAAGAAAGTGGCATTGAAGCTGAGACCTGAATTCCAAGGGGGCAGCTCTGAGAGGCTCCGGGGAAAGGCGAGGAGGGAGGCCTGGGGGCTCTCGGCTTGCGGTTTGCGGCTTCAGTGGAGTGGCCAGGGGAGGCGAGATGGGCTCAGGTTTGGGTTTCTGGAGCGGCCAGTGCGGCTTTCGTCCTGGTCCATTTCCAGTGTCCAGTGTCCAGTGTCCAGTGTGGGGCTGGCCGGCCCTTGCAGGAGTAGAGGGTGGAAATGGGAACAGGACGCCTTCCGGGGTGGGTTAGGGTTCAGCTCAAGACGGCCCGAGAGCGCCCGGGGCCAGGCTTCCTGGGGCTCGGGTCCACGCAGAGGTGGCATGGCGTGCCCTGGGGGTCACCTCCCTCCCTGCTCCCCCTGCGCTCTCACGGCTCCGATCCGGCCTGCAGTCCTGCCTGGGAGCCAGCCCCTCCGGACCGAAACCTGGGCCAGAATAAACCTCTCCTTTCCTCAGTCGTGGGTGTCGCGTATTTTGTCCGAGCGACGAGAAAGGGACTAAGACAGTGGGACTTGCGGGGGGGGCTCACGATGAGCCCCGAGCTCCCGCCCGGGGCCCCTCGCCTGCTGCCCGCAGAGGGCCCCACGTCAGGGCTCCCCTCCTTCGGCCTAGCCTCACCGCGGCCTGCAGCCTGGCCTCCCGCAGCCCCGGGAAGGGCTCCGCGAGGCCTCCCGCCCCTTCCCGGCTGTCGCCCGGTCCGGGCTGGGCTGGGCTGCGCGACCCGGCGCGAGGAGCGGGGGCCTAACGAATGCGGGTGGGGCTCGTTCCCGCCTCGCCCCAGAAAGCACGACGGGAGCCCCACCGCCCCGCGGGCCGCAGCGTCCGCGAGAGTCCTCCGAGGCCGGGAGGCTTTGGCCCTCACCCAGAACCGCGGACCCAAGACCGGTGGGAAGTGAGCTCGTGAGCTCGGGCTCCGCCCAGGGACGGGGCCTCCAGAGTGTGAACCGGGTTCTCTCCCTCTTGGGATTGGCCTGGGGCCCCAGGTGGAGAGAGAGGGGCCGGCTGGGCTCGGACTCTCCGCCTGTCCATCTGTCCATCCACCTGTGCATCCACCCGTCCGTCCATCTATTCATCCATCCACCCATCTCCATCCATCCGTCCATCCATCCTGCCCTTTTCTATGCCCCAAGGCCAAGCAGGAGGGTAGAAGGGGTCCTGGCCTCTGCCCACCGCAGAGTGGCTTTCAGCGGGTGGTCCTTTCCGCCTCTGGGCCCGTGCTCTCACCGGGCACCTGACCTGCCAGGCCTGTTTGGGGTTTCCCCAGTGTCTTCTGACCCCCACCGGTAGCTGTGCCAGTCACCTCCCCTCCCCCTCGCTGTCTGCCGGTCAGGTGACTCAGTAACCCTGTTATTCATGAAGCTGTCACATCTGTCAGGGTCCCCGGGAAACAGATGGCTTCCGCAAAACAGGGAAATTCCAGGAGTGTTATTTACAGAAGGGGGCAGGGAGTGCCAGGACAGCCAGGGATCTGGGACCTGCTCTTGAGGGGCTGGAGAGAAGGGGCAGGGGGCCTCCAGGCAGGGAAAGAGAACCGCTATCAAGAAGAGGCCTGGCCTAGGCAGCCATGACATCTGGTCAAGCCCCACGGCCCTTTGGAGGCCAGCCCACAGGGGAAGTCGGCTATGTTCTCCTCGCACCCCTGGCCTGGCTCTGACCTCCTGCTGGGACGCCTCCCAGGGCCGCTGGGTTAGAAGAACTTGTGGGGTGCAGGCTTGACCCCTAGCACAGGGGTGGCAGGAGACGCCTGTGGAAATGTTTTTCTTCTTTGTAGGGGATTTCTGAAAGACAGGCTCCCACAAGTGAATTCCCGAGCCACAGCCCTCTTGGCTCCTAAAAGCAACTGCATTTTTAAAAGCCAGGTGTGACGGTACGTGTACTTGCCTGTTGTCCCAGCTACTGAGGAGGCTGAGGCAGGAGGATCACAAGTCCAAGCCCAACCTGGGCAATTTAGTGAGACCCTGTCTCAACATAAAAAAGGCCTGGGGATGTAGAGAGCCGTGGCCAGCCCATTAACTCTTTCCGGTCCTCAGCCCAGCCCTTCTGGTTTCCTCAGAAGGCTCCAGGCTCTGTCCCACCCCACTCTGCCTCTTGGTGGTCCCCTTGCTGGCCCGTGTCTCCTGGACTCTCAGACCTGTGCTCTCCAGTCACAGGTGCCCACTGCACCAGAAGAAACTAAGACTGGGAGCAGGGCTTGACATGTGCACTGGCCGCCAGCCCTGCTCCATCCACTCCTGCTCACCGCAGGCTTCCATCCTGAGGACGTGCCCTTCAGCACCCCAAGCTGTGGCGCTCTTTTATCTTCTGTCTTGTTCATAAAACCCGCTCACAGACTCTTGGGCCTCCCAGCAGTTCCTGCTGAGGGTTTCTGCCCTGGTTCATCTGGGGAGTGCTTTCCAGATAGCTGAGCCGAGGCTGCCTGAGTGCCCCTTAATTTATTTTTCATGTTGAAATTTAACCTTGAGTTTAAAATATGTCATTGTGTTGTTCCCAGGTGTTTCAACAGATTTTATCTCGGTTGCCACCACTCTGACCCTGTGAAGGAGATAACTGGCCCCTCGGTAATGAGGAGGAGATGCAGGCCTTGGTGGCCCTGGCCAAGATTCAAGTCCAGCCCTGCCTGTAAATCCTGCAAGCTCCATAATGCATGGATGCTACATTGTCCTGAGTTCAGGACCCATTTTGCAACAACTACTTGGATATTTTGTAGCAAGAAGTGATCAAATGTGTGACCAGCTCCTGTGATCTTGCAGGGGGGCGGGGATAGAACCCAGATACTTACTTCCCCAGGGCATTGTGAGCAACTTACATTTCGGTGCCTGTTTGCTCATCGGTAAAGCAGGGATAGCAACAGTACCCACCTCAAGGGTTTTTGTCGGAACTACAGAAAAGGCAGGGTGAGGCCCCCGAGAAAGTTACACAGGCATTTACTGTGCCCCACCTCGGGGAGGCTCCCGGGTCCCTTCATGCATCCACGCCCTGCAGCCTTGGTGCTGGGACATCGGGCGGACCTGAGATGCCCACCATCCCCACAGCTGCATCTTCTTCCAAGCAGGAACAAGGTGACCCGTCACCGTTGGCAACCCCAGAGACGACACCCGGTGGCGGGGCTGGTGCTCTTGGAGTTTGGAGACAATGAAACTGACTGCAGTGCTTTGTACCAGGTACCTGCGCTGACACAGGGGGCAGGGGGTCGTGGCTTGCAGGGACCCTGAGGATAAGTCGGACTTAGACTGGACCGGGAGGCCCTGAGGGGGTAAACACACTCCAGGCCATGTGAGGGCTTTGCCGGAGAAGGTAAGCCTTGGACAGTGGGCCGGAATCTATGCTCACACTTGCACACACACGGCACGTATGCCCCACACACATGCACACACTAGTGTAGGTTACAGCTTACCACTTGCTTCTTGTCTCCTCCAGATAGGCTTCTAATGTTCTTTACTTGTAACATAGTAATCGCATCTAAATTCCAACTCAAAAATTCAGATACAAAAATAGTTGTTTGGACAAAATACTTTTCTTTTGTTTAAAATTTATTCATATTTTAATCAAAATAATCCATGTACTTGATTTAAAAAAAATTATTCTAGGGCCGGGGGTTTAGCTCAGTGGCTCCGTGGCTGCTGGCAAGCACAAGGTCCTGAGTTTGATCCCCAGTCCTGGAAAAAAAAAGAAAAAAGAAAACAAAATTCTAACAGGCCATATTCCAGAGCAGTTTTAGGCTAACAGCAAAACTGAGGGGAAGGTATAGAGATTTCCCACGTCTCTGCTGTCCCCAGAATACACGGCCTCCCCATTCTCAAGAGCCCTGCCACAGTGGCGATTTGTCATGGTGGCTGAGTCTGTTCGGACACATCACGGTCACCCACAGTCCATGGTTTACCTGACGGGCCACTCTTCGCGTTGAGCGTCCTGTGGGTTTGCACACATGTGCAAAAGACATGGCCACCTGATCCCTTTACTTTCTTCATGGTTTTGCCCTTCCCAGAATGGGCCCTTTTCAGCTGGGCTTTATTTACTTAGCAACATACATGAAAGTGTCCTCTAGCTTTCAACTCACTATGTAGTGCAGGTTGGCCTCAGACTTCTGGTGATCCTCCTGCCTCAGCCTCCCCAGGGCTGGGACTACAGGCATGAGCCACTGAACCCGCTGTTCATTGCTGATTGTGTACAGACTCTTTTGTTCTAGCAAGTGTTGTTCGTGCACATTAGCTCACAGGCAGTTGGTAAACAGGGCACAAGGGCAGTGCCAATGGGAAGTGGTGATGCTCACACACACTTTTCCTTGGGTGTTTGGAGGTCCACAGGTGCCAGCAGAAGCCCCCTTCCCATAGACCCACTCTGCAACCCTCCCATTGGTCCTGGAGAGGGTGAAGGAGCAGATGAGGAAGGTGTGTAGATGTCCCTGTGCCCAACCCATCCCGCGCTGAAATATTGTGGGAAACATTGTATGTGGTTTTTTTAAATTCTTTTATCGGTACATTTTAGGTATACAATACATTTACATTTATCATTGGGTGCTTGTACCTGTACATGATGTATCTTGG
>NW_004624734.1:1085678-1101719 GCF_000247695.1 Heterocephalus glaber | reverse complement strand
CTCTCTTTCCTTCGTATGTGGGTGCCGGGGGTGGGGGGGTGGGGTGGGGGTGGGGGTGGCTTCTCCTTCCCTCCGCCCGCCCTCGCTGACCCCGCGCTTCCGCCCTGCCCAACAGGTCCTGCAGTTTTTCCCGGACGCGCCTTCCCGGCCCGCAGCCACCCCCTCTGTGTCCCGGACCAGGGGACAAGGACAACAATGAGGACAGCTTCCCAGGCCCCCACCCGGTGGCTCCTGCCATACTTCCGACCCGGCCTCCTGGCTTCCGCCTGCACCCGAGCTCTTTCCCAGCTGCTGAGCACCCTGGGTCAACCTCCTCAAAGCTCCGCCCTCCTCTCCCTTGGGGGACCCAGTTTAGCTCCACCACTGCCCAGGCACAGCCCGACAGGACACCCCAGCAGGTGGACACGCAGGCAGTTGGTGGCCTGTCCCCAGCCCTGTGCCACACGCCAGTAATTCCAGCTGCTCAGGTGGCTGAGGCAGGAGGATTGCAAGTTTGAGCCCAAACTGGGAAGTTTACAAGATCCTGCAGTGTAGTGATAGGGTGCTTACATTGTAAGTAAAAGCACTGAGTTTAAACCCTCGTACCACAAAACGAGAATACACTTTTGTCTTTCTTTCTTTGGCATGCACACAGGTGTGTGCATGTGTGTGCGTGTGTGTGTGTGTGTTGCTTTTTGGGTTCACTATGGGGTCCAGGTCAGCCTTGAACCAGATACCTGGCCCGGGCTGTCCTTCCACTCCCGATTCTCCTGCTTCAGCCTCTTGAGTGTTGGGATTACAGGTGTGTGCCACTATACCCAGGTTTATAACTCTGTTTCTATGAACTGTCCAGAATAGGCAAATCCATACAGACAGAAAGTAAATTCGTGGTTGCTAAGGGCTGTGGAAGAGGGAAATGAGAACTTTGCTAACAGCTGTGGGGAATCTCCCTGGTGACGAGAATGATGGAATTAGTGGTGGCAGCTGTGCAACCTCAAGAATATACTAAATCACCTGGCTGTAGACTTTAAATGGGTGCCTTGGGGCTGGGGATGTGGCTTAGTGCTACAGCGTGTATTTAGCATGCTTGGAACCCTGGGTTTAATCCCAGCACTAAAATAAATACATAAATATGATGCTCATGTGTCAAATGTGCAGACCCCCTGGCCCCTGAGCACTCTGGGAAGCCTGGGGTCCTGGTGTCATCCTGCTCCCGGCTCCCACGGTGACCCTGGACGCCCTGCACACTGAGCACGAGCATTGCCCCTGTTCAACTGCAGAGCAACACCGGCACAGGCCCAGAGGCTGTGGGCAGAAAGGGGTCCTGCAAAGGAGCAGAGGCTTGTGACCATTGAGCAGTGGATCTGGGTTGCTGCTGTTGAGCACTTGCCATGAGCCAGGACCAGGGCGCTGAGTGTTTGGCCTGCACCACCTCACTAAGCCCTGAGGTGACCTTGCAGTCAGGGGCTCCATCTCCTTGGTGTGAATGTGGAAACTGAGGCTCAGAAACACTGCAGGATGGAGCCTCTTACAGCATGCAAGGTAGCAGAGTTGGGACCGGCGCCCCCGCTGTTCCAAGGGTAGACGCTCTTGACCATCTGGAAAACAGCCTCCTGGGATGCAAGTCACCCCGACGTGTGCCTCCTCTTCCCACACATGGGTTTCCTGTGCTATGCCCATGCCTACCTACTGCATGCAGTTTACAGCTTTCTGCAACTGAGACCTTTCTTCCAAATGTCCCGCAGTGCAGGAGAAGACAGCGACACCTGTCTCCACTCCTCCGACCTCCCTGGACCCCATCCTGACTGTGGCCAGACACATTGTGGGTGGGGACTCTGATGGGCTCCTCGGCAGACACAGGGGAGCCTGTTTGCTCTGCAGGCGCAGAGTCCAGGCCACATTTCGCTGTCCTTCTGTGGAGGCCCGGGCGTCCCCTGTGCCCACTGGGCAGGGACCTGTTCCTGGGAGCGGGGCGGGGCCCCTGCCAGGCCTGGGGAGGAGGTCTCCTTTCTGCCTCTGTCCCTCAGGACCGACTCCAGTGGTTTAATCATTAATGCACACGTTTGGCCTTTGCTTGCAGGCTGGAATTTGGGATCTATGCCCAGGTCACTTATCTCTAACACATTATTTTTTGTAAAATCACTTTTACCTGATCAGGCTGAAATACAGAGGGGTACATCCATTAACCAACACTGGCCTCTTGGCAGCTGGGGCTCCCTGGGAGGTCACCAAGGAACCATCCTTTTAGGGACTGTGAAGTAGCTTCTAGAAAATTTGCCTAGAATTGGGCTATCATGGCCTGGTTTTCAGACCTATACATGCCCCCCTCATCCATGGTCTTGGGGTGGCAGAGTGCCCCAGAGATGTGCCTACTCCCTGCAGACCCATCGAGGCTGGGGAAAGTCAGGGCCTACAGTGACCCTGTCCTAGGGTCCCTGGAGGGTGGCTGACTCCCCCTTCCCAGCTTGGATGTGGGGTCTCTGTGGTGCCCCGGTGAGGGACTGAGCCTCAGGCCCATGTGCAAGCCAGCAGGCAGAGGGGCACCCGCTGCTCAGCTGCCGGGCCAGGCCCCTCCCTCCTCTCCTGACCTCTGGGGCAGCTGGCTGGCTGCCCACCAACCCGAGAGCAGCCCTGACAGCACAGGGCCTCCAGCGGGGCCCAGCAGTCAGTGTTGTTCCTGCTGCTCACACATTTAGGGGGCACTGGTGGAGGGGGGACGTAGAGGCCCGTGTAGAAAGCAGGTGGTGGTTCTCCCCACCTCTCCACACCCTCCTTGCTCGGGCCCACTCTGTAACGTCTCTGTTCAGATGCAGCCCTCCGAGATGCACCCATCTCCAGTGCTGCCACTCAACACCACAAGGGGACCCAGCACGACCCTGCCGAGACACCCCAGACCACCAGCCTCCCCTCACCTTCCCACCTTCCCAAGTGCTGCCTCTTGATCCCTGCGGACCCCCTCAGATGGTGCCCCAGAGCCTGCATCCCCTCCCCCGTGCCGCAGTCCCAGCTGTGTCCATCCTCGCTGCAGAGCTAGCGCGCACATGGGCCTGGGCAGTGCCCTCAGCTCTGCGACTGTAGAGTCAGCTAGTGCAGCCCAGACCCTGCAGCGCTTGTCAGCTGGGAGACAGGACAAAAGCTCTGGGACAGGAAAGGCCAGCGGGGCCCGACCCGCCAGGGGTCAGGGCCGAGGCCCCAGGCTGGTTGCCCCACTGGCCCCAGGCCTCCCTGTGTGGGTCTGCTCAGCAAAGGCAACTGGGGACCATCCGAGGGCCTCATTTCCTGCCGTGCATGAGCTCAGGCCTATGTGAACTTTGGAGCGTTCCTGCCCCCAGCCCCCAACTCCAGAGGGCCAGAAACACCCCCAGAAGCTCCGCCCAGCTTTGCCTAGGCAGGCTCTGCCAGAAGGCTGGCCGGGCGCCAGATGGGCACACCCTTGTTCTGGCCTTGCCGACTGTCCCCTGGGAACCTTCTCAGAATCCAGGAAAGGGAGGACTCAGGACAGAGACCCCCAGAGTCCGACAGCCCCACCTCTGCCCTGCTGCAGGACCCAGGCCTGTTCTGAGCCTCTCCAGGGAAGCCAGATCCATTGCCCAGAGCAGCCCGTGCCCACAGGGTGCCGCCAGGAGACACAGCTATGCCCTCACAGGGAACAGCCTGCCTGTCCCTCCTCCCTGCCCTTCCTGTGTGCTAGCAGCCTCGTGCTCCCCTGGGAGGCGGTGTCAGACCTGGCTCTGGAGATCAGGACTTAGGATGCACCCAGTGCATGGAGAAATAGCAAATGAGTTTGGCTAATTCTCCAGAGATGGAGCCAGGTAACCGAGAACTGCAGCCTACACCATTCCCAGAGAGCCTTGCCGAGTAGACTCAACAGCTCTGAGCCTCTATCGTGAACTGAGTGCGGACCTCACGAGGAGGAGCAGTGACGGGCACCCCACGGCTCTGCAGAGCCACCCCGGAGAACACGGGTGGCATAAAGGCCAGGGGCTCCAGGCATATCCAGGACAGGAATCTCCCTGACAAAGAGGCTGCTTTATCTGTGGCTCACCTGCCAGCCCGCCAGGAGGGCAGATGATGTTTTCCAGATGCTGAGGAGCCCCCTTCACTCCTGCCTGCCCAGCCAGCACCTGCCAAATGCTTTGTGTGCAGGCCAAGTGGTAAAGCTTGGGCCCTGGGGCAGGAGGGAGCAGCAGGGTGGGGTCCCCTAGGCCCTGCGAACACTGTGTGGGCCTGTGAGGCCCTTAGGGCTCCCCCTGGCTGGGGCAGCCAGCCCGCTCGGTTCTGTACCAGTGGAGCTGGCTCCTGTGGGTGATAGGCTGGCTGGGAAGTGGCTCACAACCAGGAGGGGCCTCCCCTGCATATCTGGGCACTGCTGGATGAGCCAGACCTGCCCCTGCCCCTGCCCCTGCCCCTGCCCCTGCCCTGGAGTGCTCGGCCCCCAGGCCTGCGGGGAGGGGTCTGGAATCAGGGCTGCGTGTGCAGAGGGCACAGACAGACCACCCTGTGCTGCCCTGTGGTGCCTCAGCCTCGGTTTCCCCACCTATCATATGGGGGGACCAGAGCACTGGGCTGAGGGTGAGGCAGAGCCCTCAGCCAGCAGGTGCTGGCCTGAGCTTCCGTGGGTCTCCCTGCCTCCTGTGGCCCATCAGGACCTGCAGCTCCCAGGAGGACTGGCCCAGTTCACTTCCATTCAAGATTCCGTGATACCCTGGAGACCCTGCCAGGTCCTGCACCGATTGCTACCTGAGGCCTGTGATGTCTCTCCTGCCGCAGAGCCAGCGTGAGGCTGGGGCTGGGAAGGTCCCCACCTGCTGCAGCAGCTCAGCTTTGAGGGGGCAGAGGGGCACAGAGGGCAGTGGAGGTGGGATTCTAATGGCAGCCACCATGGAGGGGACCTCGGTGGGGGGTAGGACCCCACCACCCCCATTCTCCACAAGGGCTCCTCACCTGGGTGGCCCCATGGCCAATTCTGGACTGGGCAGCCTGCCTTACTAGCATCAGTGGATTGGCGCCTGACCCAAGATGACCAATCAGAACTCCCCTTTGGAAAGCTGACCCTGGATTGGCCCTGAGGGCCGTACCCTGGGGGCAGGGCCATAACTGCTTCTGAGCTCTTCAAATCCAAAATTACAACAAACTTAGTTCATGACTTTCTTTCCTGTTTTGTTTTGACATAGGATCTTGCTTATATTCTAGGCTAGCCTGAAGTCACGGTGATCCTCCTGCCTCAGCCTCCTGAGTGCTGGCATTACAAACATGTGCCACCATGACTGACAATTTGTTTTGTGCAAGAGTGTGTCACTGTGTAGTTCAGGCTGACCTTCAACTCACTAGGTAGTCCAAGGTGTCCTGGAACTCAAGGCAATCCTCCTGCCTCAGCCTCCCTAGTGCTGGGATTTCAGGTGTGCATCACTACGTCCAGCTGATTAGCTTTCTTTTCTTTTCTTTTTTGGGTACCAGGGATCGAGCTCCAGACCTTGCACTTGTGAAGCAGGCAGCGGAACCACTGAGCTAAATCCCTGGCCCAGC
Organism: Heterocephalus glaber; assembly: GCF_000247695.1. The sequence goes on along the minus strand of NW_004624734.1, from coordinate 1,096,214 downwards.
TCTATTTTCAATTGTAGAATCTAACAACACTTTATTCCATTAAAGAGCATAAAATGGCTGGGGATTTAGCTCAGTGGTTTCGCCACCTGCTGTGCAAGGGCAAGGACCTGAGTTCGATCCCTGGTACCAAAAAAATAGGAAAAAAAAAGAGCATAAAATGTTTCAGTGGCCTGAGCAAAAGAGGTTGATCTCGTAGGCAGAGAAAGGCTGATGAAATCTGAAATAAAGACAAAAGGCCGATTGGTCATTTCAGAGTTGCTTTCCTCAGAAGGTGGGGACAGGGAGAGAGAGCAATAGAGAAGAAATAACTCACGGGTTAACATCAGGTTACTTTCTTGGGGTAAGAATTGGGAGCAGAGGGAAACTCACTCTCCGCCCACTGACCCAGGCCTGCCTGGGAAATCCGGTTGTTATCTCTCGAAGGCTTCTGGAAGGTCAGAGGTGGAGCTAGTTTCCCTTTGGCAGTGGAACTTTAGTATGAGTGCCTCCATTTTTACTTTTAGTTCATTCCGTTGGGATCCTGTGTCCTCCCATATTTGTTTTTGGTACCAGGGATCGAACTTGGGTCCTTGCGCTTGCGAAGCAGGTGGCGGAACCACTGAGCTAAATCCCCGGCCCCCCTGCCATATTTTTTATCTAACAGTATAAAGACGAATATGTTAATATTATACTATATATTAAAATATTTTCCTCAATATGAAAGTTTATTTTCAATTGATTTTTTTTGAGGTTGGGGGAGGGGTCTCTCTATGTAGTTCAGGCTGGCCTTGAACTCATTAAATCACTATGGAGCCCAGGCTGGCCGGAAACTAGAGGCAATCCTCCTGCCTCAGCCTCCTGAGAGCTGGGATTACAGGTCATCTTGGCTTTATTTTCTCCTGATTTCAAGAGAATTAAAGTCATTTCTGTGGGTCATGCCACGGAGCCTGCAGTGCCTTGCAGTGACCCCTGGTCGAGGGCTGCAAAGTGAGCTGTCAGGCTCCCCTTGGACCTGAAGAGCCTCCCCGCCTCCAGCAGAGTCCTCAGACCTGCCCACGGCTGATAAGAGCAACTACCTTCCACCCGCAGTGGCCTGCTCATTTCCCCTCACATGGACTGGACCCAAGGATTAACCTCTGTAGCAAAAGCTACGCAGCTTTCTCCCAGTCCTAGAACCGCTGTTTTTCCCCTTCCTCCCAGCTCCTCCAGTCAGGAAGAAGAGAGAGAAGGAGTGGGAGGCTGGAGGGCAATGGGCAGAGCAGTGGGCCCAAGGGCAGTGGCCCCGGTGCCCATCTCTGGACACTGAGTCAGCTCCCCAGCACCTTGGACCTGTTCCCCATTCAGCACAGACCACAGAGCCATCTGTTCCTGAGGCTGCCTGCTGCAGGCGACTCCCCTTTGGGGACAGCAGGAGCTGTGCGTTTCTTGGTGGGATCCTTCCTAGGCGAGGAGCCAGAGGTGCTGCCCACTCACCTAGGCTCCCTGGAGAAACCCCAGGCCCCATGGAGCCTTCAGCCTTTGGCTACAGCCAGAGGAGAAGCGGGCAGCAGGAGTAAAAGCAGAGGCTCCGGCCAGTCTGAGCAGTCCTGGAGTCTGCTTCGGGCTTCCGTCTGCCGGGAGACTGCATGCGCCTCGCCAGCCCAGGGGGTGGGGGGTGGGGCACCCTGCCTCCTTCTTTGGCTCCTTGGGCCATCCTGGGCCACTAAGGCCTTCAGGGCTGGACACTGGTGGGGACACTGTGACTCATGAGGTGGTGAACCAGGCCCAGACTGAAAGCTGAAGCTGGCTCGGCTGGGTGGAACTTGGCTGGGCGCCTCTCCATCCCTCCAGGGGCCGGGCCCAGAGGGGCAGAGGCGCCGGTGGGAGCAGATGCTCCCGGCCAGCCCCACCTGAGCAGCCATGGGCTCGGCCTCTTGGAGGCCACGTGCACAGCTCCAGCTCCCTCTGCCCATCCCATTGAACCTTCCGGCCACATTGCAGCCCCCAGCTGCTGCTACCCTGCTCTCAACACCCCGCAGGGACTGGAGCTCTCTCTTTGGCCTCTGCCGGCCCTCTGAGAAGGACACAGGGCTCAGAACCAGGAGGCCTGGGCTCCTTTCCGGCCAATCCCCTGGTTAGGCACTGGGAAGTCCCAGGTCCTGCCCTGCCTGTGACAGAAGGCTGGGAATGGGCCACCCCTGCAGGAAGAGGGGGTCCTGGGGCCAGCAGCAGAAACCCTGCGGCCCCCTGGGCTGTGCCCGGCCACGCTCACCCCGCTCCTGGCCCCCGTGGAGCCCGTCCTCTCGGCTGAGGCTGGGTGACTCAGGGTGACGATGACCCCAGCATCAGGAGAAGCAGGTGAGTCACCAGGCCAGGACGAGGGCCAGGGACTACAGAGCTGTCCCTGCTGAGTCCGAGTGTGAGAGGTGAGCTCGCAGCAGTGACCTCACTGTGGGCAGGAAGCACCTGCCCAGCTCCCAGCAGCCGGCTCTGGGCTCCGCTGTCCCTCTGTCCCCTCCCTGGCCGTGGCCCTTACTGAGCCTGCAGGCGGAGGGGGAGCTGGGCAGGGAGCAGGGGCCAGGCCTCGGTGGGCAGGAGGGCACAGTGCCCGGGCCACCCTCACAAGACCACCTCCAACCGGCTGCAGTGGGCTCGGGTGAGAAGCTGCACTTCCTGGTGGGAACGAGGGCCCCCAATACTGGGTAGGAGGAAGGGAATGGAGTCACACGCAGCCTCCCTCCAGATCTGGGGCCTTGCACAAGTCCTAGCACTGTGCTGACCGTGCTAGTCAGGCTGGGGACCCCAGGCATCTGGACACTTCCTGCCTGGGCTTCTGCAGCCGCCTGGACCTTCCTGCGACTCTGGCCCAGCTGGCTGCAGCTATTGTCCCACTATGCTGGTGAGCCCTGTCGGTATTTTCCGATTACAGGCTGGAGGCACACTCAAGGTAAGCCCCTTAACCGCCCAGTGGGCTTGCAGAACCCTGGCCCTTCCCCACAAAGTCACTCAGTGCTTTCCAGACAGCCAAGGGGCTGGGGCAGGGGGCTGAGAGTATCACGGTGACACCACCCTACTGTCCCGGCCGCTCTGACCACCCAGCGTGCTGCCTATCTGGCTTCCCAGCTGCTTCCTGTGGCCCTGTGTCTGGGGTAGGGACAGGGCTTCCCTCCCTCCTGCCCTGCTGGGTGGACGTGGGATGCTCTGGTGCCCAGGCTGGGGGAGCCCTGGAGGCCACTGTGGCCCACAGCTGGGAGGGAGGTTGGGTGACGCGGCCCGTGGCACTGCCCTGCAACAGAAGGTGTGGGTGGCCTGCCTCCCATGGGAAGGGGAAGCAGACTCCACTTCTAGGGTGCAGCCTTGGCATCCAGCCACAGTGGGAGTGGGCAGGGCCCTGGCTCAGCCCTCACTGTGGTCCCCCAGTGAGCAGCACGCACCAGCCCTCTGTCCCAGACCGACGGTGCTGGTGGCTCTGCTGCCCCCACGTACACAGAGGAGCCTGCGGGCTGGGACCGGGGAACCCGTGCTGTCACTGGCCCTCCTTCAGGCCACCTGGGCTTCCCTGCTGTCCCCTGCCCCTCTGAGAGATGTCCAAAGGGCCTGGGCCCAGAGCCACTTGCATTGTACAAGTTAGGTTTACAAACTGAAAAAGGAAAAGTGGTAAACCGGAGACGAACACATGACATCTCCAAAACTCACAGTTCACACAGCACCTTCCCGCCCGAGCCCACCGCAGCCTCTTGTGAGGGTGGCCCGGGCACTGTGCCCTCCTGCCCACCGAGGCCTGGCCCCTGCTCCCTGCCCAGCTCCCCTTCCGCCTGCAGGCTCAGTAAGGGCCACGGCCAGGGAGGGGACAGAGGGACAGCGGAGCCCAGAGCCGGCTGCTGGGAGCTGGGCAGGTGCTTCCTGCCCGCAGTGAGGTCGCTGCTGTGAGCTCACCTCTCGCACTCGGCCTCAGCAGGGACAGCTCTGTAGTCCCTGGCCCTCGTCCTGGCCTGGTGACTCACCTGCTTCTCCTGATGCTGGGGTCATCGTCGCCCTGAGTCACCCAGCCTCAGCCGAGAGGACGGGCTCCACGGGGGCCAGGAGCGGGGTGAGCGTGGCCGGGCACAGCCCAGGGGGCCGCAGGGTTTCTGCTGCTGGCCCCGGGACCCCCTCTCCCTGGGGGGGTGGCCCTTTGCCATCTGCAAGGCCCCCTCCCACCGTCTGGCCTGGAGGGCCTGGCACTGGCTGGGGCCTGCCTGGGAGCTCTGGGCCTAGGGCTGGCCTCCTGCCCGCTATGTTCTAAGGGACACAGGTCACCTCAGGTCACTGTCCTGTGGCTGGTGACCCACCCATGTGGCCGTTTCTACCCCTGCAGGGGTAGGATGCCGAGGCTGGGGTGGAGGTGAAGTTTACTCGCCCAGGGCAGCACACTACTGGTGGCTGGCAGGCCGGGGGCTGTGTCTGATGCCAAGCGTATGTCTTACTACCGGGAGGGGACAGTGGTGGGGAGGGCAGCCTGACCCAGGGCTGGGCACTGACGCTGCTTGGTGTGAAGCACTGGAGCTCTGGCTTTGCACGCCTGCCTGGGTCTGAGCTGTTGTTCTGCTGTTCACAGCTGTGCACCCCTGGGCAGGTTGGTTGCCGTCTCTGAGCCTCGGTCCCTCAGTGTGTGCCTTCTGAGCTGCTGAGAGGAGGAGCTGCCCTGTGAATGCCAGCTGGGACCAGAGGCAGGTGGGGTAGGGCTAGGAGCAAGGCCTGCCCGGCAGCACTGCAGAGCCTGCACTTACTGTCCTGCAGCGGCTGAGGAAGGCAGCTACGCAGCTTGCCTGGGTGGGGTAGCAGGACCTGGAGCAGCACCGCCCTGGGTGCTGGGGCCACCGTCCTTCTTGCCCCTCTGATGGTGCACACCCAGCTTCCCCAGGGGTGAATCAGGGGGAACTTCAGTGCCCAGCGGCCCCCGTGTCTGCCTCAGCATAGCTGCTGGCCCAGGCCCCCGTGCCGCCCGAGGACATGGGCCCCAGGCTTCCCTTGCCATGCCGCCATCCCTCCTGCTGGCTCAGGCAGCCTCCTCCTTCACTGTAACAGGCGCCCTGCTCTAGGGCTCCACCCTCCTCCCAGCCCCAACCCCAACTCCCCTCCCCAGGGCTGCCCCTCTGCAAGAGCCAGTGCCCAGGAAGTGCCCGTGCCCGCGGTCCCGGGCAGCAGGTGTGCCCTCCTGGGAGGCTGCTGGCCCAGAGCTTGTTTTCCCTGGGGCCCTCCAGGGACTGCATTCGGCTGGCTGATGCTCACTCATGCTTCTCCAGGCGCCGGTGTGACACTGGGCCAAAGCCACCAGAGCCCACAGTGGGTCAAGACTCAGGCTGTGGCTGGAGGCTGCAGGCCAGGGTCTGACCTGGAGCGGGTCTCTGGGCGCCTGCTGAGGTGCGAGCGTGGGAAGCACATTGGAAAGGCGCCTATTGGGAGGGCGAGCTGAGGCTCTGAGTGCCGCCAGCCACGCTGGGTGCCCAGGGGATGGCACAGGGGCTCCTGGGGCCGCGGCTCCGAGCTGAGGCGGCTGTGCTTGGAGACACCGTCCACGGTGCAGCGCCCACCCTCGGGATGCTGGCTTGCTGGCCTCCTTTTGGTCTTGCTGTGCACCTTATTGTCTGGTTAATTAATTTTGAAAGAATACTGCTGGGTGTCGGCAGGTGGAACCTTATGCTGGGTTTTCAGGCTTCTCCAGACACGTAGGAAGGTCTTGCTGAAGCAGTCCCCAGGACCAGTGCTCAGTGTCCAGCCCTCCTGGAGCTTCCAGAGGCTGTGCCCCCTCCCAGGCTGGGCCCCTGAGAATCTTCTCTGACCCAGAGTTCAGCCTGAGGCTAGCATGGAGGGGGGCAGCACATGCTTGCTGAGTGACTCAATGACCTGTGGAGGTGGACGTGAGAGGAACCAGGACAGGAGGGTGGGGCCTCATGAGGCCCTCAGGGTGTCTGTCACCTTCCCTGCTCATTTGCCTGGAGGTATCTTAAATTTTATTTACTTAAAACCACACAGTAATGATTAATACAGTCTCATAACAATGAAAGCTTTCCCGGCAAAGTCCCAGTGTATCTTGATCAGCCCCCTTTGATGCCACCCCCATCCCTAGCGTGGTTGCTGTTTCCTTTGGGGTTAATTTTGCCAGAGGCACAGGCAGCACTTATGTGGACACCTGCGGCCGTGACCGTCTCCACCCACAGAGCTGGGGGGCAGCAGCTGTGTGTGCTGGGCACACACGTGATCCCATTACTCAGGAGGCTGATGTGAGTTCGAGGCCAGCCTGGGCTGCTTAGTGAGACCGTGTCTCAAAAACAAAAACAAGATCAAAGGGCCAGGCACCGAGCCTGCCTGGCAAGTGCAAGGCCCTGAGTTCGATCCGGTAGGAAAAAAACATCAGTCTTGGTGTACACAGGGCACGAGCTGTGGAGTCCTGCTCTGAGCCACTCCGAGCCCTGGCCCTCCACACTGTCCGCGGCAGCCATGACACCCCCTGCCATGCAGAGGAGGGGAGGCTGAGGGGTGGCGTGGCTCCCTGCAGAGGGTCAGGTCTGTTGGGTCCAGCTGGCCCGGGGTGGTGCTCTGAGCACGCGGGGCAGAGGAGTCACTTGCCACTGTCCAGTGGGCCGCTGCCCTCTTCTGAGCCTGCTCTGGCCTGGCCTAGATGCACAGGGTCAGGTGATGATGGCCCAACCTCCAGGACACGAGGCTGTGGCGACTTGTGCACCAAGGTGGGCTAGGTCTGGCTGCCCACACCCCACGAGGGAGTGCCAACCCCCCCACCTCCCCTCGGACCAGGGCCAGGCTGCAGGGTGGGCCAAGGGTGTGCCTGGACCTGCAGTGCTTCCCAAGAAGGTCCTGGAAGGTCTCTCCTGCCACAGTGCTAGTTAGGACAGATGGCAGAGCAGGAGGCGGGAAAAGAGGAGGCGGAGGGGGAGCGGGAGGGGAAGGGAGGAGGGGCGGAGGCTCCCCTCAGCCGCCCAGGCATTGCTTCCTGGACTCAGAGCTGGCCTGCCTCCCGCTGGCAGAAAATCACCCAAGGCCCCAAACAGGGCCCCTTCCAGGGTGAGGGCCTGCCCCAGGTGCTCCACCTCCAATCCTGGCCGAGGCTGTCCCGGGGTGGGCTGGGGGCACTCCCAGGGTGCTCAAGGGTGTCCCCAGGGCAGGGCTGGTCACCAGGGCTGGCCCCACCTGACTGCCTGGTCTCCGCCTCCTCCCTTGAGGAGATGCACAAGGGAGACATCCTGCCCTTCACACCTCTTCCTGGGTCTGGGATCTGCACATCTTCCCTCGTGGCTGGAGGCTACCTACAGCCCTGTGGGCCTCTTGGTGTAAAACAGCGACCCTGAGTTCTGCCTGGGCCCAGGCCAGACAGAGCCATGTGTCCCAGGGAAACAAGGGGCCCTCATGGGGGCGGGGGGGGGGGCAGGGCGGCGGCAGAGGCGCCCCCTGCTGCCTGCGCCTGCTTTGGCTCACAGCCCAGGTCCGTCAATCCCTGGCCTGTCTAGGCTTTCTGGGGAGGATTTAAAAATTTGAGTTCTGGAAGGTGCCAAAGATCATTTGTTGGTATTTACAAGTGACGCTTCCAGAAAAGAGAGGTGGGCAGAACTTACTATGGACCTCTGTGTACCTATTGTCAACTCACTGGCCGCCCTGTCTTGTTTATCCTCCACCCAGGTCCTGTCTTCTCTTCCCCCTCCTCCTCCTTCTTCCTCTTGTTGTTGTTGTTGTTATTATTATTATTCTATTACTATTACTGTTTTTAGACAGGGTCTTGCTAGGTAGTCCAGGCTGGCCTTGAACTCGGGGCCATCCTGCCTCTGCCTCCCGAGAGTGCTGGGATGACAGGTGTGCACTACCAGGTCCAGCTCCCAAATTATTTTGAAGCCACTTGAGGAGCTTTTGGTTAAAAGTGCACAAGGAATTCAGTGCAGCCATGTGGGGTGGCTCCAAATGTTTTAGCAAAGCTCCCTGGGGGACGTGGAGGAGGAGCCCGGGCTGAACACTGGGGACGTGGCGGTCCCCAGAAATGGGAGTGAGGGGCGCCCCAGAGCCACGGTCAGCGTGGCCAGTACCATCCTTCCAGGTAAGCAGAGAAACCACAGATGGAGCAGCCACTCCGTGGGGACAGATCCTCCTATTGCCCCCGGAGAAGTGGAGAGAGGGGCTGGCTCCTCACCCAGGGGCCCGCAAACACCCGAAGGATGCTCCCCCTGAAGCAGGTGACTGGTGCGGGCCAGGCTGCGCCTCCCCTGGGACTGAGCCGGCCAGTTCCTGCCCAGGAGAGCCTGGCAGTGGTGGAGCGGGGGACAAAAGATGTTTTGTTCAGCCCTAAAAACAAACACTTCCCCTGGATATTTACTCCCGAGGCTTGAATGTAATATGGGGTGTAAGTTACTCTTTAAGGGGAACAGGGCCTGAACTGATTTCCTGTGGGAGGGTGTCACCCCCTTGGGGGCCAGGAGCAGCGGGGGTGGCTATCACCAGGACCCTGAGAAGCAGGACACGGCAGCCACCCAGGTCAGCCTTCGCCAGAGACCAGCTCCTCCCACATCGGCCACTTTGCCAGAAAACGGCCATCGTGGGCCCCAGCCCAGGCCCCGCGTACAGCACTACCACTCCCACCAAAGGTGGGAGAGCCGGGTTGTTGGCTGACAAACCACGATGGGTCAACATTTAGAGATTACATAAAACTGCACCAGGGCTGGGGGAGGCTCAGGGGTAGAGCTCTTGCCTGGCATGTGCAAGGCCCTGGCTTCTGTGTGCGGCATCACAAAAACAAACAAGTGGAACTGCACAAAATTGAAAGCTTCAGGAGTCAAATTTAATGCGGATGTCAGTGATGGTGAGAAATGATGAGCAGAGCTCCAGGAAAGGGAAATCACCACCAGCTACGCGGATTGGAGCCCCGGGGAGGCAGTGGACTCACAGGCTGGCTGGAGCCCCACAGCTGGTACAGGAAGATGCGCCTGGCCCATCACACACTCCATGCAGGTGTCAGGCCAGGAAGACAGGAAGGAGCCTCTTGCAGGAGGGCAGCGTGGGCAGATGTCACATGGGTGGCACAGGGGCCCAGTGCACTGAGGCACCAAGATCCCCAGGAGGAGAGGAGGAGCAGCAGGGGCAGGCACGGAGAGGGACACGGAGAGCCACCTTCTCCTAGGCCCACTCTGTGCCGAGGCCCAGCCAGGGCTGGGACCCAGGAGGGCCAGGGCCTAGTGGCTGGCTGGGTGCCCAGGCAGGGAAACAAGGGGCAGGAGGGGCCGGGGCTGAGGCTGAGTGTAAGATCTGGCGGGCAGCTCGAGCCGGTTGGCTCAACCCCAGGCATCCTGGGACTTGACAGTAGGGTAGGTGGTCAGGCGGGCAGCGGGGGGCTGTGGCCGGCTCCCAGAGAACGGGCAACCTGCCCAGGGGCCTGGTCAGCACGGAGACCACACGGCTGGGCGGGGACACAGGGGGGCTGTGGGTGGAGCCCAGGGAGTCAGCAGTGACACCAGCTCATCTGCTCCGTGTGCACGTGTGTGAGCGTGTGGGTGTGCACGTGTGTGCACTTGTACGGTGGCCCCTCGCTGTCCAGCCATTAGTGAGAGATTGGTTCCAAGGCCCTCTGTGGACACCCAAATCCTCAAAGCTCCAGTCATCTATACAAAGGGGTACTGTTTGCATAGAACCTCGAGGTCCTCCCTAAATTTAAATCACCTCTCGATGACATATAGCCAACACAGTGCAAGAGCTGTGTACGTAGTTGTTCGATTGCACTGTTTTGGGAATTGTGACAAGGAAAAAGTCCATGTATATTCAGTACAGATTAATTAAAAAAATAGCTTTTTTTGTAGTATTGGGAGTAAATCCAAGGACCACTGAGCTATGTCTCCAGCCCTTTTTAAAAAAATTTTTACTGATAGATAGGTTCTTTCAAGCTGCTCAGGCTGGACTCCACAGGCGAATTTGCATCCTCTCCCAGGTCGCTGATTACAGGTGCGCACCACCATGGTGTTTTTTTTTTTTTTTGAGACAGAGTCTCACTATGTAGTCTATGCTGACCTTGAGTTTGCAGTCCTCCTGCCTCAGCCTCCTGAGTGCTGCCCATGCCCAGCCCTCAGATTTTTTGTTTGGTTCTTTTCTTTTAGTACCACGGATCAAACTCAGGACCTTGCGCTCGCAAGGCAGGTGCTGTGCCACTGAGCTAAATCCCCAGCCCCCTCAGATGTTTTTTTGTTTTTAGTTCTTTTATTGGTACATTTTAGGTACACAATTCGTTTCCATTTATCACTGGGTGCGTGTACCTGTACATGATGTATCTTGGTTCTTATTTTTTCCCCATTACCTGTGTGCCCTTCATCTCCTCTGCCCTTTCCTATTTACAAAGACTTCATTTCCATTTTTTTTCTTTTCTCATAGTTTTTCCTTTCCCTCTTTTCCTTTCCCCTTCCTCTCCCTTCACTTCTTCGTCTTTGGACCTTTTTTCCTATTTCAAATTATCAATTATTCATTTTAATCATTTTAACCCTTGTTTACACTTTCAGTTTCTCACACCAGAGAAACTATTCAGTATTTACACACGTGTGTCCTATTTATTTC
>NW_004624734.1:1032024-1082722 GCF_000247695.1 Heterocephalus glaber | reverse complement strand
GGGTGTTATTCAGTTTCCATGTGTTTGTTGGGGTTTTGTGGTTTCTTATGTTATTGATCCCCAATTTTATTGCACTATGGTATGATAATATACAGGGGGTTACTTCAATTCTTTTACATTTACTTAGACATGTCCTATGAGCTAGCATGTGGTCTATTCTGGAGAATGACCCGTGTGCAGCCAAAAAGAATGTGTATTCCGATTTTGTGGGTGGGAACACTCTGTAAACATCTATTAAGTCTGTTTGTTCAATAGCTTGGTTCAGCTCTAGAATTTCCTTGTTAACTTTTTGTCTAGATGATCTGTGTATTTATCAAGAGCTGGGAAACTTTTTGAAAGATTTTTTTATGAGACAACATCTGCTATGTTGTCCGGGCTGACCTCATACTTGTGATTTGCCCAGCTCAGTCTCCCAATTAGCTAGGATTACAGGTGCGGACCACCGCACCTGGCTGAAAAACCATTTTTAAACTAGCATCTCTATTTAATTAAATCCACTAAAAAACTAGGGTGCCTGCTATCAATGCCTGGCCTGATGTTAGGTATCAGGTGTAAAGAGATGAAGTCATCGCCACCTGCTGCGCAAGCGCGAGGGCCTGAGTTTGATCCCTGGTACCAAAAAAAAAAAAAAAAAAAGAGATGAAGTCATGACCTTTCCATAAATCTGCAATTTATGACTTCTTACCCTACAGTTGCAGCTCCATTCACTTTTGGATAATGGAATTTAGGTTCAACATAAATCCATGAGTTACAGAATTACAGAGCTGGGAGCTGACTCAGGAGGCCTCAAGTTAGAGACAGGAAGCCAGAGGCTGAGAGACCCTGAGGAGTTTGTCTGAGGGCTCAGGCAGGGCAGCTCCACCCAGAAGGTCTCGCAGCCTGTCAGAGGGTCGCATACAGTGGGTCACCAGCTGCGCGGACAGGGCATCGGCAGAGATCTGTCTGTCTGTCTATCTATCTATCGTCTATCTGGTACTGAAGACTGAACCCAGGGAGCCCTGAGCTATTGGTCCATCCCAGCCCTTAAAAAAATTTTTTTTTCTGCAGTACTGTGCCATATTTGGTACTACTATAATTTTCAAAATTTCATTACTGTGTTCTCCTTTCACCATTACTATTCCTAATTTCCAACAGTTCTCCAGATGCTTGTAATATGCCAGCTCCAGTGTTGTGACCAAATTTGTGGTCTTGCTGAGGTGGGAATAGCATCTTTTACTTCCTCTCAGGCCTTGTCTCTTGGCCATCAGCCATGAGTCTTTACCCCTCTCCCTGCACCTTGCCTTTGGTGCGAGGCTGGGGGCAGGTGCAGTACTAGAGGCCAGTGCCCGTCTCTCACTTTCTGCTGAGGGGTGAGGTGAGGCCTGCGGGGCCCCTGTTCTCACAAGGCAATGCCAGGTGCAGCCAGGCTGTGTCAGTGGGGTAGGGTGAACGTCGCAGGTGCCTGAACCACTGGGGGTTACAGAGGTGGCTGGAAGTGGATACTCTCCCTAATGCTCTTTCACTGTCAGGTGAAACCTACCTCTTCTGGGTGTGGGAGCAAGGAGGCAGCTTACCTCAGGTGTCCCAGCGCCATTGGGCTGCTGCCTGCCTCCCTAACTTGTCCGGGAACCCTGGGAGCTACAACAGCAAGTGTGCTAGGGCTGAGGCTTGCTTCCAGCAGCTGGGAGCTGTTTAAATCTTTGGGTCTTTTTTGGGATAAGTTCTACATTCACCTACCAATTGCTCACCTCACATTTAAAAAAATTATTTGAATTTATTTCATATGAAACATAAATTCAATTTTTTTCTCAGCCAAACATTATTCACTTGACAAAAGTATATGGGAAATATCTCAAATTGCAATGCTTGACCTTTTTTGAATAGAGTAGAATATATTTCCAAAATATAAAGATGGCAGGAAAAGACTGTTATTATATTTGAAAGAAAGCAGACCAAGATGACAATATAGAAACATCGTGAACATCTGTTTTGGGTTGTAAATTTAATTTTTAAGAATAAATTTTTGTTTCTAATTAAATGGGAGTGTTCTGACACTCTCTTCCCTCTGGGCTGGTTTGCTAACCCAGGGCTGTTATGAGATCGCTATTTAAGAGAGAACCAAACATACAGCTGACTCTGCGGTCATTTTGGTAACAAACCCTGAACCACGTCTGAGTAACTGACTCAAGTTCACAGGATCGCTGAGTTCCTGGGGTTGCACAGGGGTGGCTTCTCAAATATGTATCACAGGACTGACAAAGGCTTTGCTCACACAGCTTGTTTTTGCTTTTGCTCACGTAGTTTTTGGATTTTCATTGCAGGAAGTTAAGACACGTACCAAGGTAGAGGATCATGTAGCTTGTTTCCATGCATCTGATCCCAAATTCCACAAGTGACAGTGAATCACATTTCTCTTGTCATTGATCCCGCCAGTGGTTTTCTGTATTTCTGTAGTGCTGGGAACTGGGCTGTGCGTGCACACCCTAGCCTCCTCAGGCCCATCTATGTGATTCACTAGTCTTTGCTGATGTATTTTATTTATTATTATTGTTTTTTGAGACAATGTCACTGTGTAGTTCAGGCAGGCCTCAAACTCATGGCGATCCTCCTGCCTCAGTCTCCCAAATACTGGGATTACAGGCGTGGGCCACCGTGCTCGCCCTTGCCAATGTTTTTTCAAGTACCTCCCAGATATCATTTAACACCTTCATAATGGCATCCACATATCTGAAACTGACATCTTCCTCCATGACCACAATACCATCATTGTGATACTTAATGACAATAAAATCAGCAATTCTTCGGTGTCACTTAATTCCAGTCTATGTACAGTTTCCTTATAGTACCAGCAATGCCTTGCTGTGACTGGTTTGTCTGAGCAAGGGTCTAGGGCAAATCCATGGGTCTGAGTTGGCTGCTGGGCAGGAGCTGGGCTTCTGGTGTCCGGGCCCAATGTGTGATGCATGGCCAGCATGGACCGGCACAGATGTGCACTGCTATGTGTATTGCCAAGCATTGTCACTACCTGTTCACTAGACTCTAAACTTTGGGAGGAAAGGGACTGTGTGCTAATCGGCCTTGTGTGGGCCATAGTAACACGTGGCCCGACACAAATACAGGTACATGAGGTCAGACTATAGCCCAGGTCCCAGTTCTGACACTCAGGTTTCGAATCCTGGCTCTGCTAGTTAACTTACCGGTCTGCTAACCAGGTAATCATCTTCTGATGCAAGCTCATTATCTAGTCTTGTCCTCCATTTCACCGTGAACTCGGTAGCAGTGAGAGCTCACAGGGTGCTGTGCAGATCTGAGTTATGCTCAGGACCTGTCAGCTCCAGGTGCAACCCACAGAGGGCAGTGGGAACCACACCTGCCAAGGTCTCTGGAGGGCACAGCCTGGCAAGATATCCAGGGACAAGCAAGAACAGGTGATTCCTCCAGCAGCTCACGTGAGGCTAGTTTAAAAATGTATCATTTAAAACTACATCTGGCACATGAAAGCCCAGCTCCTCCAGGAGCTGAGGCAGGCGGATCTCAAGTTCAAGGCCAGCCTGGGCAGCTTAGCAAGAATGTGTCAAAATTCAAAACAGAAAAGGGCTGAGGACATAGCTCAGCGGTGGTGTTTGTCTAGCATTGTGAGGCCCTGTGTTCAATCTTCAGTACCACAAAAAAGGTGAATTAATACAATGAAATAAAATAATGAAAATAAAACTCCATCTGCAGATGCTCAGGGTCCTCAGTACCTGTCTGCCTTCAGGATTACTCCCCAGTAGCACTGCATTATGGAAGGGCGGGTGAATGCGAGTCTGGCATTCCTCCTGAAGCTGCCCGTGCCCTCCCTTTCCCGCAGCCTGTGTCCTTCACCCCACACTTGCCTCGCAGGCAAGAGAGCTCCGGCTCCACCTACAGGCCACCTGCAGTACACGACCTGCTGTCTCCAAAGCCCCCCGAGACCTTGGAGTTGCTTCTCTCTGTGATTAGCAGATCCATTCTGACACGCTCACGTCTGCTCTGCACAAGTGATGGATGGACATCATGATAGGGCACAGACTCCTGTACCAGAGAACTGACCCACCCAGCCATCTTGGCTGAGGAACCCTTAGGGAATAGGGTGGAAGAGCAATGGCCCAGCTCTTCTGGGAGCACTCTGAGGCCAGACATCCCTTCCACCTGGTCCTCACCTCCTTTCCAGACAAGAGTGCACATCCGGGCCCAGTGCTGTGACCTTTGGCATTTTACTGCCTTTTTCTCAGCGTCACTTGTCCTCCTGTGAGGTCCACACCTCATTAGCAGACAACATGCACTGTGGTGTGTGGCAGAGGTGGTGTGCGGGGCCCGTGCTGCGATCAGCAGTGCACATCGGGCCTCCAGTGGGTAGCAAGGCAGGGCTGCAGCCTGTTCTCCTTATAAGCAGCAATTTCTGAAGCCTGGGCATCAGCATGTCCCAGGGACTCATCAGTCACACACAGGGCACCTGGCCTGCACCACAGTGCCCAGCTCAGGATACCACTGGAGCAGTGCATGACACAGGACTCCATCGGATCTGAGTCTTCAGATCCCATGCTGCCTACACAAGGCGCTCCTGCTTACTGTGCCCAGCAACTCCAAAGCTGAGGGAGGGCACAGGCAGGCTCAGCCCCATCTTATGCAAGAAGAATGAGGCTCAGGCAAACCCCACAGCAAGTGCCAGCCCTGTCTTGGCCAGATGAAAAACAGGGAGGTCTGTGGTTGGGGGAAGGGAGGATCTTAATGCCAGGACTGGGCACTGCTTCTGCTCTGCAGCTCCTCTTCTGACCTGCAAACGCCTGGTTTCGGCTGGACTCGCTCCACTCCACTCACTGCCTTACAATCCTTGTGTGCGCGACTGGAAGGGATGGGTAACTGCCTCACGTGGAGATAAAAGTTATGCACTATTCATTTGACATTGGCCTAACTAGAAGAAACATCCATCGACTTTTTTGTGCTTTATTATGCCTTGTGATTTCCAGGAAAAAAATGCCTCACAGAGTTTATAATTTTGCCTGTGTGATCTAACGCTATCTTATTTCCAAAGCATTTCACAACTTAATGTTTTCCCTTCCTTTCCGTTATTGATCCTGACAATAGTTCCAAGTTTGAGATTATATAATCAACATCTCCACATCCCAAAGGTGAAGAGAGAGGCTCGAAGAGGCCAGGAGACAGCAGCAGGACCGCTTGCTAAACAGACATTTATTGAGTATCAGAATCCGAGTGAGTACCTGGACCTGGACCACCAAGCCCTGCGGTGAACAACCAAGGTGTGCACTCCTCATCCCGGGCTCTTCGGGAGGGGGTGGGCGGTATGAGGACAGCTGCTACATACAGAGGGTCTGCGAGGGGACACACAAAACAGTCCCAGAATGGGGAGGTGCATCTCACAGGTACATTTATTCATGCCTCAGAGCCAACACTACTTATGCAGGTTACAGTGATGTTCTGTGCTCCCATCTGACACAGCTGGCTTAGATTTACAGGCAGACTGACGTTTCGTCCATGTGCACTCAAGACAGCTGGTTAGTGATGGGCATGAGAAGGTGCAGGACTTGAACCTTTTGAAAAAGATGCACAATAAGGAAATCATTTAGGAAGAAAGCAGCAGAATGCAGTCTATTATGAAAGGAGTATAAGTCACAAAGTGAATGACAATTTTCAGTGCTATCAAAATGCTCAGTGTTCATTATTTCTGCACGGAACACTGAGCACATTTGAAGGCTCCTGAACATGCTACCTGCAAGCAGAAGCCCACTGGCAGGGGCGAAGATGGAGAGGTGGGAAATGGCTCTTCCCAAAGCCCATGGAGCCAGTGCTGGGTTTGTGTGACACTCAAATGACCACAGTTTCTTTGTCACTGGGGAAACAAGAAATACCCAGCACCAGAGCATAAAGATGTAAGGTGCTTTCTTTCGAAGCACTTTAAAAATACATGATTACGAACTTCACAAGGTGGCATGCTCACATGGCTACCCTGTGCTCCCCTACTGGAGGCATCAGCTATTGTAATTATTCTTTCTTTTTGGTTTTTTGAGACAAGGTCTCACCATTAGTTCAGGCCCTGGTCCCTCTACTTTTTCTCACACACTCACTGAACTGTGTATCAGTTTCAGTTCAGAACAATGATATAACCTGTCCTAAAAACATAAAATGGTGGGCCGGGGATTTAGCTCCGTGGTTCCCCCGCCTGCCTCGCAAGTGCAAGGTCCCAAGAGTTCGATCCCTGGTACCAACAACAACAACAACAACAAAAAGGTAAAATGGTATTCTTCATTTCCAATCATTTCTTTCCTTTTCCCCCCTTGGTACCAGGGACTGAACGCAGGATCTTGTGTTTATGAGGCAGACACAGCACCACTGAGCTAAATCCCTGGCCCCTCCAATCATTTCAAGAAGCAAAAAAACTTACCTTTTAAAGCTTTGCTTCTTTTATCTAAAATAAAAGGGAAAAGTGTGTCATATCAGTGCTTTATAAAAATGCCTTTAGTTGGTCTAATTCACTGCTACGGTCAAGATTTGGTGGAAGGTGATATAGCTCAGGAAAAGTGTTACACTTACAGGAAGCTTCTAGAAGGTAACAGTTACTGCAGGCCAAACAACCGAGACGTGGTAAAGTTTCGATCAAAGACGTTCTATGGACAGTGGCGAGCAGGCTTCTTACTCCCTCCCATCTCCTCAACTGCAGTCGTCTCAACTTTTCTCTCTCTCTTTTTCGGTTCCGGGGATTGAACTCTGGACCTTGCGCTTGCGAGGCAGGTGGCAGAACCACTCCGCTAAATCCCTGGCCCTCTCCTCCTCTCAATCAGTGGCTTTGCAGTACATGCTTGGTCCTTATCTGCTCCACTGAGAACCCAATGGCTATTCCTCCTCTCCAAATTTTGTCATGAAGAAATTTCAAATCCTCAGAAGAGGTGAAAAGGTACCCTAAAGCAATATAGCTCATGACAGTACACCCTTAGATATTTCAGGCTGCATCTGTTAAGATGAAGGACACCAACTACGTAGATGTAATACCACTATCGCAGGCAGGACAAATCAATTGCCTGATGTCACAGTCTTGCTCCGAACCCCCCTCCACAAAGCCTTTCACAGCTGACCCACACTGGGCCTACTCTGTGAGTGACCACAGTGGTTCTCATACACGTGTCCAGTTAAGAGCCACAGTGCCTTCACAGATGAACTGTAATTCTCTCCTGGCTGCCAATGTATCAAACATGCAGGAACTTACCAGCACTTCTGATTTTATAAACAATGAAGCTCATCAACCCCATTCCTACCCAAATCTCCTGGTAAACTTGGGTATAGTATGGCTTCAAGGGGACCCAGACATTTTTAATGAAGCTTTGAAGCATCTGAAAATGAACACAGTGATAAATATTAAGATGGCTGGTGTTCTCAACCTAACTGGTAAGAGATTTTCATTAAGTCTGACACCCTTCCCCACGACAGAGAGCAGCTATTGGGCTGGAACTATTGTGTCCCCGACCTGTGCGGTGCCTCTACAGCTCTTCATAGCTCTTCAAACTTGTCCCACCACCCTGGCACTCAGTGACGCCTCATTTCTTCATCTCAGTGCCTGCTACCATGATGCCCTTCCCAGCTAATTGTCCAGTAAGGCTATGCGCAAAACCACACACCCTGCTGTGAAGTAGAAACATGAGTTTCAGCAGCATGTTGAGAAAGGCTTGCATTTGAGGTTAACAGGGTATGGCAATTTCCTTATGGAACTAACACCTGGGCCTGGGTGCACTTTGACCAGCTGTAGCTTAGTCCTGGGGTCCACTGTTAAATACAAAACAGATGGCACAAGATGCAGGGCCACATGTGGAAGAACTTATTTAATAAATACAAATATTATTTAATTACTAGACTTGATGGGAAAGCCATTAAATTCTGAATTTATGGTTTGCTTTTTATGTTCAGGTCTCAATGCTTTCAATTACTTTTGCAATTTACGACCAAATCTCCAGGCCTTTTTTTTTTTTAATTTTTAATTTGTTTTTGGTACCGGGGATCGAACTCGGGTCCTTGCGCTTGCGCAAGGCCTTTTTATTTTTAAGACAGGGTCTCATGCCCAGGTTGGGCTTGACTGTGAAATCCTCCTGCCTCAGCCTCCCAAATGTTGGGATTATGGGCATGTGCTGCTGAGCCTGGCCTTCACTTTCATCTTAGCAAAGCTTTGTAACATCTGGGCTGATAAAAGGTGGTCATTCCACCAGCTGTCAGGCAGCAGGAGATCCAAGCACTTCTTTTTCTTGGTACTGGTGATTGAACTCCGGACCTTGCGGTTGTGAGGCAGGCAGCAGAACCGCAGGGCTAAATCCCCGGCCCGGGTCCAAGCACTTCTCATTTCACTCAGAACCTCCACTTTGCCTGCAGTGGGTTTCTTGCCTCACTTACCCACCACTGCTCCACTCACCCAGTCCCTCTGCTACTGCGGATACACAAGAGTCAAATCTCCAGTGTTCGCTGGGTTTCCACACTCCCGAACTGTAACAGACTCACACAAAACTGGATCCTTCAAAAGCCCAACCTATTCTAAGCTCAATGGCTGACCTCTAATCATGGAAACCCGCATCGTGACATTTGTGTTCACTCGGCAAACGTGAACTGAGCATGTGCAAGATGCTGAGCGAGAGCAGTCAGAATACCTGAAGCGGCTCCAGCAGTCACTGATGTGCCAAGACCCCGAGGTCAGAAAGAGTTAGAGCAGGGAGGAATGGGACAGCCAGGGGGGCTGCCCGCCTAGATTCAAATCCTGCCCCCACCCACTAGCTAACAGAGTTTCCCAGCGATCTCACAGGTCCAACTGGGATAAACAGTACCCATCTCAATGGGCTGTTATGGCCCTTAAGCGAATCACTCCTGCCAAGTCTTCAGAGTCTGGCAATATCAAGCACTTGTCATGTAAAATAGTGTGGATTAACTACGAGAGGGAAGGTGGGCCAGATCTCAGGGGCTTGGAGGTCAAAGTAGTTTTTTACTCCAAGAATGCTCCCCACATTGAACTTAGTAAGTGCCTGACACACTTATTTCCCGTTCTACCCCTTCCTAAGTGGGTGAGAAATATGCCCAAGACCGCGTCGCAGTGAGCACGGCTGGACTGGCATCAAATGAGGTCCACAGGCCTCATCACCGAGATCTGCTCCAAGGCTCAGCGTCCCGCTCCTGAGACCATTCAGGGCTGAGGGGTGGTCCTGAGGGCTAAGCCCGGCGCTGAGGACCCGACCCCGGCATCTCAGGGCGTCGGACCAACCCCGGGCAGCTACCTCGCAGTTTGGGGGCCACGGCCCAGGCACCTCCCACGGGCTGGGGGGCGAACCCCCGGGGACCCTCTCGCAGCTCCCTCGGTCCGAAACAGAGCACAGCGCAGCTGGCGGGCGGGGCCTGACTCAAGGGCGACAGAGGCCTCTTCCCGCCCTCCCGCTCCCTCGCTCCCAGACCTTCTCGTCCGGCGCCCTCTTCAGTCCCGGCCACAGCGACCCGAGCAACAGGCTCGGGCCCGCGCTCACCTCGGCAGGAACAATCGTGCAGGCCGCGCCAGACCCCACCACACACTCTCGAAGGTCACCAAGTGCGCAGGCGCCTCGCGGAGCCCGCTGGGAAGGGGGAAGGCGGAAGGAGCAGTGGCTCCGAACGTCAGCGCGTCGCACAGGCTGCGCCTGCGCGCTACAGCGTCCCCGGCGGCCGGAGGGGGCTTGGAGTGGGAGCGCTGGGTGGTGTCCCTTCGCGTTGTAATACAGTGATCTTAAACTCCAGATTTCCCCAGGACTAACGCGCTTTCCGGACGCAGGACTTTTACTGCAGATACCGGGAAAGTGCTAGGCAAACATGACGGGTTGGCCAGCTTTAAAAAAGGACCCCTTGGGGCCGGGGATTTAGCTCAGTGGTTCTGCTGCCTGCCTTGCAAGTGCAAGGTCCCGAGTTCGATCCCCAGTCCCAAAAATCAAAGAAAAAGGGACCTCTTTACGTGATTCGTTAGGGGCAGAGTAGTCTCCCATCTGAAGGGTGTTTCCCGATTCCTTTTGGATCATCTTTTTGCTCTGCATGCTTTTATGTGGCTATTCTGTGCATATTAATTCTTTTTTTTTTTTTTTTTTTTGGGTGCGAGGATCGAACTTGGGTCCTTGTTCTTGCGCAGCAGGCGACGAAACCACTGAGCTAAATCCCCGGCCCTATATTAATTCTTCTCAACAGCTGATGTAAACACTTCCGTGGGAGCTCCAGATGCTGAATCTAACAGTCTTTAAAAATAACAATGCTTACTATGGAGAAAGGGGGAAATCCAGCAGGTAGCTGGAAAAACAAAACCACCGAGCTAATGGGTAAAAAACAAAAAAAGCCAAAGAATTGTATGGGCTTAGCAGAAGATAAGACATTGAAAGAATTAGAGTTGGAGACAGAGACAGAGCACAGACAGAGAGAAGGCGAGGGACAGGCCGC
Organism: Heterocephalus glaber; assembly: GCF_000247695.1. The sequence continues at coordinate 1,072,288 of NW_004624734.1, read as the reverse complement.
ACAGCAAGGCAGCCAGTGTACATCTAGCTGTGTTTTCTTCCTTTTCTTAAAAATTTTTTTTGTGTGTGCTACAGCTTGAACTCAGGCCTTCCACTGAGCTACATCCCCAGCATCAGGTTTGAGTGGAGTCTTACAAGGAAATGGACAAGTGTTTTATGTTTGTTTTTTAGTTTTTTGAGACAGGGTCTTGCTATGTAGTTCAGTCTGGCCTTGAACTCACGATGTGGAAATGAACAAGAGTTGGGCAGAAATATTTCAAGAGATGAATGGCTGAAGATTTCCCAAAAGTGTTTAAAAAAATCATTCCAAAGGTTCAAAATCCCTTATGAAATCAAGTATGCAGATAAATGAAAAGTCAGCAGCCAAAGCCTCAGAATAAAACCATAGCAAACTAAGGACTAGGGCCAGGAGTGTCACTCAGTGGGGGTACTGCCGAGCACGTGCGTGACCTGAGGTTCAGTCCCCAGAACTGTGAAAAAAGAAATACAAAGAGGAAGTCTTAAATGACTATTTAGAATTCTATACATAGGAAAATTAGCACTCAGTAAAGAAAGTGGAGTAGTTTTTGACAAGCTAAGAATGAGTGAATAATCACCACCAGATGCACAGTATGTTTAGTGTTTGGGCAGGAGGAGAAAGAGGGGAATGGAAGGATGGGATGCAGGAAAGAATGAAGAGCAATGAACATGATTCCAATTTAAAGGGAAAAAGCTAAAATTGAATGAAAGTGTATGCAGAACTTGAGAAGTTTGGTATTTCCAGGCACTGGTTCTCCAAGTGTGGTTTCTGACAGAGACCACCGTATCCACAGGGACAGAAAACAAAATCCTGGGCCCTTAGCTTGTACCTCATTAAAAGCTTGATTTCTGATTTTTTCTAAGACAATCAAGGACTTAAATATATATATATATATATATATATTTCCTAAAAATTCTGACTTTACTTGGGCCTACAAATGCTCAAAAGGTAACTAAAACTAGAAGAAAGCTTGACCTTCATTTTGTAAAACTCTCAAATTCTTCTCAGCTCTGTTATAGGCATGCTAGTCATCAAAGTTTATTAGCCCTAAATGTACCTAATTCAAGACACAGGACACAAGAACTAAAGTAATTTCCAAGAATCACAGGGACATACAGCTGCCAGCTTTTACAACCTCTAGACCCATTCCCCTTAGAGCAATGGTGGAAAGTCTCCAGCCACTGCCCTGAACTAGTATCACTGGGTCCCTGGAAAAAGCAGACTCACTTCACTGAAGTTGCCACAGGCAGACAATCATTTCATGGGAACCGAATCCGCTTACTCCCATGAGGACTGCACTGGAGCTACAAAACTAGGCCCTGGTAATGATGGACCAGACCTGGCCCACCACAGTAACCCATCAAAACTGGTCTCCGTTCTTCTGTGGGTGGGCCAGCTTGAAGTCCTACACCAGAGAATGTTGCCTCCAGCTACTCAAGATGGAGTACTTTCTCTATCTGTTCTCTTTCATTCCAATTAAAGCTTTAGCCTGTAAATTCATACTGTCACTTTAGTTTTAATTTCTCTTATTACTAAAGCAAGAGCTGGTGTGGTGGTGCATGTTTGTAATCCCAGCACTTGGGAGGCCAAGGCAGGAGGATGGCTGTGAGTTTGAGGCCAGTTCAGGCTACATAGCAAGACTGGCCTAAACTTCTAGCCAGTGACAGTTTGAAAGCTTTCAAATCCCTGGGGTCAAAACTGGTAAGATGTCATTTGTTTTTACTGGGATTCTCTCATGGGCAGAGTGGCGTTTTCCAGAGGCTCTGTGGCTTCTGCTGCAGGGTGCACCAGGAAGTACTGTGTCAGGTGGAGGTATCCCAAAGCCGCTGGGCCTGGGACCACACGAAATTACCTGGTGTTTAACCAGGAAAGCAAGAACCACTTTCCAAAGTGAGAAAACATCAAGGCAGTGTCCCTCAAAAGGTCAAGGGGGAAAGAAAATGTCTCAGAAAATGAGCAACTCTCTTCCTCCCAAACACACAAAGGGTGATACCACGTGGGAGGAGTGGTAGGAAAGCAAATATAAGTTCTGGAGTTGCTTCAAGTACTTTCAATATATTTCGTGAAATTTAGCATTATGTCTTAGTCTTTACATAAAGTATGTAGATAATTTCCAATCGACACTGAAAGACATAGTAAGAGTCTTTCTCCATGGCTCTGTGTTAGGAGGCTCTTTTCAGGGGCAGTGGTGTTTGGAAAGTCAGGCTAGAAGACCCAGAGGAAGTAACAGTAGTGGCAAGGCTAGGATTTGGAGCCAGGACTCCTGGTTTGGAACACAGTTTGAGGCACCAGCAGATCACATTCTCTGGCCTGGCTTCTGTCTATGCCATTCTGAAGCCGACCCTTATCAACCCCTTGGTGGGTTTTTTTTTTTTTCCCTGGTACTGGGAATCAAATTCAGGACCTTGCACTTGCCAGGCAGGCACGGTGCCACTGAGCTACATCCCTGGCCCTTTGGTGGGCATTTTCCAGTGTATAACTGATTGGGCTTCACAATGGGGATGTGTGTGTTCTTCTGGTCACCCTATCTCACATCCATGTGGCTCTTGTGGGGCACGGAGGTTGTGATGGTGGCTGGCAATCATGCCTGGTGATTCTCCTGCCATCTTCCTTCCTTTGTATGCTCCACTGGTTGTTTTTCTCTGACCCTTCTTTGGGGATGTTTCCTGATTCTGCCATCCACCCTCCCTCTCAGAGCTTGGCCTGGACCATTGCAGTCTCCTTTGGTGTTTTACCCACCTGACCCACTGCGACGAGCAGACTGTGTCCTTGTGTGGACAGCAGTGTTCAGGCTGTACCTGGTCCAAGTTGCTCCATCTTGTGAAGCACCAGCTGATGTGAATTACTCCATTCTGAGCACAGACATCAGGGTGCACCTTGCTCGGCGAATCACTGCCTCTGGGTCACAGCCACAAGGCCCAGACTGGCAACTTACTCATGCCAATGAAAATTAACTTACTGAGTACAATTGGAAGCACATGGGGATGGGGATACCAAATCACAGCAGAAAAGCCAGATATGTGAACTTATCGAATACACGAGATGCAAACCCCTTACCTGAGACCTTTTTCTTGGTACTGTGATTTTTTTTTTTTGAGACAGGGTCTTGCCATGTAGTTTAGGCTGGCCTTGAATTCACTGCATAGCCCTGGGTGGTCTCAAACTCACAGTGAAGGAAAACAAGGCAAAACAGGAGTACCTGAGGAAGGGCTTTATTGGGGAAGGAACTGTGGGCCTGCCTCGAACAATGGTGAGAGAGGGTGAGACTCACTGGGGTGAGGTTTATACAGGGCGGTGGAATGGGGAGAGTATCCTGAGAGTTGAGCACCAGGATGCCAGGTAATTGGAAGGGAAGGATTACATGGGTAGCAGGGTGGAGCAACAAGTTAGACTTTGCTTCTCCAGAGAGGGTAGGTTTCACTTTTCTGAAATGGCTCATTTCCATAATTGGGAACCATTTTAGGAATGGGAGCCATTTTAGAATGTAGGACCATTGAGGCCATTTTGTCCAGTAGAGAACTCTATCACACAGCAATCCTCCTGCCTCAGCCTCCTGAGTGCTGGGATTACAGGCGTGTACTACCACATCTGGCTTGGTACTGTGATTAAACTCATGGCCTTCACATTGAGCTACATCCCTAGGCCTCCTTCTTCCCCTTTTAAAACAGGGTCTTGCTAAGTTAGCCAGTTGGGCCTTGAACTTGAGATCTTCCTATTTCAGCCTCTCAAAGTGATTGGATCATAGATGTGTGCCACTGTGCCTATCACCCAAGACTTATAAAAGGAGGAATACCCTGCAGCTGGCACAGCAGCACCACTGGCCCCATCACTTGGTCACCTACTTACCACAGGCTTTGCACAGGTGACTGCCAGGCGAGTGACCTCCATCTGTCCCTGGGGCTTCAGCTCAGCATGGTTTCTTCTGCTTGTGATGCACACATAGCATGCTTCAAGCTGATAGTTTTGAATCTGCCTGCAATCCAGACTTGGACTTTGCCTAACAGCTTTGTGCCTCCACCTCTACAGTTATGCCACTACGTTCTGACCTCTAAGCCCCTGATCTGTCCTCCCACAGAAACATCTGCACACTGTATCAGATGGCTGCCTTTTCTACCTCTGTAGACCTCTTTAAACCCTGTGCTGCTTTTAGCTCTTTCATTAACCTTCTGTAACATATAGTATTGTGAACAGTGTGTGATTTGAGTGTTACAGATATTAACAATTAAGAGAGGAAGCGGGGTGTGGTAGCACATGCTTAGAATCCTAGCACTCAGGAGGCTGAGGCTGGATGATCTAGAGTTTGAGGCCAGCTAGGGTTTCACAGTGAGTTCCAGGGCAGCGTAGACTACAGAGGGAGACCCGGTGCTTTTATTTTTGTTTTGAAACTGGAATAAAAGAAAATGCGATTGCCCTAATCATAGCTATTCAGTGAAATCTAGAATATTCAGCCAGGTAATGCTGGGGAGACAGAGGTAGATTGTGCATTGTTATTCAATGCATTCAGAAAGAGGAAGCCTGTCTGGTTCGTGCTCAGGCCACAGTGCACCTATGTCGTCCACACCTGTTTTGGCCCTGCTGTGTGCAGGGCGCCGCCTGAGGAGATGCAGATTCAGAAAGGAAGATCACTCCCCCTGCCAGGGCCTAACTCAGTCCCAGGGCTCCGTGCATTCGGGGTCATTCGCGGGCTCCCTCGCTGTGCTTCTCTCTCCCAGGCCTCCTTCCTGCTTTTCTTCCACCTGGCCCTCCCTGACCGCCCCTCGCCTTTCTCCCCTGCACAGGCGTCGGGAGGCCCAGGGTCAGCAGCCACAACTCCAGCCAAACTCTCCGCCGGTAATGGCCCGCAGGATAAAAGTCCCGCTGCCAAAGGCCAGAGGCTCGGGTCTGGACTCTCCGGCCCCAACACCTTCCCGCCCATGCTTGTAATCCCGTCCCGGCGGGCCTCGCGGGCTAGTGCTCCCAGCAGGCTTCGCGCAGCAGGAAGGGGCAGGCGGCAGGAGGCCAACCACAGCACCTCCTGGCCCCGCCCCGCACTCGCCGCTGTGATTGGCCGACACGTGCGGGGCGGGGCTTCTGGAACAGTCCTGTGGTGTGGAGGTCACGTGGTGGCTTTTCCCGCCACTCGGGCCAGGCGGTTGAGGCGGCTGCTACCATGCTGCGCAAGCTTACCGTCGACCAGATCAACGACTGGTTCACCATCGGCAAGGCCGTGACCAATGTGGAGCTGCTGGGTTCTCCGCCCGCCATTCCAGCCAAGGTGGCCAGGGAGGAGACTCTGCGCAAGGACGCGGCACCTTCCCCGGCTTCCGCTTCCACCCCACCGGGCCTCAGGAGGTGGGCGGGTGGCCTTGGGGTGGGGTCGCCCTCAAGAGGTGGGGTGCGGGGCGGCAGGCGGGCGGGGCGTCCCCGTTGACCCTGAGCCTGAGCTCTTCCCACTGCTCAAGTGGCCACCAGCTTCACCCCCCAGGTGCCCCCCGAGAGCAGGTTAGTCTTACCCCACAGCAAGCAGTCTCCCCAGTGTCCGGTTCAAAAATATTGTAAAGTTTATTAGTAGACAGTACTTTTTTTGTTCCTTTTTTTTTTGAAGCATGGTCTCCCTTTGTAGTCCAGGCTGGCTCTGAACTCACTATGGAGCCCAGGTTGGCCTCGAACTCGTGGCAGTCCTCCTGCCTCAGCCTCAGGAGTGCTGGGATTCCAGGCGGACACCACTACACTTGGCTAATAGACTGTATTTTTTGAAGCTACTTTTAGCATTCCAGAAATATTGAGCAGTGCCCCCATACGACCCCCTTCCTTCCCACCTTCCTGCGTAACTAACGCCTGTATCAGTGTGGGGTGTGTGTGCTGCGTTGAGGACCCAGTACAGATGTGCCCCAGTCGTGGACTGACCTTGGAGGTGCTCTGCGTGCGCACACTGCGGTTTCAGATGGTGGATGGGGTGTATCTGTCACCATCCTGGGATCCTATGGATTAGCTTCGCTGCCAAGGGTTGTCTAGCCCTTGGGGCCTGCTGGTCTTTTTTCCTGCCTCCGCAGTTATGCCTTTCCCAGGGTGCTGTTCGGTTGAAATCCCTGCAGTGTTTCGGATTGGTTTCTTAGCTCTGCATCTGAGGGTCCTCCCTGTCTTTTTCATAGCTTTACACCTCGTTCCTTTTTAGCCCTGGCTGATATTCCGTGGCTGGATGTACTGCACTCACTACCAAAGTGCATCTTGGTAGCTTCCAAGTTACTCACTTATGAATAAAGATGCTGTAGATGTCTATGTATGTCTGCATTTGTGTGGACATCGTTTTTAGTTCATTTGGGTAAACATCAAGGAGTAGGAATGCCAGGTTTTTGCTCCATTTTATTAACTCTCCTCTTCTCATGGTTCCTTGGCTCAAGTAGCTGCTCTGTTACTGTTTGTGTGAATTTAGTGGGAATTTAAAAAAAAAAAAAAAGGAAGGAGGACACCATCTGTTTTTAGAAGACAGGCCTAGTTATTGCATTTTTAAGGAAACCCAGAGTGAGAAGTCCCTCCATCTTGGAGGAGTTCCACTATTCCCCTTCACTCAAGTTTAGAACCCCAGTAGGAGGGAGATGTAGTGCATCAATTAAAAAAAAAATTTTTTTTTTGAAGTACTGGAAATTGAGCCAGGGGCTGTCTACCACTAAGCTGGATCCCAGCCCCTTTGTTATTTTTCATTTTGAAATAGGGTCTTGCTGTGTGGCACAGGCTGGCCTGAACTTGTGATCTTACTGCTGTAGCCTCCCTAGTGGCTAGGATTACAGGTGTGAGCAATGTGCCCAGCCATTTAAAAATTTTTAGTTCCCTTGAAGTTGGGTTTTTTTTTTCTTAAAAAAAATTTTTTTTTGGTGCTGATGACTGAACCCAGGGCCTCACACTTGCCAGACAAGCGTTCTACCACTGAGCTAACTCCCCAGCCCCATTTTTAAATTTTTAAAAGTTAGTCTTGTTAGGTTGTGACTCTAGAGGGGATGTTTTGTTTATATTTTTACACAATTTATTTCCTTGAATCATTCTGGTAAATGATCCTGTGCCACCTCTACTTAATGTTCTAGTACTTCTTTAAACTTAGTAGGCAAAATGTATTTTTTTAAAATAATGGATTGCTACATAGTAATTTAATTATTATTGACCTTGTCAGAAACTAAAAGTAGAGGTTAAAATGTCAGTTTAACCACTTTGGACTGGTTTTTTAAACTTGTAGTTCTTGGGGCTGGGTGGTAGAATGTTTTCTTGGCAGCAATGGGGACCCCACTTCAATCCCCAGCACTGGAAAAGAAAAAAAAATATTAAAAGAGTGAACCAGAAAATACCAGGTGACGTGTAGTTGAGAGAATTGCTCTGTGAAATGTATGTGTGCACATGCTTGTGAGCATCGCAGTGAGTTTGTTTCTCTCTGAATAAAGTGTTGCTTAAATTCCTGTAGTGAGGTTAGAGTGCTGGGAGTGGGAATGGTTGGTGAACTACATAAGAGTGCTGGAATGCTTTGTAAATTAAATTGCCAGCAATTGCTTGGGTTTCCCAGTTTTGTTTTCCCTCTTTCACATGGTACACTGCACAGTTGTATGTTATGCTCTTTTGTCCTTACTTTCCTGTTTCTTTTTTGTGATTAACTTTTTTATTAGTACGTTAGCAGTACATAGTGATTACATTCGTAGCGAGGAATTCATACCTTACACAGCGCTTCTCAGTTCTTTCTTTTGTTTTTTTTTAGTACCAGGGATCAAACTTGGGGCCTTGCGCTTTCAAGGCAGGTGGTGGCACCACTGAGCTAAATCCCGGCCCGCGTCTCAGTTTTTTTGACTTCCCCTCACTTTTCTGTTTCTTCATCTTGACATATGGAGAAGAAGAACTTGGCGGCTGTCGTCTGTTGCTTCGAGAGTTCTCCAGGTTGTACCTGGGTTCCAGTGGGGTCCCAGTCCATAGCCTCAACTGTGGCTGGGAGCCACGCACCACTCCCATTGTCCTTCTGCTTGTGCTGCCTTCATGCCTCTTACTAACTCCTGGCTCATGATATTCTCATTTAATTCTCAGTTTTTGTGTCTTTGACTGAACACCTTAAAATTCGATTTGTTGCAGAGAGAGCTTCCCCGCAGAGAGCTTTCACATTCCCAGTGTCTGATGATTGCTTTCACCTGGATTCTTTTTCTTCATCTCAGTTTTCCCTCCTGCTGTGTCTTCTGTAAGCAACATTGTTGGACACTGTGTAGGGTGGCTGTCCTCCTAACAGACAGGGAGGCTTCACTTTGAATCTCAGGCAGTCAGGGAGCAGAGAAGTTGAGAAGCTGACCTGTCCCAGTCTGCATGTCTTAGAGAATGTGGTGTGTGACTCCTAAGTTTTGCAGTGTTGTCTTTCAGTATTTAGGCTTCACACAGATGTTAGCTTGGCTCTGTTGGCCTCTGAGGATTTCTGTTTTCTAGTCACCATGGCTGTAGTTTGGATCTTACGTGTCCCCAAAGGGGCATATGTTGAATGAAGGCTTGGTGCCCTTGGCAGTGCTATTGGAACCATTGAGAGGCGGCCCACAAGAGGTCCTTAGGTCACTGGGCCTGTGGCCTTGAAAGGGATCATAGGACTTAGCACACCTCCTTTTTTTTGGTACTGGGGATCGAACTCAGATCCTTGTGCTTTTTTTTTTCTTTCTTTTTTTGGTACCAGGGATTGAACTCGGGTCCTCGTGCTTGCACATCAGGTGGCGAAACCACTGAGCTAAATCCCCGGATCCTTGCGCTTTTGAGGCAGGCAGCAGAACCACTGAGCTAAACCCTTGGCCCAGAACACCTCCTTCTTTCTGGCTATGAGCTGAAAGGCTCTCTCCATGGGTCTCCACCATGGTGCACTACCTGCTACAGGCCTATCAGTCATGGACTAGAACCTTTTCTAAAAATACACCTTTTCAAGTTAATTATTTAAGTATTTTGCTATAGTGGTGGAAAGCTAACACACCCACAAAGTCCATGTTTTTTTAAAAGAACTTTTTGTCTGTTTAACAGATTCAGTTTATTAGGTAATTTTCCCATGGGTTAAAAAGCATTGCTGCTGGAATGTGGCTTAGCAGCACAGTGCTTGCCTGGCAAGCGCGAGGTCCTGAGTTTGATCCCCAGTACTCCCCCGCAAAAAGTTCAAAAAGCATTGCTGTATTTCTCCTGTGTCTTCCATGTACAGCAGGAGTAGAGCAACTGGGGAAGTACCAGATGAGGCCAGAGATGTGATGGGGCTCATGAGTCATAGTTTAAGTCATCATCATGGTGAGAAGTTTGCTTTGGTGCTTTATCTTTGGCAGCCAGAGCACTGAAGAAGGCTTTGGGGTTTTAAGCTGAGCCGTGATGTGGCGTGACATCTGGCTCTAACAGGAGGGCTGCTGTGTGATTGAAGGGGGCCATGGGTAGAAACAAGGAGATCAGAGTTGATACCATGGTGATGGCTAATTTATATGTCACCATGGCAACAGCATGGTACCCGGACACATGGTGAAATGTTACTCTGAATACTCCTGTGAAGGTGCTTTGAATGAGACTGACGTGTGAGTTAGTAGACTTTGAGTAAAGCAGGTTACCCTGCATGATGTGAGCGGGCCTTGTCCAATCAGCGGAAGACCTGAATATAGCAAGACCAGCCCCCCTTGAGCAGGAGCTCTGCAGCTTTCTTCTAGGTGTCCAGGCGTCCAGGCTGCCCCACAGCCTTTGGACTTGCACCTGTACAATGGGCCTGAGACTCTTTTTTTTTTTTGGTACCAGGGATTGAACTCAGGTCCTTGTGCTGTGAGGCAGGCGCCGGAACGGAACCACTGAGCTAAATCCCCGGCCCGCACCTGTACAATGATGTGAGCTATTAAAATAACCCTGTCTGTGGCCGCTGGCTTCTGTTTCTCTGGAGAACTTGACTAGTACATCATCCAGACAAGAGACAGGATGGTGGCTTAGACCCTAAGGGAGTGCAGCAGAAAGCAGTAGCTGAGTTTGGGATATGTACTCAAGAGAGAGGCCAGGGCATTGTTGCTGGACCAGATATAGGATGTGTGCGGGGGAAGTGACCACAGAGGATGGGAAGATTTCCGGCTGAGCACCGGAGCTGTGGGCCTCAGTGAGGCATCAAGGCTGCAAGAGAGCTGACTGTGGTAGGGTCACAATCCCCCCGGGGCAGGAGGGCCAGTCTGGAGTTGAGGAAGGAGCCTGTCCAGAACCAGACATGTGAAGCTTTGAAAGCTTGGGGACCAGTGAGGGAAACTCACTCAGACTGTAGGCGCCAGGTCCCAGTGGGTGGGCATAGAGAGCAGAGGCCCAGGCCTAGGTAGGATGCTTGGTGTCTAGGGGTTGGTCAACTGGAGAAGACTGGGAAGGAGCAGCTGGAACAGTCAGAGGGAGTGGGGCCTTCTCAGCAAACAGCTAGCCAGGTGTGGTGGTGCATAATGTACTTGTAATCTTAGCACCCTGGGAGGCTGAGGCAGGAGGATCGAAAGTTGAAGCCCAGCTGGGCAGTATAGCAACTTGGCAAGACCCTGTCTTAGTATAAAAAATAAAAGTAGGAAAAAATTGGGGATGTGGTTCTGTGTAAAGGCTTTGGGTTCAATCCTCAGTGGCACAAAAACAAAGCATTTGAACAAACAGAACTAGACAGCAACTTGCTTAGCGCCCTGCTAAATGATTGTGATATTCTGGTTTGTAGAATCGGATGGGCAGGTAGTGCTGTCGTTTACTGAGATGGAAAATGTTAATTGATGAAGAGTTATGCTTTAGGTATGTGGGTTGGACTTTTTTTTTTTTTGGTACTGGGGATCAAACTCAGGACCTTGTACCTACGAGGCAGGCAGTGGAGCCACTGAGCTAAATCCCCAGCCCAAAGTTAAGAGACTACATGTTATGTTGTGTGTATTTTGTTTCCCCCTTTTTTTTTGGTACAGGGGATCGAACTTGGGACCTTGTGCTTTTGCGGCAGGCACTGGAACCACTGAGCTAAATCCCCAGCCCGGTTGGATTTTTTGAAACAGGATCTTTCTGTGTAATTCAGGCTGGCCTTGAGCTTGTGGTGATCCTCTTGGCTCAGTCTCGAAAGTGCTGGGCTTACAAGCATGTGCCACCATACCCACCTGGATGTTGTTTTGATGGTGTATGTATGAGTGGCTTCCTCTCTTGAATTTTATCCTTCTAGAAAAGAAACAAACCTTTTTTTTTTGAGACAGGGTCTCTCTATGTAGTTCAGGCTGTTCTTGAACTCACTATGTAGCCCAGGTTGGTCTTGAACTTGCAGCAATCATCCTGCCTCAGCCTCCTGAATTCTGGGATTACAGGTATTCCCCTCCATGCCTGGTTTGAAAACAAACTTTTGTAACTTTGATTTTGAGCTTGTTGATTTTAAGTTGCCTGTGAGCATGTAAAGGGGAAGAGTCAAATTTGCCATTGGTTCTTTGCATGTTGGAGCACAGAGGTAGTTTGGGTGATGTGTGACAGACTGGGTGTGAGCCCGGCTCCGCCAGTTATCTTGAGCTGGGCATTTAACAGACCTGAGGCTGTTTGCTTCTGTGCCAAAGGGAGCATTATCACTGACCTCCAAGGTTAGGGTTAAACGACACTGACTGTGTATGTGCCTGGTAGGTAGAAAAATTATTTTGACGTGAGTTGGATTGGGCTAGTTAGTAATGCTAATGTTTGACAGCCTGTTGTGTCAGGTAATATTCAGAATGCTTTTACATGAATTTATTGACTGCTTCCTGTCTTACAAAGTTTGTAGCTGCTATGCTCACACCACTTTCACTCTCTTTTTTTAGGGTTTTTTTTCTGGGGGGCGGTACGGGAGACTGAACTTGGGTCCTTGCGCTTGTGAGACAGGCAGTGGAACCACTGAACTAAATCCCCGGCCCACTTTATCATGATAAACTGTCCCTGAAGCATTCCCAGTAGTTCTTCCCCTTTTTACTCCTTACGTTTTTGACCCAGACTCCTTTGCCAGCTTTAGGTATTATAAACACCCCAGTGTATAAAAACTTGGATCTTTAATATTCAGAAAGTTGTTTTAAAGTTTCTATTTGATTTATTGATTTTCTAGAAACAACCATAGTTTTAAACTTTCTAAACTAAAACTTTTTACAAGAAACATGTTTTTAGTTTCTTTCCAACAGCAAAGTGAAAGAGAGAAGCTCAACTCGGTGCCCTCCCGTCCGCCTAAACCTGGTGACTCAGGGTGCAGGGCGTGCATCCTCATCCTGGTTGGCAGAGTGGCGCCACTGCCCACTTCATACACCACTGACTTTGTCAGCCACAGTGAGCTTCCTGTTTGTTTGTTTTTGAGCTAAGGTCTCACTGCTGTCCAGGTTGGCCTTGGTCCTGGGTGCAGGTGGTTCTCTGGCCTCAGCCTCCTGAGGAGCTGGCATTGTGGTGGGCTTCTTGGAAAAGCAGCTTCCTCCTGTCTGAGCATGGAGCATTGCCCTGCCTGGGAAGCACTGGGCATGGTGTGTGGAGGGAGAGTCCAATGCAGTGGCCCTGCAGGGTGCCTCACTCCTCACGGAATGAGGAGCCACTGGCTCTAGTACTGGGTTTCAGAGGCAAACTCAAAGGGTTTTTTTTTAAAACAAATTTTTGTTCTTGCCATGAAGACAATGATATTTTCTTAAAACCCATGTTTTCTATTTTCTGTGTTCACAGCACAAGAGGCACCTGTGTGCTTGTGGGACATTTATCTGCCACAGATAGTTTCCCTTCTGAGCAATCTTGCTGTGATTGAAGAAGCCCAAGGTGGTCATGTCATGAAAACAGAACAGAAAATGAGCAGCAGTGAGAAGTGTCTTTATTTTAGTTGTACTTAGGATTCTGCTTCTGTTTTCCTTGTCCTGTGAAGCACTATTTATTACATGATTGGCATTTAGGGACGAATTGAGACCGATTGAAAGTGGTGTAGAGCAGTGGTAGTGAACCCGTGGCGCTCGTGCCTCAGTGGGCTATTTGTACCATTGAATGTGCTAAGAGGTTCGCCATCGGCGGTGTAGAAGTAGTTGGTCAGGAGCGCTGAGAGAAAAGAGTTAGAATTAGGTTTTTTTCATTTGATACCGGCGATCAAACTCAGAAGTAGGTTTTTAAAAAGTGCATTTTTAATTCTGATCTTGAGTTTTTTTCTTTGTAGATGAAAGAAAACCACAATCTAAACATATGAAGTTATAGATACCTTGAAGGTACACAAAGAGTCTTTGATCTCACCTTTATCAAGAATGGTAGGGGCTGGGGATTTAGCTCAGTGTTCCACCGCCTGTCTTGAAAGTGCAAGGTCCCAAGTTTGATCCTTGGTACCAAAAAGAAAAAAAAAATCAAACAGAAAAGGTAGAGATGCTAGTCCTTTATCAAAACATATAAACCTAATGTATAGTTTTCTTCTTTAATGAAGTTATGAAATGATGAGTTTATATATTATTTCATATGAGCATAGTATAGATTTAAATTACATGTCAGCATTGAATGTTTTTCTTTTTAAAAATTTTATTTATCTATGCATTTATATATTTATATTTTGAGATAGAATCTTGCATGTAGCCCAGACTGGTCTCAAATTCGTGGTCCTCCTGCCTCAGCCTCTCAAGTGCTGGGATTGTAGGTATGTGCCACAGTGCTTGGCAAATGCTTTTCTTTGATAGTAGCAGCTACTACTGTTTAAATCAGGCTTTTAAAAAATTTTACTGAAATAATACAGAGCTGTGCTTTTAAAATGTTTTCCTTTAATGCTGAGATAAAAGATATTGTGGTTAAAAATTAATCTGAAAACAAAATTAATCTGCGTGTCCAGATAAAGCACTGCTCTGTTTTAAACTGCGTGCTATTTCTGCCTCCCTGCCCCTTTCCCTGTCCCCTGTTGAGAGTGACATGGAATGGAATGTTGACTTCTTTTCATTTCAGTGTTGTATTATAAAGATAAAATTTACACCAAGCATTTATTCTGTACATAGTTTTTTAGAATCAAAGTCAAGATTAGCTAAGTTTCACACAGAATTTGTCAAACTTCATACTAAATTGCCTTAGTGAGATGTGTTTGAGGCATAAATACTTCAAACATTTTTTCAAAATATTTAGAAAACATATTCTTTAAAAGCATACTGTTAAATGGAACATTGCATATTTCGAATGGTTAAGAAAAGACTATGATTTTAAACAGGTTGCATCCACAGGAATTTAACTTCTGACCTTGAAACAAACTTGAAGCCACATTTTTTGTATTTGTAATAAGAGCTCTGATTCTAAGGTGTCATAAAAGTTGCTGGTTTCAGATGCCTCCCCAGCTTGATGGGTAATAATATGGTAGGTTCCATATTCTGTATGAGCATGACGGGAACCTGTTCTGTATGTTTCTGTCTACGTAACTAGAAATGGTAGGTATTTCGTCTTTGCCCGAACTCTGGGCACGGGCACCTGGCGGTGCAGAGGGAGGGGGACAGCCCGTCTCTGGGGTCTCCTGTGGGCTGTCTCCGTGACTCTCATGGTCCAAGCTGCCGAGGAAGTCTCTCAGAACTTGCTTGAAGATGTGGACTATTTCCCATGGCAGCACATCGTTTTCTGCCAAAACTTCTCGAAATCTAGGGAATGAAGAGTTAACTCAGAAATCTCTCTTGGCGTATCCCTTCATCGCCAAAATGCAGCATTTGTAACATAGCTGTGTACCAGTCACCCGCCCTGTGAGTAATTTGCATATGGCTTTCATGTTATGTGTCTAGTTAAGTTTTGATTGTAATTTTAAAAATTTCTTACCAGTGAGATATACTTAGATATTGTGGTCTGTTTTATCTCTAGTGATTTTGGTGACTTGGTATTTGGTACACACAATTTACATATTAGATTACGGTTTTCAGTCTACTATGTGAAGAAGTTGGACTTGGCAGTAGCTCATAACATAAGAAAAGAACACAGTATTTTTACCTGCTGAGAACAGTTCCAGTTTGGCAAGGTTGAATTTGTGAGCAAAGAATTTCAAGTTGTCTTTGTTCAGTAGCTGGGATAGTTGTGTAAGAATTCTGGTAGTTTCTCAGCCAGTTGTAATCCACACCTGTTTTTCTTACTTTTTGTTCATTTTCGATTTCTTGTATTAATCTGTCTCTCTCCTTTAGATGCCATTTTAGTTCCCGAAGCAGAGTCTTTGTCACTACGTCTGAGCCAGCATAGTGTGTGGGTTTGTAGGAATCACGTTTTGACCACTTCATCCAGCCAAAAAGTGGCATTTTTAGCCTGTAGAAATATTCTCACTTGTCTATTTACATATAATTTTATGATTTTGATGAGCAAATATTTGTTGGCTTAAAATAAGATTGCCAGAAAAGTGCATGAATTTTTCACTAGTTAGATATGCAGGTCAATATAAGATTAGAACATGGATTAAAGTCTTTTCATTTCTAAGTAGGTCAGTGCCAAAAGTCAAGCTTTGAAAATACTTTTATATTGCTAAACAGAAATTAAATACAAAGTCAGGGGTAATCTACAAATTGAACAATTTCTGAAAATAACACTTGCTATTAGAATTCTTTGGAAGCTTTAAAATATTAATGCATTGGAAAATACCATTTCAGACACTTTTGATTTATACTTTGTACAGAAAAGGCTTAGCACTTACCTGCCAAGTTGATGAGTCTGACGTGGGGCTGTTGCCAGAGTTGACTCAGGTTGGAGATGAAGCTGTGTTTCACTCAGGCATCTCTCTTTCTCCTGGATGTGTTCTCTATTGAAGGAAGGAGCCTCCCGATTTACCCACTGAAACTATATTTGAAATAAACAACTTTCTATGTTAGGAATGAGGTTGTGATGTCTTCATTTGGAGAGAATGCTCATTAATTCACCTTGTAAGTAAGCTAGGAGAAATGACAAAAATAACTTACTATTGAATCTTCACAAATTGTTTAATGGTCTACCTTCTAAACGCGCTCATTCTGTTTGAAAAAGATGCCGGCAGCAGTGGATGCTGGTCCCAAGCCCGTTGGACGTGTCTTTGGCAGTGAAATGGAGCACACCCTCAGAAGCACCACAGATGTGCTCGTGGCTAAAGCGGAGACTGTCTCATGATGTGATGCGTTGCTGTGCATAGCTGTAGGTCACAGTTTAGTGCTGTATTTTTATGCCTGTAGAGCTCTAAAAATAACCATGTTGCTTTTATTCTTCAGCTTAACTTCCAGGCCATTTAGAAGCCAGGTCTCTGTCCCCTCTAATAAAAGCAGGAAAAACAGATCAGACTTGACTATGTGCAAAATACACATTCCGAGGAAGTGTGTTGTAATTGAGCAACATAGACAAAGCATGCTGACATCGTCATGTGTGACTATTTAGCAAATACAACATTCTGTATTCATTTTTCTTGCAAAATAGTAATTTATATAAGAATGCTGAAATGCTAGAGGACATTATAAGGACTTTAAAATGCACTTAGTAATCTCTGTAGCTCTATGGTGCTAAGGCAGTAATGGGTTATCAGGAAAAAAGAGACATAGAAACAAAGCTCAAAACACAATCTTACAGTTCATTGTAGATACCATGTTAGCATTTTGTCTTGGAGTTGCAGATGAAACACTGACACTTGTGTTTAGGTGAGTGGTGATGTGCATTGGGCTTTATTGTGCTAGTTTCCTATTCAAGAATTTTGCTTGTTAGAGGGGATGAATTCTAACAGGCCGAGTCTGGCCTGTTTCATTAGGGTGTAAAGGGTCTTTTACTCTGGATCTCTGTAAGTGACTAGACTGGTTTCTTCTTTTATAATACTTGGTTTTTCTATTGCTTTTCCTTCCTATGAGCCGAGAGAAGAGACATTGTTCACGAGACCTGTGTGCCACATGCAATCAAGAGTGACGTGTGGTCATCCTATAGCCCCTATTCTCATGTGCTGGAAAAAGACATCAGGATTCATTATCTTCAGTACAAGGTTTTCACATGAGATTGTATATAGTACTAGGAGAAGAAAAGGAATGGACTTTATCATGACAGAAATGTCCTACCAAGTTTTATGCTGAAGCAGTGAATATCACCACCTCTTCCTTTGAATACCTTGTTGCTTAAAAATTTTTTTTGCCCTGAACTGTTAACAAAAAATACCAGACTATATTAGGTTTATTTTTTTTTTTTTGGTACTGGTGATCGAACTCAGGTCCTTGCACTTGCGAGGCAGGCGGCGGAACCACTGAGCTAAATTCCTGGCCCTCAGAATATATTGAATATGAACCATAAACCACATTCCCTCCCAAGCCCTCTGCAGTCTGAATTATCATGCCTTCTTGCCTAGTTTTCCTTCTTGTACCACCCCAGTACCCTGTTTAACGCCCCATTTTGCAGTACTCACTTTGGATCCCTCAGCTTTGATTACACAGACTCTTCTCAGAGGCTTATGCTTTTTGTCTTTCATGTAGCCACATTGTAATTCTCCTTCTCAGGGTCTAGTTCACATGCCAACCCACATTTCAATTCATCCACATTCTTTCCTTGGCTCTATTCTTCCCCTGGATGCTGTTCTAGTCCCCGTTTTTTTCTCATGCTGTCCGATTCATTGCTGCTCTATCTTGCACTGTAACTGCTGGCATCCAGTCGCTCAGCAAATGTTTTTGGCTCCATACCATGGGCTGGAGGGATGGGGCTGTGGATGTGGCAGTGAACTGGACAGCCGTCGTTCCTGCTTCAAGAGGCCTTCCAAGGACACAAGTAAGGCAACTGCAGATCACCATGTGCTACTTAACACACTTGAAGTGGCTCCCCAGTTAGATCTGGAGGACAGGAGGGCTTTCTTGATGGGAGTGTCCTCTGGGGAAGGGTGGACAGGTCAGTGATTAGTCACAGAGGCGGCTTCTTGGAGGCCATCTCCCTCGCCACTGGACCCCGTGGACACCTGTCTGCTATTGTCCCCCTTGCCCGCATCAGACCTTTTCTTACTACTTCATGCCTTCCTTTGAACTTCTTTGCATGAAACAGCTTTCTAGTACTTGGTTATGCTACTTGTATTGTTCCACATTTTACTTTTTCTCTTTATCCTAAAATTGTTAGATTAAAGCAGAGACCAAATTTCATTCTCTATGGTATTTTCTTTACTACCATATAGAAAGAGAGCATAGGTAGTATTTGTAAATCAAGATAAGGAGGTACATTTTATTAATTTTTCCTCTTTATTAGGATAAAACCAGATTAACATTAGATTTTATCAAATATTTTAGTAAGTTCAGTAAATGAATTATTTCTAATAAATCACAACCTTATTAGGATTTTTGTGTGGAAGACATAAAGCTTAAATTGTTAAACAGGTCATTTTTGTTTTGGTGGTTGTCATGGTATTCTAGGCTATATTTAGGTAAATTATATATACGTGTACAATATATATGTATATTTTAGACAGGATCTTGCTGTGCAGTTCAGGCTGGCCTTGAACTCACAACTGGCTTTCAACTCTTGACACTTCTGCCTCAGCCTCCTAAGTGCTGGGGTTACAGGTGTGCGCCACCGTGCTTAGCTTAAATAATACAACATTTTAAAAGGCTCAAGATGAAAAAGACCATATCATTTGTAATATGTGTGTTTATCCATGTAAAATTTTAAGATGTACAAGGAAATACATAGCAATACCAAATTAGGGAATCTTGGAAGGCAAACTAAGGGGCTAGGAACAAGTTTTTAGATATTACAGTCAAGTCTGCCTGCTATAGTTTTCAGTAGCATTAGATTCCAGTTAAAGATTGTTCTTTGTGGGGAGACTAATACCCTTTTGTTTTATTTTTTTTCTCAAATTCTTTTATTGGTACATTTCAGGTATACAGTACAGTTATATTCATCATTGGGAACTTGTACCTGTACATGATGTATCTTGGTTCTTATTTTTTCCCCATTCCCCTGCCCTCACTTCACTCCCTCTACCCCTCCCTATTTACAAAGACTTTGTTTCCATTTTTTGCTTTTCTCATAGTTTTTCCTTTCCCTTCTTTTCTTTCCCATTCCCCTCCCACCACCCTTACCCCTTTGGACTTTTTCTTCCTATTTCACATTATCAGTTATTCATTTCTTTTGTTTTAAATCCTTTGCTATAGCCAGGTGTGGTGGTACAAGCCTGTAATCCCAGCACTCTGGAGGCTGAGGCAAGAGCATCACTGTGAGTTTGAGTCCAGCCTGGACTGCACAGTGAGTTCAAGGCCAGACTGAACTATGTAGTGCGACCCTATATCACCTCCCTCAAATCCTTTACTATGGAATTAAAAGTTCTGACTTATTGGCTCTTTTTTTTGGGTCCAGGGATTGAACTCCGGTCCTTGCGCTTGCAAGGCAAGCAGTGGAACTGTGAGCTAAATCCCCGGCCCAATTGGCTCATTTTAAAAAAAGTTAAAATGGTGTTTCTATGAGGTTTTTTTTTTTTTTTTTTTTGAGACAGGGTCTTACTATGTAGTTCAGGCTGGCCTTGAACTCACTATGTTGTAGCCTAGGCTGGCCTGAAACTCACAGTGATCCTCCTGCCTCAGCCTTCTGAGTGCTGGGATTGTAGGCATGCACCACCATACCCTGCTTTTTAAGAGGTTTATATAAAAATAGTCAACAAAAGAAGGAAACTGTCAACATAATAAATGCCATATATGAAAAGCTCACAACTTAGTGGGGAAAGACTGAAAAATTTCTTCTAAGATCAGAAAGCAGAGATGCCTACTTTCATCACTTCTATTCAGCATAATACTTGAAATTCTAGCCAGGGCAAATAGGCATGAAAAAGAAATTGTGAAAGTTGTCAGTATGAAAAAGGAGTCACTGTCAAACCCAAACAAAACAGAGTCAGGAGGCTATGAAGGGAGGGTTCTGTGTGTGCCTGTGATAACCGTTACAAAGATTCTGAAGGGCCTGGCAGAGGAAGCTGCTCACCTCATGTCATCCAGGAAGTAGAGAGCTGGGGGAGAGCCCAGGAGGAAGGGCAGGGCAGATGCAGTTCCCAAGGGCACACCCCATGACCTGCCTGGTCCAGCTGGACCCCACCCCAGTAGGCTGTTCAGCTCAGCAGTTAGTGCTCTCAGTCAGTCTCCTCTCCAGAAGCCTCTTAATGCAGTCATGTTGATGGTGCAGATCATGTGGCACACTAACTTGTATTATTGTTTTCAGATCGTTCAGCCAGAGGAGTTCAGAGATAGAGTATATTAACAAATACAGACAACTAGAAGCACAAGAATTTGACATGTATGGCAGTGACCAACCAACACATAGGCAAGGTAAGCAGCTCTCTTTAAATACCTTATAGCTGGGCATGGTGGCACACGCCTGTGATCCCAGGACTTGGGAGCCTGAGGCAGGAGGATCACTGTGAGTTTGAGGCCAGCCTGGGCAACATAGGGGGCTTAAGGCCAGCCTGAATGACAGCGAGACCCTGTCTCCAAAAAGCAACCCCCCCACAAAAAACCTTAAATGTGGTGATATGTGGGTAGTTCACACATTAAAAGATTATGTGCTTTAGGGAATTTATATTGCTTGTTAGATCAGGATCTTTTTTGGAGTAAGTGTGTGATAGGTTGTAAAGTATTCATTTTGTTCTACCTTAAATATAGTTTCTAAATAGTCTGTTCTTTCGTCCCTTGCTTTACTATTCATTAAAAGTACTTAAAATTTTCATTTAAAAACTTATAGGAATTAAGTTTTTTATAGTAAACATTAAAACAAAAAACTTTTTAAAACAAAAAATTTTTTTTTTATACCGGGTATCGAACTTGGACCTTGCGCTTCCAAGGCAGGCGGCGGCACCACTGAGCTACATCCCCGGCCCTAAAACAAAATTTTTAAAAAGCAGAAATATGTAAATAAAAAGTGAAGGGTCCTTTTACACCTCTTAGCCCAGGGCACACTGTGGAGAGGGTGGAATGAGTTGCTTTTGTTATATTTTTAGCCTTAGACCCTGTTCATGTGATAGAAGATGCCCTTTGGATTTTTGTTTTATAAAAAGTCATCTATACAGACTGCCCACTTTGCTGAGAAGCTCTGTCTCCTGTCCTTCTATCGTATGTATACCTGTGCTGTGAGTGAGGACAGAAGTTGAAGTTAGGACAATATTTTCCTTTCATTTTTTTAATGCCACCAGGCTGTATTATAGTTAATTTCTCATTCATCTTTCATCTTAAGGCAAAAGCAGCCTGAGGCCTTTGCCTTCCTGTCTGTTTTTAAACATTGGCTTGGTATCTTTTCATTGGCTGCTTATCCCTTCCATGCCTTTAACAAGATGTTTTTGTGTTTTACTTAGCATCTTTAGTTGCCTCTGGAGGGAGATTTGTCTGAACAACAATAATGTAGTGACTGCACTGTTAGCAGAAGTGATAGTTAAAAATATGTGGGCCTAGGGACTGGGGTTGTAGCTCAGTGGTGCCCATGCCTGCCTTGCAAGTGCAAGGTCCTGAGTTCGATCCCCAGTGCCGAAAAAAGAGAAAAATATATAGGCCCTTTGATGCAGTTTTTGCTTATGCTAAGAGAAGTACGGAGTTGTTTACTGCGTTACCGTGTATCTGGGAGAAGTCTTGGCAGTGTCCTGAATGACTGAACAGAGGACGGTACCTGCCAGTGCGGTGAGGTACTGTGCAGCTTTAACGGCGTGCCGCAGCCAGCATCTGCTGTTTAAATTATTTACATCTTGGGTTTCTCATATAAGAGAAACCATGTGATATTTAGGCTTGTGTGTCTGGCTTATTTCACTTAGCATTATGGTCTCAAGGTGCGTCCATTTTCCTACTAATGCATCAAATTTTTCCTTCTTTATAGCACAGTAACATTCCATTCTGTGTAAATACCACATTTTCTTTATCCATTCATCTGTTGATGGACATATAGCTATTATGACTTGTGCTGCTATGAGCATGAGTGGGCATGCCTCACTGTAATATTGATGTCTTTAACTCTTTGGGGAAGGTAAAGTAAAACACTTTTAAAAGATCAGTAATGAGTAGCATGGACAAATGAAGTCATTCCTAAATAGTAAGATCTGGTTCCACATTGTGGTCTCCTCAGGGTTCTTCTGCTTTCATGTTGAACTTTTGAATTTTTCCTGGGCTGGAGTCTTTGGTGTTGATGAAACGCCACAAAGCTGCCTCCTTTTAAATCTGGGGATGTTTTTTAGTGATTGTTTTCATCCCTCTCTGAGCTTTTCTTCTGAGCCTTCAAGAGGGCAACTTTTATGGACTGTCTGAGAAGGGAAACAGTCCTCCCTCTTCCAGGCGGGCTCCGCGTTATATGCAGAACATTGTCCCACCCTTGAGAGGGTGATGTATAATTATGTATTTCAAAGATTTAATGTCAGGGTTAGTCAGAACAGCAGTAATTAGACTTCTTTTCCGTCATGTACACTGTCTAGATTTGAAGATAGGAAATACTGTTCCTCATATGCACTGACAGACATACTGCCCGTCAGTGAAAATCCGTTACACTGTTTTGGATCTCTGACTGTGGAACTTTTTGGTTAGGTTTTAAGTTTGGTTGATGATGACGTGGTGAGGCAGTTTAGTAAAGAGAACTAGCAGTTTTTATAATTTCTGTTTTTTTCCGGTTCATGTAACATTTTAATGTTAATCATCTAAAATAGAGACATAATCCCCGGTACCAAAAAAAAAAAAAAAAGAGAGAGAGACATAAAGGGAAAATGAGAATAGCAGATTTTCAGGTTGTGGTATTTCTCATGCTACTCTGACCTCCCTTTGTCCTGTGTGGTTTGTTGACTTGCCTTGGATCATCCTGACGGGTCTCTTGTTTGTTGGAGATGTGAAGTCATAGAGCCGCACATGCTGTGAGCAACTCTGCTGCCTGCCTGCCCGCCCGCCCGCCCGGGGCTGTGCAGAGCAGGGCTGCATCTTCGTGGGCTGCTGCATCCAGTGACCTGAAAGTGTCAGGTGGTGTTTTGTGGCACAAGGGTACAGCTGTGGACCAGACAGCGCTGTGGGGGCTTCGGGCATTTTCCTTGTAATTTCTGTCTCTAAGCAGCAGACCTTCAGAATACATGTAGTCAGGTTATGTAAGTCATGTCAATATTGTCAGAGTAACAGGACTCACTTAGCAGCACTGTGAACCAGGGTTTAAAGTCTCTTAGCAAAAACATTCAGCACTTCCTCTTTTGTCCTTCTAAAAGAGTGGTCATAACAGCCAGATGTGGTGGTACCGGCCTGTAATCTTAGCACCATGGGAGTTTAAGCCCAGCTTGGGCAATTCAACGAAAAATCTGTCTCAAAAAAATATTACAGTAAATAAAAAGGATGTAGCTCAGTTTAGAGGCCGTGTGATCAGTCCCCAGTACTAGAAAGAGAAAGGAGACCCCACGCTTTCCCTTGGATAGCTCTTCCCACTCGCCCCAGCTGCTTGCTTTTCCCTTTGCCCCTGCGGTGTGTGCCTCTCTCAGAGGTCAGTGGCTTCTCCTCCTCCTCCCAATGGTGTTCTTGGGCTTGGCGCACCAACTGGGAGGAGGAGGCATCGCTGATGCTCTTCAGAGCTGGCAGGAGTGGTGCATGACAGTGACATATGTTGCAAAGAAACCCTGTAGTTCCAGTGAGCTCCACAGTGGCTGGGGAGGGTGGTGAGGGCCAGGGAGGCTGTGCGGAGAAGGACTTGGGGACTGTTTCCAGGCCAGTGGGCTGGATGGAGAAGGGGCTCGGCTTCCCACAAAGGAGCAGGTTTTGCTTTGAGATCTTGCCCCTCCACTTTTGAAATTGAGAACAAGGACCACACAACTTGATTCAAATACCGGAACGGAGGGGTGGGGCAGGGCTTTGGAGGCACGTGCTTGTCTAGCACATGGGAGGCCCTGGGTTTGGTCCCAGCACATGTGTGTGTGTGTGCACAGTGTGTATATGAACATGTACTTCACTTATGATATATAGAAAGTAACCACATTTTAATCATATATTATTAGACCAACTATGAAAGTAAAGGTTGAAGGCTATGTTTACAAAGGCAGACAGTGGCAAGGGGGAGCTGTCGGTTCAGAAAGAAAGAAGGAGGGCAGGGAGGGGGGGCTTTGTGGGAGAGAGGTGTGCAGAGGGGGAGTCTGGCAGAGAGGCAGGAAGGCCTGAGTCTATTCTGGAAGTGAGACTTCTTGCCCAGAGAAGCCTCGTACCTCATGAATTTCGATGCTGCTTCTGTGCATGGAGTGATAGCCACAGGTCATTCGGGATCCGAGGTGGCAGCTGAGCGATGCACACATTCATAGGACATGGAGTAGGGAGTGCTGCTCAAACATCACTCCCAGCACCCTAGCAAACTGAGTTTGGCCCTTGTCACCGCACCTGTAGTTTGTAAGTTGATGAGATTTATTTATTGCTACTGTTAATTTATTTTATCAGCCGGAACACACAGTTAACATGTCGATGTGTTCTGCTGGAATCCTTTTCAGTACCATCTAATGAAAGAGTGAGTACTGTGTTTTGCAGGTGCTTGCCTTAGGAGGTGCGTGAGCCCACGCGGTGGTGGCTGTGAGGCAGGATCTGAATGCTCAGTTTGATTGTCTGCATCATTAACAGTGGGCTACTTGGGGAAGTTTCTCAGGAGACTGCTGGTGGAGTTAGCCTGTGAAAATGCATTCTTTGCATCTGCCTGTGTGCCCTGTACATGCCATATATGCAGATTTGATATAACATTGGCTTGGTTACTTCATCTTTTTTCAGGCAAGATATATCATTGTCTTTATTTGTTTTGTCTGAATCCAGGTCCAAGACCATCTCTGATTAAATTAAGCAATGTGACATGTATCCCAGAGACAACTTACACATATCCTGATTTGCCTATAAATCGATGTAAGGAAAAGGTAAAGTTACTTTTGTAAATGTAATTTTGCTGGTTGAATAAATTCCTGAAGCCCAATGTTGTTCTTTAGAATGTGAAAATTACTAGGTGAGCACACCTGTGGGTGTGAGGCCCTGAGGCAGATGGAGGTAGTTTTGAGTTTTTATTCTCATTTCATGAGACAGAGTCCATGTGGTCCAGGCTGGCCTTGAACCTGCTATGTAGCCCAAGCTAGCACTGAACTTGCAGTCCTCTTGTCTTAGCTTCCTGAGTGCTGGGATTGCAGATGTGGACCAGCGTGGTTTTATGCAATAACCATGCGCCGATGTTCCTCTTGGCCTGTGCTTAATGTATTTAGCCTCCACCTGAGTGTATCTCCTGGCATTGAGCTCTTCACCCAGCCTTTCCTGTCTGCATGCCTGCCCCACCTGGGGAGAGCTTCTTACTTAGAAACTTACTGCTGGGTCTTGTTAAAAAGAAATAACACACTCCAGCATCTCCATTGCTTTTGCAGGGTTGGGGATCAAATCCAGGGCCACTGAAATATATAACCAGCCTTCCATTAGGTTTTTCTTACAGCGTTGCCCCTGATTTGATCAGTCATTGAATACACATCATTTTGTTACCAATGCCAGTTCAGATCTAGCAGTAGGATGGTTGGGTTTCTAATGAATTGCATGTTATTAAACATGGTTAAAGAAAGGGTATTAAAATTTTTATTGGCTATTCTAGTGGAAGAAACAGTTATAGATAAAATAGAAATTGTCCCAAATTTTATTTTGCTTAAGATTGAATCATACAATGTTTATAGGATAGGTATATTTTATTCATTTTTAGAGGCCAATATTAAAATTAATTTGTATTCCCCGATCATGTCAATTTCTGGAATGATAGGAGAGTTTACATAAGTTTAGGGTGGCAATGAAGAAGTTGTGTGGGAAGAGTGGAATTAGGGTTCTAGAATAGTCTGTATAACCTGTAAGTGGAAAAGTCAAAGTTAACTTCTTAAAAGTTCATCTGATGCCCAAGGTCCAGAGTTCAATCCCCAGCACACACACACACACACACACACACACACACACACACACACACACACACACACAGAAGAATGTCTCAAAAGTTCATCTGAATAATTTTAAAGGAAAAAAAGTTTTTTGAGACAGAGTCTTGCTGTGTAGTTCAGACTGGCCTTCAACTCAATTGTGTAGCCCAGGTTGGCCTCAAACTCATAGCGATCCTCGCCACCTGCCTTGCAAGCGCAAGGTCCAGAGTTCAATCCCCGGTACCAAAAAAAGAAATAAGCCAGATTGGTTACAATGGGCTGGGGATTTAGCTCAGTGGTTCCGCCGCCTGCCTCACAAGCAGAAGGACCTGAGTTCAATCCCCGGTACCAAAAAAAACCGAACAAACAAACTCATAGTGATCCTCCTGCCTTAGCTTCCCGAGTGCTGGGATTAGAGGTGTGCGCTACCTTGCCCAGTTTGAAATGAAATTTTTTAGTATTTTCATTTTTGTGGAAGAAATTGAGACCTAGAGAGCTGAAGTTATGTTGGCCTGGTTTCCATAGCTGTTAGTAGTTATAGTAGTAGAATTGGTTTTAAAAGTAGCAACTGTTTTGTAGCCTTCTTGTGCTCTTTTGTGATGTTTAGGTGGTTAATTAGTAATTTAAATTGAAGAAAAATAAACCCTGAAAGTATTTCTAAGATAGATGATACTTTTCTACTTTTGTGTCAATTTTGAAAGCTAATTATTATTTTTTTTTAAATTCCAGGTTATTTCTTTGATAGAAAGCAATTCTGTGGTAATTATACACGGCACCACAGGAAGTGGCAAGAGCACTCAACTCCCGCAGTACATCTTGGATCATTATGTTCAGCGTTCTACTTACTGCAACATTGTGGTTACCCAGCCACGGAAGATAGGAGCCAGCAGCATTGCCAGGTGGATCAGTAAAGAGCGCTCATGGGCCCTGGGCGGCCTGGTGGGTTACCAGGTGAGAAGAGAGAGGAAGCAAACTCTCTCATTGTCAGTCTCTTATTCTGCATAAGTTGACAATAGGACATGACTATTTTCTACTGGAAATTAAAATGGAACCATTACAGAATAGAATGGTGACATAATTTACAAAAATAATGAAACTGAATTTATTGAACATAACTTAATTTCTTTCTTAGTTGAACAGGACAAAAGTGTGAACCCTCAGGCTCATGGCTTTAATAGCTGTATGTTTGTAGTCGAGAAGGTGTCTTCATGCATGGTGGTACTACATGCAAGTCTGTGGGCAGAAGCATCACTAGATAAGACAAAAGACAAAAAAGTCATCTTGAGAACTTGACTGTTAATTTGGACTCTATATATCTTTGGAAATATAATAATATTTTCTTACCTCCATTATGAAATGGACATAGCCTCTTTGGGTAGTTAAGTAGGAGCCACTGAAACCTGAACTCTTGCCCCTTTCTCTTTTCCCTCCCTGGTTTTAGGTAGGGCTGGAGAAGATAGCAACAGAAGACACCAGGTTAATTTACATGACCACCGGAATCCTGCTTCAGAAAATAGTCAGCGCCAAGAGTCTGATGGAATTCACGCATGTCTTCATTGATGAAGTGAGTTTTCTGGCCTCTTGTGTGGGTCCTTGCTTTAGCAGGATGACAGCTTCCCTCACTGTGTCCTCTTGTGATGAGTTGGTCAGTACTTTGGGTCTGCATCTACCCTTTCTACTTAGGAATGTAAATTTTGTATTTAATCTTTGTTCTTTGTCCCAAAATATGGATGGGCTATTGAAGAATGATTAGGAAAAGACTCCTTGTTTAGAGCTGGTGTAGGAAGGCTTTGGCCCCAGGTCAGATCTGGCACCCACCTGTGTAAAGCAGGTTTTCCTGGAGCAGTGTCCCTCTCTTGTTTACATGCTGTCTGTGGTTGTATAGAGCCCTTGAGGCCCCAAAGGTAGGGATACGTTTTGTCCATTTTCTTTCCTTTTTTTTTTTTTGGTACTGGGGATCGAACTTGGGTCCTTGAGCTTGTGAGGCAGGCAGTGGAACCACTGAGCTAAATCCCCGGCCCTGTTTTGTCCATTTTCTACAAGGAGTTGCCAACCCTTGGTGGACCATGCCACACAGACAGACAGTTGCAAGAACTGTGACTGTGTATGGATGTTTTCAGCCACCTGCAGGAACTTTCTATATAGTAAGTCAAGGACAACAATACTTAATAAAAAAGGGGATGCTGGAGATGCAGCTCAGTGGTAGAGTACTAACCTGGCATGGCAATGTCCTGGGTTCCACCCTGAGCACTATGGGGCTAGAAAAGAGATAGCAATCTACTTACCTTTCCAAGAAAAACTCTGGGGAAGATGGTGGAGTGGTGAGCAGCAGAGAAAGAGCCTCTCTGAGATTTGGTGTCCTGACCCTGGAATATAGCAGTGTGAGGATGAGAAGGAGGGAAGTGAGTCCCCAAGACCCAGGAAGGATCTGAAGCAAGAATTGAAATCCATGGAGAGAGTGAAGAAAGAGCCTGCAACAAAGAAGAGGGAGGTAGCAAGCAGTGCTTTCTCCTAGAGCCTGGACTCACGGCATGGAAATGGTGGGTCAAACTTGCAGATGCATGGTGACTACTGGCAGCCCCAGAGGTGTCCATGGAGAAATGTACCAGTGGAATGGAGCAGTAGATGCAGTAGTCTGCAGTCTGTCTGGTAAGTTATTCAGGTTCAAACCTCACCCAGGAGAGGGTGATTGGCTGATAGCCATCTTGGAGAGGGCCTAACTAAGCTTGGAACTCAAAACAGCTATGGGCTGACTCCATGTAGTGACTCTCTGTATCTTGGTGAGGGTGCTAAGTTCCAGTCAGCACGAGGTCAGGGAGCGAAGTTCAAGTCATCAGTAAGCAGTGTTCAAGGTGGCAAGGGGCATATGGATTGTTGTAGGCTCAGCGAATCTGGTTCCAGCCTTATAGCCAGAAACCAGCCTGAAATTCAGTGGAACTAAGGGTGCAGGATGGCTGGGATTATCTACTACCCCACTGTAAAGCTATGGCTGGCTTGCTGGGATTAATCAATTCACATCTGGACTGTATGCCCACATTGTCTACCAGTGACAACAGAGACATGCCAGAATTGACTTTTTTTTCTTTATTCCTCTTTTCTGGTTTCTGTTCTTTTCTTTTTTTTTTCTTGATTGTTTGAACAGTTTTTGGGTTTTTATTTTGGTTGGTTTTGTTCTGTTCTGTTCTTGTTTTTCTTTTTTCCTTTGTCTTTCTCTCTTGTTTTCTTCACCAGTTTCCCAAAATTCGCATGATCTTCCTTTGTCCTCCAGCCTTGCTTCTAATCTCTTCCTCTTTTTTCTCTCTTTTCTCTTTATGTTCTTTATTATTTTTCTACTATGTGTTCTATTATGTGTTTTATTATATATTTCTCCATTTTTTTCCCTCCTAGCCCCTTTTAAAGCTTCCTCCCTAAAGGTAAAATTGCCATTTTAAGGACTTTTTTATTGCATATAATTTTCTGGTTTGTTTTAGATTTTGTTATATAACCACAAATCCATTTCATGTGGTTAAAGGTGGAAAATTAATAGTTGCCACAGTTTGTTTTTAGGCTGTGTTTGATGTGATTGTTATTGCTGATTGTACTACTTTAGCCACGGTGACATAACTGTGCTAATTAGTTGTTCTTTGTGGTATACCAAGACTGAGATTGCCTAAGGGTCTTAAAAAAAATACCCTGTAGGCCAGTGCCAAAGAACCACCGGCTGGGCCACATAGGCAAAAACTTCTCATCCTCAATAAATTGAAGAGGTAGGATCTTGCAATAGACTCAAAACCAAAAGGCAGGTATACCTGGCAGACGCCTCTGAGAAGTGTTCATTTCCTAAGGGTTCTGAATACTGGCAATAACGCTGCTCACCATAAGTAATTTATAAGCATCAACCTAGGAATTAAACTTAAAAAAATACAAAATGAGAAGACACTTAAACAAGTTGCAACCTCCCCAGGCTTTCAGGTCACCAAAGGCAAACTCAGGGCAATGAGGTGGAACACTCTGAAAGCCACCCACCTGGACTCTGAGGTGGTAACAGTGGAAGTAACAAAGCAGATGAACAAGGCTCTACAAAAAATCAGAGCAGAAATAATTTCTCAGATAACTACAAAGATGGTGACCAGAATGAAAGACATGCTTAGTGACTGTAAAACAGATACAAATAAAAAGATAGAGGAGCTCAGGAACATAATGGAAACTATGAATGCCCTGCAGAGGAAAGAAATGGAATCCATGAAACAGACTTAAACAGATATCCAGGAGATTAAAAATGCCTTTGAAAGTATATGCAGCAGAATGAGCCAATGTGAGGACAGAATATCAGATATAGAAAACAGGATTGTGGTTAGTGATCATGAAAAGAAAGATTTCTTAAAAATAGCAAGGGACCACAAGAAATCCAGCAGCTGCTAGATGATGCAAAGAAGAATAATATAAGATTGATCAGAGTCAATGAAAAAGCAGGAGATAGCGCAAATGACATAAAAAACCTGTTCAAGAAGTAATGGCAGAAAACTTCCCAAACAAGGAAAAAGAATTTGATATATAGATAAGTGGGGAATATAGAACTCCAATTAGCCATGATGTAAAAACTCTAATAAAGTATTGTAACCCTTATCTCTGTGCCTGTCTTAGGTTTTTTTTATTTCTCCCCTTCCCCTACACTTTCTGGACTTTTCTTGGTAGGAAGGAATATTTGATTGATGTTTGTATTTTTCTTTCTCTCCTCCCTCCTTTCTTCCCTCCCTGTACTGGGGACTGAACCCAGTGCCTTCACACTGAGCTACATCTCCAGTTGTTTTTTACTTTTCATTTTGTGATAAGATCTCAGTAAATTGCCCAAGCTGGGCTTGAATTTGTGATCCTCCACCCTCAGCCTGCCAGAGTGCTGTGATTACAGGTGTGCACCACCATGCCCAGCTGTATTTTCAAGAGTAATTTTTCTGGGTGGAAGATGTGTTTCAGCAACTTTCCCAGGAGCTTCAGAAGTAGGTCTACCCCAAACTCCTGTGTTTAAAACCTTATCAATACCTCTGCCTGAAAATGTGGCTCTTTTCTGGAGGGATCAGAAGTACCACTTAGCACATAGGATTGCAGGGGTGTGAGGTGGGGCTGGGGAGCTTAGTAGAGGCTGAAATCCTACCATAGGGCTGTGGTTGGCATGAGGTCTTGCCACTCGCTTTTGATGTGTGTGTCAATTAACAGTAGCAAGATGTACCACAGGGCCTGGAATAGAACTTGCTATAGAAAGAAGCATCAGCCCTTTTACCTCTTTTGAGGAGAAGGCTCCCTTCTTCAACTTTAGGCTGCTCTGCACAGTGGCAGACAAATGTCTCCAGGGAGAATCTTACTGTCCCCTTGTCCACTGAGGTATCCTGACCAAGTAGAGTAACTAGATTCTTTTACAGAAATGACCCTTGTCCCTGGCTGGTCCAGGTGAGGCAGAGTGGGAAGGAACAGCTGTGGATCCTTGGGTCGCTTAATCTATGTCTCCATCTCTGTTTGAGCAGGGCTAGGAGGCAGCTGCTTCTCTAAGAAGGCCCTGTGCCACTGCTCTTCAACTTCTACCTGTTTACCTCAGACCCTAACCGTGTCCTGGTTTACTTGCTTATGGCTGGCCCAGCTTGTCCAGGGCCAACCTTGCCCATCTGTGTGAGGTATACTCTGCCTATTGTGGAACATGATATGTGACTCCCTGGCCAGTATTAGATTGCTACTTCTATATCCCTTGTCTTAGTTATTGTTCTCGTTGCTGAGACAAAATACCTAACACCCAAACTCAAACAAGGAAAGGTTTATTTCAGTTCACAGTTTGTAGAGGTTTCAGTCCATATTGGCTGGCTCCAAGGCAGGGTGGCATGGCATGGGCGCATCACAGTGGAGAAACAATTCATGGCAGGCAGAAGGCAGCAAAAGTAGCAAGCAGCAAGGGACAAACAGTGATAATAGCAGCCCTCTTTCTGTCCCTTATATTCTATCCACTCACACCCAGGTGGAGCACCATTAATCCTAGCATTGCACCGTGAATCAACCCCAGCATCTTTAATCCCAGCATCACACACTCTAGATCCAGCCACCTCTGAAAAGCTCCACCTATGACCTCATGAGGCTTTGGGGGGACATCTAGATTTAAATCATAATGTCCCTGCACTTGCTAAAATAACAGCGAGCCTTTAGACTATGGCAGGAGTCAGCAGATGTGTAGGGAGGTCATGAGCCTCCAACCACAGGCTGTAGGCTAGACACGCCCATCTTGCCTGGGCTATATTGAATGAAAAGGAACTGTCTTGGGCTATATATAAACATATACAAATAGTTAATGTAAATAAGTAATCAACTTCCCTTATTTTCTAATACTTTTTATTACAATGCAGGTATGTGCAGCCCTTTGGTTACAGAGGGGTTAGCAATGGGCCCAGTCGTCCTCTGTGCTTGGGAAGGGTAGGGTAGGGCTCTGTTAGTGGTCATAGTGACCTGGGGAATCTATTAACATTAAGTGGAAAGAGCCAAGGATACTCGACATTGCTCTGCCAGATGCCAAGGCCCTAAAGAGACACAGAAATGACAGTGACCCACATGTACCCTCTGATTTGTGGGCAGATGCCCTTTGTTTCCTCTTACCCAGGAGTGTTGCCATTTCCCTGGAGAGCTGCATTCAACGAGAAATGGTTTGGTCCCCTGTCCCCCAGGGGTGCATTAAGACCCCCTTTCCCTCTGCTCATTCAGCAGTGCCATGTGTGTTCCTTGATGCCATGTGGAGTGTCCCCTTTTTATATTGTAGGTACATGAGCGCACTGAAGAAATGGATTTCTTGCTGTTGGTAGTCCGAAAACTTTTAAGAACAAATTCACGTTTTGTGAAGGTAAATTTGATATTCTGAGTAACATAAATACTTGAGATTTATTGTCTAGTTTGTTTCTCCCTATTTTAACAGAAACAACTGGGCCCAGTCTCTTAAAATTGGCCATCACGTGTAGTACCCCAGGTCTTGCCATGGAGTGGGCAGGAAGGTGTCCTTTTATGGACGCACTATGAAATCCTTTTTGGTTATTATATTGCATTCAATTCTGGCACTTTGTCCAGGCTGCAGAAAATGATCTAATGATAGTTGACTATAATGAAATGCTGGGTCTTGGAGCTTTGCTTTTGCTTGAATAAATACCACAGTTTAAAGGGATGACTCTGAAATCATCATTTTGGAAATAGCACCAAAATACCAAAGGGTTTTGAAATTTAAGGACAATATATGCATCAATGGCTGTTTTAGAGGTGTAGGTCATGAGTCTACTGAAGGTCATAGGGGGGAATGGTTAAATATCCTTTTTCATTTGAACAAAAAGGAGGAAGATTGGAACTAGGGCAAAACAGTGAAGGATTTAGAATAATTATGTCTTCTAAAAAAATCCAGCTATGCTAAGCAGAGTCCTTTGGGAACCATCTTTGGTAGCAATAGGAATATGTATGCCAGTATAGCATGGAATTGTTAAGGATTTGTTGTTACTGGAAGATAGTTGTTTTCTAAATCATGAGGTGCTCAGTGTCCAAGGGTCTAATCTGATCATTTGCGTGGGGAGAAGTTTCTCCTCTTTTCCCGCCGGGTGACCAGTTCATCCTCGGTGCTAAATGAATGCATCCTGAACTCGGCAGTCCATCACTTTGCTGCTCTAGGGGACTGGAGAATGTATGAGAGAAGGGCTTTTCATTCCTCTTTGCCCACTTACTGATTTTTTGGTGTTGGGTTCTTTATATATTCTAGATATTAATCCTCTAGATTAGTAGAAGAGTAGCTTGGAAGGATTTTCCTCCAGTTCTGTAGGTTGTCTCTTCACTCTTGATTGTTTCCTTTGCTGTGCAGAAGCTTTTTAATTTGATGTGGTCCATTTGTGGATTCTCGATATTATTTCCTGCTCTATTGAGGTCCTTCAGGAAGTCTTTGCTGGTGCTTATGACTTCAACTATTTCCCTCCAGCAATTGCAGGGTTTCCAGTCTTGTATCTAGATCTTTGATCCATTTTGATTTGGTTTTAGTACAGGGTGAGAGATTGTAATCTAGTTTCAGTCTTCTGCATGTGGACATCTAGTTTTCCCAGAAAAATTTGTTAAAGAAGCTATCTTTTCTTCAGTGTATGTTTTTGGCTGTTTTGTAAAAATTCAGGTGGCTATAGGTGCATGGGCTTGTTTCTGTGCTTCTGTTCTGTTTTATTAGTCTACCTGTCTGGTTTTGTCACAATACCATGTTGTTTTTATTACTATGGCTTTGGAGATCAGGTATGATGATGCCTACAGCATTGCTTTTTTTCCCCTCAGGATTGCTTTGGCAATTCTGGCTCTTTTGTGTTTCTATATAAATTTTAGGATTTTAAAAAAGTTCTGTGAGAATGCTGTTCGTATTTTAATAGGAATCACATTGATTCTGTGATTGCTCTTGGTAACGTAATGTCATTTTTTTTTGGTACTGGAGATTGAACTAAGGACCTTGCACTTGGGAGGCAGATGCAGCACCACTGAGCTATATCCCTGGCCCAATAATGTCACTTTAATGATATTAGTTCTACCAATGGCCTTACTGTTTTTTTTTTTTTTTTGGTACTGGAGATTGAACTCAGGATCTTCTGCTTGCGAGGCAAGTGGTGGAACCACTGAGCTAAATCCCTGGCCTGGCCTTTCCATTTTCTAAAGTCTTAATTTCTTTCTTCAGTGTTCTGTAATTTTCACTGTAGAGGCCTTTTGTCTTCTTGGTTAGGTTGACTCCTAGGTATTCTTTCTTTCTCTTTCTTTCTTACTTTTCTTTCTTTCCTTCCTTCCTTCCTTCCTTCCTTCCTTCCTTCCTTCTTTCTTTCTTTCCTTCTTTCCTTTTCTCTCTCTCTCTCTCTCTCTCTCTCTCTCTCTCTCTCTCTCAATCATCTATTGAAGCTATTGTAAATGGACTTGTTTCCTTAACTTATTTTTGGCAGGCTACTGTTGCGTAGGAAGGCTGTTGGTTTTGTGTGTTGGTTTGATATTGCTGTGTCTTCTTTTTGGCAGACCTGGAAACTGCAGTCAGCCCCAAGCCTGCATAGGCCAAACCACTGAGCACCGGGCTGGTTCCCTTGGTGCTGCACAGGTCTTTTCTTGGGTGCCTCTGGTCCCGTGGGTATAGTCAAGGTTCTCCGGACCTCTTGTCTTTTTCTTTGTTGGTTTACTCATTTTTCTGGAGCACATTATCTAGTAACTTATTTTTAAAAATTTATTTCCTGGTACAATTATAACTTAGATTTTTGAAGGAATGTGTTTTCTCATTTGCTAAAATAATTGAAGAAGAATAGTAAAAGTTAGTGTCTCCGAGCATTCTCTGAAGTGTAACAATTTGTCCAGTACATGAGCTTAATTCAAGATATTTTTAGAAGTTGCAAAAGTTACTGAATACAGGAGTGATGCCGTAGATGTGCCTGGGTGCCCAGTGCTTCCATTTCAGTGATCAGCATTGTCACTGTGTGTCTGAGTGGTCTTTCTTCTTGGTAGGTCGTCCTGATGTCGGCTACCATCAACTGCAAAGAGTTTGCAGACTACTTTGCTGTTCCTGTTCAGAACAAGATGAATCCTGCGTATGTTTTTGAAGTGGAAGGCGTGCCCCATTCGATTGAAGAGTACTATCTTAATGACTTGCAGCACATTTATCGTAGTGGGGTATGTTGCGATGTATTGTTTGTTACATTGAGCAGAATTTTGTATTTGATCCAAATAAACCTGTATTTACCATCTATGGCTGCAAATCCCTATTTGTAGTCAGAGCAGAGAGATGGGAGGAAAAGGTTGGAGAGGAGTAAAGGAAGGGGCTCCTAGGTATATTGTCATAAATGCTGAGCACAATAAATACAGTGCACATCCCTGGGACAATTTCAGGGATGGTTTCACGTCATTGAAAAAGAAAATGTCAGATTTTGGTCAGCTCCAAATTGTAAATTCACTTGGTGGGAGAAAGT
The DNA here is from genome assembly GCF_000247695.1 of Heterocephalus glaber. Next base: position 1,036,567 of record NW_004624734.1, on the reverse strand, counting down.
AATTTTATTTCAAATACAGCTTTGATTAAACTTAAATTTTCCAGAGTAAGGTGCAGGAGGAGGATTTGCATTGTGACAGTGAAGAATTGGTAGAACACATTCTTATGAAAAGTTGCAGTGGATTTAAAATTGCTTTCATAAGGGTGGCACATTTAGAGGACTTGGACATCAAAAGTCAAAGCAGGTGTGACAGGTCTTCCTGCCCCTGCTGGGAGTGCAGCTCAGTGGTGGAGGACTTGTATTGGAAACCTCTGCAATAGATTCCAGTCTCCTGCCCAGTGTACGATGCAAGGCTGAAGAAAAACTAAAAGGTAGAACTAAAGAGACAGAGAAATGGGGAGCCAGGATGCCCAGTGCTGAGAAACCAGCAAAGGCTCTGGTTAGTCCAAGCTACTTATTTTTATTGGTAATCAATTGGGGTAAAGGTGAGCTACGTGCGAGGACAGGACTACCTGAGAGAATGTGCAGCTGTGCAGTTGCTATAGATACTGTGCAGGCAAGGCTTGTAAAGGGAAAAGACAAAGAATTCTCAAATTAGGAATAGAATAGACAAAATATAGGATTCTAATTAGAACCTTGTCCTTCTAGTCAAGAAGATTTTAGTCAAAGGCCAGGGATTTAGCTCAGTGGTTCTGCTGCCTGCCTTGCAAGCACAGGGTCCCAAGTTCAATCCCCAGTACCAAAAAAAAAAAGATTTTAGTTATAGGAATGGACTCTGGGTGTGAGCTACTCAGACTCAGCTGCTGTGTTATCTCATATTGAGGCCCACAGTTTCACAAGCCACGACTCTGGTCTTGGCTTTGGCCATTGGCGGGCAGGGCATGCTAACCTGTGCGCCGCTGAGGTGCTTATGAGGTGCTCCTATAAGTCATGTAAGTTTCAGTCAGACTCACTTCTTAAAATGAGCCAATTTGAAGCTCACCTCTTTACAGCCTGCACTGCTTACAGCCTGCTTTGGGCATAATCAATGTTGCTGTCCCCTGCAGACTTGTCTAGCAGGTTCAAGGCTCTGCACTGCAAGAGAAAAAAGAGCAAAGCAAAGAACCACTTCGTCCTGCTTCCTCCTGTCTTTTGTCCATCCAACAGCCTTCCTACAAGAGGAGACTACTGTTAGGGTTTCTTATGATTCCTTGTGCACATTTTTAAAACAATTTTATTTTATTGGTACATTTAAGGTATACAGTATAATGACATGCATCATTGGAAATTTGCACCTTTACATAATCTCCCTTGGTTCTTATTTTTTCCCCCTTCCCCTGCCCTCCCTTCAACCCCTCCATCCCTCCCTATTTACAAAGACTTTGGTTCCATTTTTTCATTTTCTCATATTAATTCCATTCCCTTCTTTCCTTTCCCCTACCCCTCCCACTTCCCTTCCCCTTTGCCCCTTTTCTTCTTGTTTCACATTACCTATTATACCTTTTAGTCCTTATTTACACTTTCAGTTTCTCACACTAGGGAAACTATTCGGTATTTACACGTGTGTGTCCTTGCACACATTTTTATGCCTGTGCAGAAAGGATGAGTATGCTGTTGCTCTCTTTCTCTGATGTGGTAGCATTCTGTGCTCACCTTGCTCTTTGACCTAGTTTTCCACATTTCTTCATACTGGTATGTAGTTTTCCTCATTTTCTTTTTAGAGATAATATAACATTCCTTCATGTGAATCTCAGGTATTTCTGGTTGTACTACAAAAGTGAATAACTTTGCCCACATATCACTATGTATGTCAGAGTCTATCTTGTACGTCGGCATTTCTGAGCCTCAGTGCTCTTGGGGTCCAGATCGTTCTGTATGGTGGGGCCATCTTGCACGTTGTAGGACGTTTATTCCTGGCCCTCACCCACTGGATGCATTGAACACCTCTCACTCTCCTCCCTTACTACGGCTGAAATGCTTCGAGAGATTGCTAAATGTTCCCTGGGGAATAATGCCCCCAGTCCGCATGAGAACCCCAAGGATCCCTTAGGCTGTGTCTTCTAGAACATCCATTCCTGGAAGGAGAGTTGCTAGGTCAAAGAATGTGTACGTATGTCATTTTGGTGGGTGCTTCCCAGTTGTTCTGAATAGGAGTTTGGATATTAAAAACATTTGGGACCCAGGTTGGTGCCACATGCCTGTAATCCGAGCACTCTGAGAGGCTGAGGCAGGAGGACTGCAAGTTTGAGCCCAGCCTGGACAATTTAGTGACTTAGTGAGGCTCTGTCTTAAAGTACGAAAAGAAAAGTAAAAAGGGCTGAGGAAGAAGCTCAGTGTGAAGGCCCTGGGTTCAGTCCCACTACTGCAGACAAAACAACAACACAACACAGGGACTGTGGGCGTGGGTGCTAGGGGTATAGTGTAGCGGAGAGCACTTGTTCAACGTGTGAAGGCCTTGGGTTCCATCCCTCGCACCCCTCCACTTCCGCCCATCTTCTATTACATGGAGGGTTCACCTGACTTACAAAGACAGTTTGGCAAAGCAAATCATGTCAGAGGCAGGCCCATGATGACCATTAAATGTAGCGCTTCTTTTTATCCAGCTTTTAAATAACAGTATTTCAAAGAAAAATGGAAAGAATTTTATAGTAAACACCTATTATAATCCTGTTAGTTTGTAGTACTTTTAAAAAGTCTCCTTTTGGCAATGACAGCTTCTCAGACTTTCTTTGCTTTTTTTTTTTGGTCCTGGGAATCAAACTCACAATCTTGCACTTGCGAGGCAGGCGGCAGGCGTGGTCCACAGCCCCTTTCTTTGTTGATGACCTTGACAGTCTGGAGGAGTCCTGGTCAGGTGTTTCGTAGGACACACCCCTATTGGGATTTGACTGCTGGTTTTCTTGTGATTAGACTGGAGACCACATGGTAAAGTGCCATTTTGTTAGCTGTCATGGGTGCACATTGTTACCATGACTCATCACTGGTGACTTTAACCTTGATCTACTGGCCAAGGTTGTGTTCTCCAGAGTAATGTTACTTTCTCTTTCCTTTCTCCTTTCTGTTCTCTTCAGAAGCAAGTCAGAAAGTGCTCTCCTTACTCAGGTCGGGAGGAGGGAATACTTATTTATAACATTGGCTTTTTCTGACCATTTTGTAATGTGAGGTGGTTTACTAGTCTTTCAACTGGCTAAAGTTTAATTCTTCTTGATGTTGCTTTGTTTTGTATGTCAGAGCACACAGCCATTTAGATGATTCCTTGTGGGCATGGTGAGGAGTGGGTCAGACCTGGGCCTTTGCTCTCTGAGCCCCTGGAGTTGAAACAGCCAGCATCTAGGCAGGCAGGCCCCCTTCAGCTTGTGGTGGGTTACATTTAGCAGGCTAGTGAGCCCCTGGCTTAGCATTGCTTATGAAACGCCCTGTCTGTGGTACCTAGAGCCGCACAGTAAATAGTTCAGTGAATGAATATGCAAGACTTGATTGTATAAAGTTGTTTTTTGCACTGGGGATCAGACCTAGGGCCTTGTCCATGCTAAGCACGTGCTCTACTACTGAGGTGTATGTCTGGTCCCTGTGTGTTACTTTTGAACTATGAAAGTTGCGTTCTGTATAGATTCTGTCACATAGTTTTTGAAGTCAGAGGACCTTTGTTCAGGTCCCAGTTGTGTTATTACTCCTACTGGTGTCATATGACTTTCCCTCTCTCTCCAGGCCCCCAGGGAGAGGCTCCCTCCTAGTGTGGAGCACGGCCTTTCTGCCCATGTTTCTCTCTCATTCCTTCTCCCTTCTCAGGGATCTTGCAGCCTCTTCTTACCTTATTATCTCTCTCGTCTTCCTTGGTTGTCCACATTTGAACATAAATGAGTTTCTTTCATCTTCAAAAGCACCCTCCTCTGGTCCGAGATTCTCTATAGCCTTTGCAAACTTTGTGTGGACTCAGGGTGTCTACCTCCGGTCATCCTGGGTTCTCAGCGTGGCCCTGCTGTCCCTGCCTAGCTTGCAGTGTGTTTACTTGGGTCTCTGTGGCCTTCTTGCTAAGGCAGCAGAGCTCTGCCCTTGGCTTCCTTGGCCTCTGAGGTCGGATGCTGCTGGCCACTGATCTTACCTTCCCTGGGTCCCCTGGTGCACTCCTGGGGTTTTCTCTTGCCGGCTGTGGCTTTTCCCTTTCTGTGTTCTTTCATCTTTTATTTTTCTTAGTACAACTTGCAGTAGACAATTTCATTCATTGTGGGAAGTTGGTATTGCAGAAAGGTGCATAGAATGTCGGTGTGCACACCAGTGAATCCAAGGTGCACATCTGCCATGGAGATCCAGAAGTAGAGCGTCCTCAGGCCCGGCTACAGGTCTGTCTTTCTGTCTTGTCTTGTCTTTCTTTCTTTCTTTCTTTCTTCTTTCTTTTTTGGCTTAAATTCTTCTATTGGTACATTTTAGGTATACAGTACGTTTACATTTATCATTGGGTGCTTGTACCTGTACATGATATATCTTGGTTCTTATTTTTTCCCCATTCCCTGGGTGCCCTTCACCCTCTCCACCCTTCCCTATATAAAAAGACTTTGTTTCCATTTTTTCCTTTTCTCATAATTTTTCCTTTCCCTTCTTTCTTTTCCCCTTCCCCTCCCACTTC
>NW_004624734.1:1010956-1030454 GCF_000247695.1 Heterocephalus glaber | reverse complement strand
TAGTAGTTTTGGAAGTATGGTCATTTTCACTATATTGGTTTTTCCTACCCAGGAACAAGGGATGTCTTTCCATTTTCTTATATCCTCCTCAATCTCCTTTTTCAGAGTGCTGTAGTTTTCAGTGTAGAGGTCTTTTGCTTCCTTTGTTAGATCGATTCCTAGATATTTCACTTTTTGAATGCTATTTTGAAAGGAATTGTTTCCCTAATTTCTCTCTCAGTGAGTCTGCTCTTTGTGTAAAGAAGGCTATTGTGCAGGTGTTTCGTGTCCACACCCCTCCAACCTGAAGTTCAGCCTTTACGCACTCTGGATAGGGTCTAATTCTTTTTTGTTTGGTTGTTTTTTTTTGGTACTGGGATTTGAACTCGGGTCCTTGTGCTTGCACGGCAGGTGGCGAAACCACTGAGCTAAATTCCTGGCCCAATAGGATCTAATTCTTATTGTTAGGAATTAATCCACTTCAACTGGATGCCACCTGTCTCTAGCACCATTTCTTTCCCCACTGCCTGCAAGGCCTTTTATCTCTCTTGCTGCATGGATTCCCTCCTTGTCTTTTAGGATTTGCTGGCCAGCCAAGATGTGATGTCCTTGTACTGGCAGAAGTCCCAGGCTCCAGGGCCTCTACTTAGGACAGAAACACTGTGGCTTCTGCCTCATTCTGAGGACAAAATCACAATGGCCGAACCTGAGTGGGAAGAATGGCAGCGTGGCCTGGGTGGACACTCTGCATCCCATCTCCTGACCCCCCACTTACACTTGCTGTGGACTGTTGGTCTGGGTCTCTGTGTTTGTTCCAGGTCTGGCACACAACAAGGCCCATAACTACTATGTTTCATCATCTTTTCAGGGCTGATGGGTAAGCAGGGCTATGTTTGGTGCCCTATCAGGGTGTTTAAAAAGTTCTCACCAGTTTTGGGTTCTAGCACTCACTGGAGTTACTTGTGAGTAGTGACATGCTTTTAGCATGGCTTATTTGTGGGTGGGTTTGGATACTACTGTTGGAGTTTGTGGAACATACACCTTTTTCTTCTTTTTGTACAGTTGTGTTATGGTGAATATTGGTTATTGTTTGGGTAAAGCAGAAGTATTTAAGATAGGGTTGGTATATCAGGAAAGTATTAGCCATGCTTCTTCAGAATGATTAATAAACAAAGTGAGCTTGTCATATCGCCAGAACTGTAGTGATAATGAGAAAGGGATTATTGGGCTGCTTTTTATTAATTTTATTAGTGATTAGATCTTTTTGTACCACCAGTTGTACAAGCCGCCCGATAGGATAGTCACGAATGTACCACCAGTGGTTCAAGGCCAGTGCGAATGTGGTAACCAGCTCTTCTCACTCCAGGAAAATTTCAGAAAGCCTGTAAATAGGTTTTGTGGGGCTTCTGGTGTAGCTGCTTGAAGGATGATGTAGGGATGCGTCCCAGGCTGTGGCGTCAGCTCCTGGAAGGCTGCGTCTCCGCCTGCCTCCAGGCATGGCCACCTGTGGTTGGTGCCCGGCCTTCTGCAGAGGCACTTGAGGTGAGCTTCTGAGCCGCCTGGGCCTGGGTTGGCTTTGTTTTAATACACAATTGAAAGCAGTCTAGTCGTCTCCTCAGCCCTGGCAGACAGCCTCCTCATGGGGTTATCTCTAATGGCACATTGGCAGATGTGACCCTGCCATTCCCGGCACTTCCAATGGGCAGTTGGGAGGGTGTGGAACTGTAGGGCTCATAGAGGCAGGGCTGTGACAGGCGGGGGCGTGGGCTGCAGACCCAAGCCTCCTTGGCTCTAGACCTCCAGGGCAGCTCGTCCTGTGCCTTCAGAGCAGATTTCCTGCCGAGCATTTCATCTGTGTTGGAGCTCTGATCCCACCCCTGCTCCAGTGACTGGCAAAGGTGGCTGCTGAGTACAGCACCATACATGTCAGGTGCCCGAGCACAGCCAGTGGTCAAGGCTTGGCTACACATGGTGTTATTTTTGCTGGGAGTGTTTGTTGGAGGGATGTACCAAAGGGGAATGTAACCATCCAACGCCGCATTTCTTCTGTAATCCTGTTTTAGTGTTCCAGCCTTTTCCTTTTACTGCTTTCAGCTCTCTCCCTGTCTCCTGGAGGAGCCACTGATAACAAAGGATGTCTACGAAGTTGCTGTCTCCCTCATTCAGCTGTTTGATGACTTGGAGGTGAAGGAGAGAGGGTAAGAGGCAGTCTTCCTGTGCTTCAGTGTGCGTGTGACTTGAAGCCCTTGTCACTCACTTGAAACTTTTTACAGTATGAAGATGTCACTGCAGCTATCTTTTCAATAGCCACTGCATATATTTTAAAACCAGACTAGTATTTTGGAAGTGTTTTACTGGCAATTTGCATGTAAAGTAGTGAGTCATGCTGAGTGCAGCTTTAGGGTTAAAAGCTAGGATCTGTAGCCTGGAGGAGGAATAGTTTCTCAGACAGATAGATAGCTGTCACATTGCTCCTTGGGGAACTTTACTGCGTTAGTAGAATCTATCAGAAGCCTGTCTTTGCCTTTGTTTTTATTTGTTAGCATGATATATTCCTGACGCTCAGCAGGATTCTCTTGTAGTCCCGGCATTGATTTCTTTAGCTGATTCTTTGAACTTGGGACATGTTTTCCCTTCAGAAGGACAGTTTTAGTTGGAAGTGCTGACTAGAGTCTATAATTTTAAAATATCACACTCTATTACTGAAGTTTTACTGTGCCACTTTTACTACAGCTCATAAATAGCACTTACATTTTAAGGACAACAATGAACATGTAGATTCCACCTCCTCCTGGCAACCAGGACTAGATTATTGGGATGGCTTTTCTCTTATAGGCCTTAGCCATGCGGCCCCACATGAGTCCTTAGTTATGAAATTTAGACTTTTTTTCTTGGATCACTTTCATTCTTGGAAGAGTCTGTTGGTAAATGTTTTCAGTTTTTATATAGCTAAAATTTTCTTTTATCTTTCTCATTCTTAAAACATTTAAAAATTGACCAATAGTATTACAAGTATTTACTGTCAGCTGGGTGTGGTGGTACACGCCAATAGTCCTAGCACTCCAGAGGCTGAGACAGGAGGATCACTGCAAGTTCAAGGCCAGCCTGGGCTACATAGTGAGTTCAAGTCCAAGGCCAGCCTGCACTACAAAGTGAGACCTTGCCTCAAAAGAAAAGTACTGTATGCAGCACAATGGTTTGACATTGTGAAATCACTTAATCTTGCTATTTAACATATGCATTTATCTCATTTTGAAATTTAGTTTTGTTAGATGTAGGTTGAATATCCAGTATCTGAAATGCTTGGAGTGAGAAGTGTTTCATATTTTGGGGTTTTTCAGATTTGAAATATTTGCATAGGCTTTCTGGATGAGCATCCCTAATGTGAAAGATTTTTTTTTTTTTTTTGGTACCAGGGATGGAACTCAGGACCTTGTGCTTACAAGGCAGGCACTGTGCCTCTGAGCCAAATCCCCAGCCCCATGAGCATCCCTATTGTGAAAACACCAAATCCACAATGTTCCAGAATCCAAAGTTTTTGACAGAGACAGGAGAAGTTTGGATTTTGGAGCATTTCAGATTTTCAGGTTAGAGATGCTCAACCTATATAAAGTCTAAGTTGCTATGTACATATCTCCTTATACTTCTTTTTCTAATTTCATTTATGTAACATTATTGAGCTATGCCTTACTATGAGATAGCAGAGTACACCTATTTTTATTGTCTTTTCTATATTTTGATGATATTTTCCCATAATCTTCTGGCTTCTGTTATTGCAGTAAAAAGTCACCTTTTGGTCTGATTGCCCATTCTGGGTAAATCTGTGTTTTTAGTCTGGCCAACTTTCACCTGGATTCTTTATCTTTGATGTTCTACAGCCCACAGAGAGTAGGTGTGGATTCCTTTTCGTGTATCTTGCTTGAGTTTCAGAAGGTTTCTGAGTCTCAGCATTGGTGTCTCTGATGCTACCCAACAGGCTTCTTCCGGTAGCTTTAACACCCACTGATGATCTTGTCTGAGTCCATTATTATATTAATGGTGTTCTAAATTTGCTTTGCTTTCTGTTATTCTGAGATTATTCTAAAAAAGCATTTTCCTCTTTTTGCTAGGAGACTTGGAATACATTCCTAGTACTCAGGAGGCTGAGGCAGGAGAATCACCATGAATCTGAGGCCAGCTTGAGCTGCGTAGTGAGTTCAAGGCTGGCCTGACGTACATAGTGAGACCCTGTCTCAGCAAGCAAAACAAAAACAAAAATATGAATTTCCTCTTATTACTCTGCCCTTTTTTTTTTTCCTTTAAAACATTTTTTGTGGGCTGGGGATTTAGCTCAGTGGTTCTGCTGCTTGCCCTGCAAGCACAAGGACCTGAGTTCGATCCCCTGTACCAAAAAAAAAATTTTGTTAGTCCATGTTTGCAGTGTATAATGATTATATTCATTGTGGGGAACTGACACATGTATGTAACACATCTTAATTATTTTTCCCCTTCTCTATCCGTTTTTAAATTTACTTTCTTTTACCAGCATCAGATTTATTTATTTTATAAGTCCTTTTCAAGTTAATTATGATAAACACAACCAGGTAATAGGCCAGAAATATATAAATTGTGTACAACAATTATATTAAATCAAGGTGCACTTTGGCCATGATAGACTACAATATCCTTTTTGTCTGTTTTCTATTATTTGTCTTTTATTGTTTTCTTTATCTTTCAGGAAGGCGATGGAACCACTGAGCTAAATCCCTGGCCCTATTATATATTTTTAATACATTTCTTTTTCAGTATATTTCCCAAAGCTTGTTTTTAAAAATTTTAAAATTTTTATTAGTACATGTTTACTGTACATAATGATTACATTCATTGTGGGGAATTGGTACATACATAACATACCTAAATTCTTTTTTTTCTTTTTTTTGGTACTGGGAATGGAACTCAGGTCCTCATGCTTGCCTGGTAGGAGCTGTACTGCTGAGCTATATCCCCCACCCATCAATTCTTTTTTTCCCCTTCTCCTTTACACCCTTCTTTAAAAATGTTTTTTTGCCAGCATCAGATTCATTTATCAGTCTCTATCAAATTAATTATCATAAACAGATTAACAGCCAGACTGCCAGTTTTTTGTTTATCTGGGAAAGTCTCTGTTTTTCTTCATTATTAAAGAATAGCTTTGCTGAATGCAGGCATCTTAGTTGAGTTTTTCTTGAGCACTTTGGATATGCCATCCTTGTGCTTTCTGGAATCCGTTGTTTCACTGTGAAGGTGGTTGTTCATTTTATTGGGGTTTCGTTTGTAGGCAGCGTATCATTTTTTTCCTGTTGCTTTCAAAAGTTTTTTCCTGTGTTTGGCTTCCATCATTTGCCACTTTCTGTAGTACTGTGCAGTAGTGGGGCCCATAGCAGGCATTTTCATCATCCTTTTAAAACAGCCGCTTTTGAGCACATGGTAAGACTAGTGACCTCTGGGCAGTTTCCCGAGCCCATTGACTACCAAACTGGCCTCCTTGGCTGGAGGCTCTGCTGTGTGGCCACCTGTGGAAGTGAAAAAGACACCTTTAGGTCCAGAGAGAGAGGTACAATAGGAGTTTAAGGAGCAGGGAAGGAATACTTGAGTCCAGAATAGAGTGTCACTATCCCCACTATCCCCTTAGTGATGGAATCAGTTTGTCATCAGCTGGCTGGGCTGGATCCCCAGGGATGACACTGTGTTTAGGACTTGGGATTGGCCCCCGCTGCAGGGTGTGGTCATCAGTAGCAGTGGCCAGCTCAGCCTTGGATAGGGAAGGTGGATGTTGTTGAGTCTGCGTAAGCCAGAATATTGCTGCCCTGCCACTTTGCATTGTGCAGCCTTTGAGGAACTGGGGAAGGCTAACTAATAGTCACATAGCTGCTAGTCCTTCTGCCCACTGAAAGCCTCCCTTGCAGTGATTGGCTTGTTGTGGGCGTGTCCTTGATGTCCTCTCTGGAAGGCTTGCCCTGGTGCTTCTCTTTCAGATTCCTTGTTATCAGTATTCTAGCTTTGTGGTTTCCAAGTTCCCGACCACCTGGCCCACCTGTTAGCTTCTGCCTGTTGATTGGAGTAGACCCACCTCATGGCCACATCTCCTTCCACGTGAAGTAGGGCACCGGATGTGCTGCTCAGCATCCTCTTGCTGGGGAAGGGCTCTTCTCCAACACCTTTGGGTGGCGCTGTAATGCTGGCTATTGCTAGCATCCCATTCAGGCCCATCCACAAACCAGGCTTGTCCTTTTGACCATCGTGGCTGAGCCAAGGTGGGCTCAGAGAGAGGTGATAGTCCACCTATCACAAGCCTTTCTCCTTTGCAGTTACTGTTCCCAGGCACAGGCTCAATTGTTCTTCCTTGGCTTTGCTGTGGCCGCCTCCTTAGCACCCTACCCACTCCCTCTGAACAGGCACTGTGTGTGTACCCCTCCCCTAGCTCTTTTACTGACTGCTTCTGTTTGCTTCTTTCATGGTCTTCTTGCTGACCCGAAGGGGCCTTGTTGTTCACTTGCTTCTTACCTGTCTCTCCATCTCAGGGCTTGTGGAGGAAGGAGAGTTGCAATTTCACACAAAAATAAATGTACTGATGGTAGCAGGGCAGTGAATGGATGATTTCTGCAAAAATGCTTTCTAATAATAATTTGGTCTCTGACAGGAGTTTGTAGTTATTTTGACTGTTTTCTGTCTGGGGTCCTGGGTTACAGTACCTGAATAACCAGGAAAACACTTACAGCTAGGGTGTCCCCCAGGCGAGGACCTGGAGTCCAGACGCAGGGCCTGAGTGCTGCTGGGGCAGGGTGCGGTCCCCCTGGCCTCGGCTCCTCTATGTGCGTGCCGTGAAAGGTGTCACGTGCCGTGATCTGCAGGAGCTGTCAGGGTCACAGCAGGGTTGGGGTTCTTGCAGTGGAGCAGATGTTCTACCTTTTTTCACTTTTGTGCACCTCACCTTTTGACAGGAACAAGAAATCAGGGGCCCAGTTTGTGTCAGAGAGGAGCAGTGTGTTGGTGTTTTTGCCAGGTATGAATGTCAGGACCTTCTGACCTAGACTGACAGCACTGCCTAGCACCAGGTAGGGAACATGGTATTCTCCACGTCTGTTTTTCCTTTTAGACACTGAGACTGTGAACAAATGTGGCTTTCAGTTTGACTTCTGATTTTTTTTTGTTTTTTGGTACTGGGGATTGAACTTGGGACCTTATGCTTGCAAGGCAGGCGCCAGAACCACTGAGCTAAATCCCCAGCCCCTCAGTTTGACTTCTGACTGTTAACCTTTGCGTTGCCAAAAGGATTTCTTATTGACAATGAGAATCTTTTAGAATCTTTTATTTTTTTTTTTGGTACTGGGAATCAAACTCAGGTCCTTGCACTTGGGAGGCAGGCGCAGTGCCACTGAGCTAAATCCCTGGCCCAAGAGATTAACTTTTTAAAGGTAATCTTGCCACCTTCCAAATTTTCAGTAAGACATTGGACTTTGTTAAACTTGGACTCATTTGTATGGTTATAAATGTGAGGTAATTATTAGTCTACATTAAAGCTTATTTAGTAACAATAACACACGTTGTAATACTATGAGAATAGTCAAGTTAATCTTTGAGTTCCTTTCTCAGTGTGTGAAAAAATAGTCTGTTATACCTTTCTGAAAAGATTAATTTGTGTTAAATTGTACTTTTTTTTTTTTTGGTACCAGGGATCGAGCTCGGGACCTTGTGCTTTCGAGGCAGGCACCGGAACCACTGAGCTAAATCCCCAGCCCTTAAACTGTATTTTTTCAAAATGATTTTTAAATCCAAGTAGTATAGTTCGAAGAAACATGACAGTCTCTTCTGCTGTTGAAAGTTCATGTATAGAAGATATTACCATTTGTGCTTGAAGTGAGGGAGAGCAAAAAGCATGCATCTAGAGAAACATTTACATGTTGGGACACAACATGTGAGTTTCAGATCTCAGGATATGGATTCATTTTTATGTGTAGGAAATAGCCATTAGCTGACAGTGGGGTAGAGTAACATTTGTCTTCATAAATATTTATCAGATGACTACTGTGTGCATAATGTTACTGTAAGGAAAAGAATCACCAAAGCAGAGCCCTATTGTTTCTCACTTAAAAATACCTAAAATGAGATAAACACCTTTCCCCCACAATTCTGGGGAGCAAACCTAGGGCCTTCACACTGAGCTAAATCCCCAGCCCTTTAAATTCTTCTTTTTTTTTTTTTCCTGGAGACAGGATCTCACTAAGTTGCTTAGTTACTCAGGCTGGGCTTGAACTTGTGATCCTCCTGGCTCAGCTTCCCAGAGTACTGGGATTGCAGGTGTGTGCCACCATGCCCATCTTGAGATAAACACTTTTTGTTTTTTGGCACCAGGGATTGAACTTGGGACCTTGTGCTTGCGAGGCAGGTGGCAGAACCACTGAGCTAAATCCCTGGCTCGAGATAAACACTTTAAACTGCTAAATATAGACTGAAAAATATTTATGAGTGGTATTTTAATTTAGGTTTGTTATATTTTTATTATATGCTTATGTAAATCCAAATTTATCATGTATTTATGTATTTCACTAAGTGATCTTGGGAACAGTTCTATGTTAATTTTCTAGGGCTGTTATAAAAAGTACCACAGGGCCAGGGATTTAGCTCAGTGGTTCTGGCGCCTGCCTCGCAAGCGCAAGGTCCTGAGTTGGATCCCTGGTACCAAAAAAAAAAAGTACCACAAATTGGATGGCTCATAACAACAGTGACTCATTTTCTCACGTTCTGGAGTCCAGATGCTCCACATTGAGGCTGTGCTCCCTTCGAGGCTTTGAGTGCACCCCTTCCGGCCTCCAGTGGTAGCCATCAGTTCTCTGTGTCCCTTGGCTTCCAACTGCATCATCCACATCGGTGCTGTGTCACTTGGCATCCTCTGTGTCTTCCCCCCTCATGAGGACAGCGGACCTGCAGGACTGAGGGCCACCCTGCTCCACCTGACCTCACCCTAACAATTGCATCTGCAGTGGTTGTTTCCAAATAAGGTCACCTTGTGAGTTACTGGGTTGGGACTTTGACTGTTTTTTTGAAGTATGCAAAAAAAGTTTAGCACATAACGTAATGAAATATGATAACTTGGGAAGAGGCACAAGTACATACAGATGTTATATGCCAAATGTACATTTTTAACCTAATAAAAAAGATTTATTGTGTCTTTACTACCAGTCATATATATACACACATTTCATATATATACACACATATTAAATGTGTATGCATATGCATATTATATATATGTACGTGTACATATAGAGAGATACACAGAGAGAGAGAGAGAGAGACCACCAAAAAAATGTGTATGTGCTTCAGTAGTTTGCCATACTAATAACTGTCTGGAAGCTCACAGCCACCACTTTACACACCTCTCGTAATCATAGAGGGCAAAGGTGTCTTGTATTAATCTCATGATGTCTCAGTAAATTTAGTATTAAAGTATTTATACAAGTTTTTCTTTTCCTGATGTGCACTTTTTTTTTGGCGGACTCTATATATCTGGTGGTCATGCATGTGGGTGTGTGTGTATTTGTTGTTGTTGTTGTTGTTGTTTCCAGGGCCTCACGTGTACTAGGCAAACACTTTACCACTGAATTACACCTCCAGGCCCAAAATATTATTTTTGGATCAGAAAGATTTTGCACATTGTAAAAAATCTGGAAAATCTGTGGAAAGAAATTAAAAGTGCTCATGCATCCAACACCTATCTGTAATCACTGCTGCAGAGAGGAAAGCACTGGAGGAGTACGACTTTCTCTGTATTCTGAGTTACTAGTTAATGTCATTGTGCATTTTTACTTAAAATTCTGATATACTTAGGCAAAAAGGATAAAAAATTCAAATAAAATGAATTGATGAGGGGCCGGGGATGTAGCTCAGTGGTTCCGCTGCCTGCCTCGCAAACGCAAGGTCCCAAGTTCGATCCCCGGTACCAAAATAAATAATAATAATAATAATAATTGATGAGGCCCTCTTGGAAAAAGATGTCATTTCAAATTAGAAGTTGATTTTTAGCCATAAATACAAATCTTTTTTCCCCTCAGGTCTAGGTGAAATCAACTATATGCATGGACTTCTCACGAACATGGTTCACAAAAGGTATGCTTAGAATGATACAGCTTTATTGTTACTTTAGACCATTACATCCTTTGTTTTATGTAATTTAATTATCTTAGTGAATAATTACTTGCTTTTTACATCTCATGTGTATTGTATGATATTTTATTTTAGTAATTTGTTTCTTAGGTTACAGGTCTATCCACTCCATTCCAGTGTGACTTTAGAAGAACAAAATAATATATTTTTAAGTCCAGTCCCTGGGTACAGAAAGGTAAGAAGGCTGGGAAGACAAGTTCTAAGCGTTTTAGATAACTTTCCTTGGAGACTATGCTTAGGAAAGATGCTTCTCTCAGTGTAGTTACGACTTGTGGTGACTTACACAAATACTTGTTGGTGAGCTGGCTGTTACTTAGCTGTGCTTTATTTTATAAATCAGTTTGCTAAAAAGTGAGATTCCTTTTATTTTCTTAACTCAAGGTGTTGTTGCTCATGGGTTTTGATGCCTTTGCATTATTCTTTGCCATCTCTCAAGCTTTGGGGCTATCCTGGTGTCCCTGACACTACTCTGGTGACTTCAGTTAGAAGCTGTGGTCCAAATCCTGCCTATGGGGGTTTCTAACTTAATCTCAGGAAGGCTGTGTGTGACTGTTGTGTAAATGTTGGAGTTGTCTTTTCTCCTATCCTTCAAAGCTGCTTGAGGGGATCAGGGACCAGGGCCCTGAGCTTGAGGCCCAGTTTCTGATTCTGGGAGGTCTAGAATCTAGGAGTAATGTAGACCTTGGGTGGCATTCCAGGGCACTCACAGTTTCAGCCCTTGCTGTGGGTTTGACCTGGTAGTGCTTTTTGCCCCTGGTAATTCCAGGACCCTCCCCAATACTTCCATAGCAGGGTCGGGAGCAATTCCTTGCCCTGTATGTTGCCTGCTACTCTCAAGCATCTACTGTGTTGTGCGTGGCTTGTTTTTCACCCATCAGGGGCTTCTGAGTCAATTGTGATCTGGATAAAATAGGAAAAAGGCTAATATCAAAGTTTAATCAAGTTTAGTATTTACACTAAGAAACTTTTAAATAATTTTCAAGATTGAGGGTTTTTTTTGTTTTGTTTTTTTACTCTGCCTAGCAATGTCCAGACCAGATGGATGATGTGAGCTTCTTTTCTTTGATATTTGACAGATCATCCTGTCCACCAACATTGCAGAGAGCTCCGTCACTGTTCCAGATGTTAAGTATGGTAAGATCCCTCTCAGCCGCCTCCCCATACTACGTCATTGGGAATTGTCCCTTTCCTCCTGGCCCTGTGTTGGAGGAGAAACTGTGGGGAATCCTGTCAGCTCAGCACATGCTTCTGTGAGCAGCCACTTCCCTTGTCACTGGTGGGGCTGATCTCAGGTTGAGTTGGAGGCCTTCCTAGGGGCCTATGGTGAGCAGAACTTTGGGGCTGCCAGGGGGAGTTCTGTGGCTGAAGCAGGCAGTGTTGGGGAGGAGCCCGGGTAATTCTGTTCCTGGAGGTAGTGTGGAGAGGTACTGTGCAGCCCTGGAGCCAGCAGTGCACCATCTAGTCCTCTGCATGTGGTCCTTGAGAGCTGGGGGTGAACCACTAGTGAGTCTCCTCAATTCACTCATCTTGCTTGAAAGCTGGACATGTGGCGAGGAGTTTAGGGTTGAGCAAGACCCAGTCCCCATCCTCATGGTGACGCATTCTGGTGGAAGAGACAGATGATTGGCAGGAAACAAAGGTGGTTTCAGGCAGAGACGAATGTTAAATCAGAAAGAAAGTCAAGGAAAGGGCTGGCATTATAAAGGAAAATGGTTACATAGGCTGATGTGGGAGTGTGTCCTTGAGGGAGTGACCTTTGAACAAAGACTTGCATTGAGAAAGTGAGCTCCGCTGGGTGCAGTGGTGCACACCTGTACACCCAGCTCTTCAGGAGGCTGAGGCAAGAGAATCACAAGTTCCAGGTCAGCTCAGGCAACGTTGTGAGATTCTGTCTCAGTGTTTTAATAAAAGGGCTGAGGATGTAGCTCTCTGGTGGACTTGGCCCTCCTCCCCACCTGGAGCGGGGCCCTGGCTTCCATCCCCAGTATTTAAAGGGGGAGAAAAAGGCAGTGAACTATGCCAAAGTGGGGTTCAGACCTAGGGAACAGACCACAGCAGCACGGAGGCAGAGGGCTGAACTGGGAAGGGAGGCTAGCAAGTTTCCACAGAACGGCCGAGTCTGTGCTCAGGACACGTCCAGGGACAGATGTGGGTCGGGTAGAGGAATGAGATCAGTTCATGTGTGCAGTGCGTTCAGCGGTGGTGCAGCTGAGTAGAGGGAGGGGAGGGGAGGAGATGGAGTGCTGGCAAGGGCTGTGACGCCAGCGCTGGAGTGGCTGGGAAAGCTTCTCCCCGGGACACGGGGACACGAGCCAGGTCCTGCTGGGCAGGGGGTGTGGCATGTGGCTCTCTGAGGAGGAGGTGAGGTGGAGGAATGGAGAGTCCAAGGGTGCCTACAGGAAGAGGGTGCTTGGTGCCCTCAGTCAGCAAGGAGATGAGGCCAAGCCAGGGCGGGAAGGGTGGAGAGGCCAGGGCCTGGGAGGCCCTGTGCCAGACTGCTGCCCTGAGCGAGGCGGGGAGCCATTCAGGTTTTGAGAAGGGACGCTGCGTAACCTGAAGATCGTGTACAGCATCGCTCTGTGGACAGAGTACAATGAGGCAAAGGAGAGAGAGGAGAGGAGTTGGAGGGTGCAGGGCGGTCCTGCCAAGCTGGGTGAGAACTCATGGCGATTTAGATTAAGGCTCTGGAGTCACGGTGGCCCTGGAGGTGCCTGTGCCTGCCGGGTGAACTAGAAGCCTTGGCCCTCAGTGGAGAGAGGTGGAGAAAGCGCAAGAGGCTCCAACAGAAGACATGGAGTAGACACATGCAGGTGGCGAGCTACCGAGAAGGAAGGGCCAGTTGTGTTTTCCTCTCGTCACCACGAGGGCTGTACAGGCCACATGGGCTGGATAGAGAGCTGTTAGACGCTCAAGCACAGTGGAGGCAGCAGGGGGCTGAGCTACATGCACCATGTCCCCTGGACTTGCAGTTGGGTGGCCAGGAAGGAAGTGGGGTGGGGCTGAGGGGCCGCTGACAAATGGGGACCTTGAGGTCGCAGGACAGAGTGCCAGGAGTGCGGGTAAGGGAAGAAGAGTTCTGGCTCCCAGAGGGTATTTGATTGACACTGTGGTGGGGGTCAGGAGTGCTGTTTGGATGGGGCTTGATAAGAAGAAGTTGTTAAAACAGGTGGGAGGCCAGGGTGTTGGAAAGGAGGGCTTTAAAGCCCCAGGGAGTTGCACGTAGCTGGCACTGTTTTCATGGGCAGTGAAAATGTGAGGACTGGTGTTGGAAGAGGACCAGGGAGCTGCAGGCTGGGGTGGGGCATCACATAGCACAGTCGGAGGAGGGTGGTGCAGTGAGCACGCAGTGAGGGCGGAGGCCAGGTGGCTACGTCAGATAGCCATGTTGCCTGCTCTGCCGGTGCCTGACAGGCGACCCTGGAGCACAGAGGCAGAGAGAAAGACAGACACAGACACAGAAGGCCCTTCTTAGGGTACGCGGGGTGTTAGGGGTTAGGCGTTCTTTGTGCCCAGGGACTCCCAGTGTTTAGCAAGAAAGAGACCTTGGCTTCCCTGCTCTGGGCAGTTAGTGCATTTCCAGAGGCTCCTGCATGCACACTGCTTCCCAGGCCTGTATGCTCATGTTGTTTTATCACTGGGCTTTGTGATTTATTATACAGCAGTCTCTTCTGGTGTTAGCATGCTGTTTACATTCCTTTTTTTCAAATGACAGTTATAGATTTTTGTCTGACTAGAACCCTGGTTTGTGATGAAGATACAAATTATCAGAGTCTGCGATTGAGTTGGGCCTCTAAGACCAGTTGTGACCAGAGGAAAGGTAAGATGTCTGGTGAAGCACACCGAGGACTTCAGGTGACACAGGGCACAGGCAGTGTCTTTTAGAAACTCGGCTTTACATTTTTACTCTTACTCATGTACTTTACTGGGGCCAGTTTGAAATTTAAACCTCAACATCTCATGTTGTCAGAGTGTCCTTTAACTCCACGTTTCCTCTTCCAGTGTATTATGTGGCATCCTTGAGTATAAGGGACGGATACCCTGTCATCTCAACATGCGACCTGCCTCTCACTCACTTCCTGGCCCCTGACCCCCAGAGTCTCGTCCATGTAACCTTGCATGGTCGCAGCACCTTGTCCACCTCTGTACAGTGAGTCTCTCCTGTGGCCACACCTCAGTATCCACCTCACAAGAGAGCACAGACATAACAGAAGGAGTATAACACTGTTTTCAGTGAGATTTAAAATTTAGGGGCATAGATAGGAAGCCAGATGCATCCCTTCCTTAAATTTGGCAAGCCTGGGGCTGGGGATTTAGCTCAGTGGTTCCAGCACCTGCCTCGTAAGCACCAGGTCCCAAGTTCGATCCCCAGTATCAAAAAAAAAAAAAAAAAAAAAATTGGCAAGCCTTCTCTCCAAGTTTTGGTGATTCTAGGGTATTTTTCCTAAATGGGCTCCACAGTGGGCTCAGGGCTTGCTTTGTCATCTGCATGTATCACTCAGCAGAGGGGAAGGTGTGGGGTCGATTGGGGGGAAGGATGCTTGGGCTGCAGTGGAGGTGTGTTCATGGCATGGCGGGAGGGATGTCGTGCTGCTCTGTGGCATCAGCATTTGGGAATGTGCTGAGAAGCAGTTGTGTTTTCTTAGAGGACCTTCTGGAGGGAAGGTACAAGACCATTCTGAGTGGAACTGTTGAGAAATAGAGCTACTGCATCAAAAAATAAAGCAATATTTGTAAGTGCTTACAGTACAGCAGACACTGTTGTAAGTGGTTTATTTCCTCAGCCCTTATAACAAGCAAGAGAGGAGTGCACAGTATCTTTATTAACTGCCTTCTGAGATGCAGGGAAGTAGTAATTGCCCGGTGTCCTCCTGCAGAATGATGGGACTGAGATTCGGCCCAGTCATCTACTTCAGTCCTCACTCTTGAGCACTTTGCTGCATTGCCTCTCCTGAACAGCCTGTCCAGAGAGGCTGTGGTAGAGGCGCTGCTCCAGCTGGGCCTCGAGGGCCTGGACCAAGCTGGGCATCATCACACAGATGGAAAGGAGCGTTAGGCTCAGACTATCCCACCATGTCTCACCTGTGGCCCTACCCTGACCCCCAAAATATGCTTAGAAAAACAATTAGAAATAAATATGCAAAAACATTAAAAATAATTTATGGGGCCAGTCTTGGGATTATCCTTTTCTACATTTTTATATGTTTAAAAGTTTTATAATTAGAAAATGTTTATTGTGCAATTTTTCCTTTATAGGAGGTGGCAAGAACAGGGCAGAGTCCCTTGAGTGCATGTAGACACCTGCACGACACCACTGGAGTGTAGGCCTCGTTCAGTTGCACTCACGCTAGTGTGTACAGGTCTGTGTGATCGAAACAGAACCCTTGCACTGCTGGGAAGGGCCTGCCTCACACTACTCCTGTGCTTCTCTGTGTAGCCCTGGATTCTGCAGTTCTCTTTTGTATACCCTCCTGTCTTTTTTTTTTTTTCTTGTACTGGGGATTGAACCTAGGGCTTTGCACAACCTAGGCTAGTGCTCTACCACTGAGCTACATCCCCAGCCATTTTAAAAAATATTTTCAAATTTTGAAACAGGGTTTTGCTGAGTTGCTTAGGCTGGCCTTGAATTTGCAACCTTCCTGCCTCTACCTCCCAAGTAGCTGGGATTGCAGGTTTGCACTATTGTGCCCAGCTCTCTTGTGTCTCTTGTTGCAGTTTCATAGTTTTCACTTAGATCCAGGATCTGTTTTGCATCAATTTCCACTTCAGTGAGTTGAGTAATATGGTGTGAGCTTTAGCTCAGGATTTGTTTCTCTGCTTGTGGATGTCTAGTGGCTCTGCACCACAGAACCTTCCTTCTGTTATGTCTGTGCTCTTTTGTGAGGTGGATACTGAGGTGTGGCCACAGGAGAGACTCACTGTACAGAGGTGGACAAGGTGCTGCAACCATGCAAGGTTACATGGAAGAGACTCTGGGAGTCAGGGGCCAGGAAGTGAGAGAGAGGATGGTCACGGCCATGGCTTTCCTTAGGGTTTCTGGGGAAAAGACAAGGCACGATGGGCAGATAGCTTAGTTGGCAAGTGTTACGGTTTAGATCTGAAATTTGCCCCCGAAGTCTCAGAGGTGGGGCTTTTGGAAGGTAATTGGATCATAGCAACACTGACCCACTGATGAGTTCTTAGCTAAATGTGCTATGTGCCTTTGGAGGGTACCCCCCACCCCCTTCTGTCTCTCAGCTTCCTGGATGCTGTGAGGTAAGCAGCTTTCCTCTGCCATATTCTGCCTTGGAGCCAAACAACCACGGACTGAATCCTCAGAAATGTGAGCCAACATAAATATTTCTTCCTTTAAATTACAGGTGTTGAGTATTTTGTCCTAGTGGTGGGAAACTGACTAATACAGAAAATTAATACTGAGAGTTGAGTTGTTGCTGATTGTGTGGTTCAGTAGCCTTTGGAACTGGCCTGTGGGAGGAGTTTGGAAAGGTTTGGAGGTGACAGCTAGAGTGCCTAAAATGCTGTAAGCAGAGTAAGCAGAGATTGTTAGGAGATTTGGGCAAGAGCTCAGAAGACCAAATGCTGATAGGAATGTGGATAATAAAGTCCACAGACTCCTGAGGTTTCAGATGGGAACAAGGACTCTACTGGAAAATGGACCAGAGGTCATATGTGTATCATTTTGGCAAAAAATTTATCCACCTATGTTTTGCCCATGTCCTAAGACTTTGTGTGAGGCTGAATTTAAAGGTAGAGGACTAATTGAGCTGGCAGAGGAAATTTCAAGCCAGCTCAGTGTTCAGGCTGTTGCATGGGTATTGCTGGTACTTTTAGTCAGATTTTTAGTGAGAACTGGGAGCAAATAGTAAAGCCAAAAGATGTAAAATATTTGCACTTTCACCAGAAAGTGCCTGTAAAGTTGGGGCTATGGAAAGCATGGTTACTGAAAAGATTGGCATTAAAAAGAAGCCAAGTGGGCTGGGGATTTATCTCAGTGGTTTTGTCTCCTGAAGCACAAGCACAAGGACCTGAGTTCGATCCCGGATACCAAAAAAAAAAAAAAAAAAAAAATGAATGACAGTCAAATTATTCAAGTTATTTTGAGGTGAATTTTAATACAGTGTTTACAAAGGTGAGGGAGAATGTTGAGGAACTGAAAAAGAGACAGACACAATGGGCAAGAGGAGAGAGCAGTTACCAGAACTGAGTAAGGAAGTGTTGTATGGGAGGCCTGACAGGTTCTGTGACAGGATCCAGCTCATCATGGGACGAGCCCATGGATAACTACCCTGACTTCCCTCTCTTTGATGTCTTCTTGGTACTCTGCATGTGGTCCTGCTGGTGTCCTTCATATAAAGTCAGCTTCTAGGGACAGAGAGCAAGGTGGACTCAAAAGACAGTGGATCCATGGTGGCAATGGGAGATCCAACCCCAGAACACCCTGGACACGGGGGATCCAAAGGAGACTTCAGGATGATTTCTAGAATTGTAGTGTAGGACACAGAGTTGAGGGTGAACCCATTGACTGGCATAGGGAAGTACAAAGCAGATCAGTTTTCATTACATTTTTGGAGAAGAGAAGCTTGGAGAAAGTGAATTTAGTTTTGGAGATGCTGAGTTTTGGGTTGAGAGGATTTCACTTGTTCACTCAGTAAACTTAAGGCAGGATATTTTTGTGATGAAAGAAAACTATTTATTGTATGAACAGTCATTCTATCTCCTAGGAGAGTTCCACAGCAACAATTTCTTAGATTTTTAGATAGTACCAGTGATCTTGAAGATCTTTCCAAATCACTGAAAAAGTCTAAACTGCTCATTGTGTTAAAATAAGACTATAGGCAAACATGTTTCTATAGAAATGATTAAACTCAAATACATTTTATTGGTTAAATAACATCAATTTAACACGTCATATTGAGTTGAAGTATGATGAAATGGAAGAAGGTAGGTTTGAGCCAGACACACTTAATTAGCATATGAACCGTGTAATCTACTCGCTGTGTATCATTGGGCAATGAATACAAGTAATACAATTTCTCTGAATCTCAATTTACTATTTTGTACATGGGGATAACACTTTATTTGTCAAAAGTCCCTGACACAGGGCTGGGAATGTAGTAGAGGTACAATGAGGTTAAACCAAGTTTAAAAACTCCCATTCAAAAGGAGGTTTGAGTTACAAATAATTTTTAGTGCTGGTTATCAGTTCACTGGTTAAAACATATACAATAACTTTGGCTGAGGAATCCATTTTTAGGTTCTCTGTTTGTGATATGCTTATAGACATTTTTATGTTACCCAGTCAAATGCCAACTGTCCATTCCCCATAAAATTGGGAGACAAGTAAATCAGCTGTTTACTAATTAATTTTTCCCCAAGAAATAATTATAGTCAGGTAAAATGTATTTTAACTATTAAATGGAATAAACTTTCTGGAATTATAACATCCCTAATTTCTCACACTCAGTTTGCCAAATCATGACAATTCTTTTGGGTGTTTTTATAAGCTTAGTGAGTTTAAGGATATGTTAACTTTTACTCCGCTATCATTAACTTGTCCAGTAGCATGAGATTGATTCAAGAAAGTTGTTGAGATTATGAAGATTGTTGGGATTAATTCTGTAGATGAGAAAGGCATAAGCTTTCCAGCATTCTACTGTATACTTCACTTTCATCAGCAAGTAGACTAATTCACTAAGTCTACACACCCAATATTTTTTATGATGTAATTAGTGTGACACTTAAAGACATGAGAGACACTAATTGTCTTAGATATTTTGTCATTACAATATATTCCTTTTTTAGGTCATCATCATTCATCTTTGGTAATTCATATGTATCTAGGAATCTGTCCATTTCTTTTGTGTTCTCCATCTTATTGGTGTATAGGTTCTCTATAGGTACTGATGATCCTTGGATTTCTGCTGGATCTGTTGTAATTTCATCCTTTTCATTCCTAATTGCATGGAGTTGGGCCTTTTCTTTCCTTTTTCTGATAAGGTTGGCTAAGGGTTTGTCAATTTTGTTTATCTTTTCAAAGAAACAACTCTTGGCTTCACTGATGTTCTGTATGGTTGTCATAGTATCCATTGCATTGATTTCTGCTCTGATCTTTATAATTTCCTCCCTTGTCTTTTTTCTTGGATTCTTCTCCTTTGCTTTAATTCTTGTCATGCCAGATGGATTCATTCTGTTGGACTTCCTTGGGTTGTGATCCTCATTGTTTATTCCTCGGATATTGTCTAAAATTTTTTGGAGTGCTGGTTTGATATTCATGAAGTTCCTAAGGTGCTCTTTGTCATGAAAGTATCTTATTTCTCCATCAATTTTGAAAGATAGTTTT